>CM066594.1:19782500-20158164 GCA_033816785.1 Picus viridis
GCTGGCTGTGAGCAGGAATCATTCATACTCTGGGAGGAGAGAGTTCATTTCAGTTCCTGGAGAGTTTGTCAACCTGACAAGTTGTTCAAATTATGCCAAAAATACCCAGAAAGACACTCCAGCAGCTCTCTGGGAATGAGAAGATCTTCCAGCCCTGGTGGGAAGGTTGAGCCCACGCTGGTGCCATTGCTGCAGCAAAACAGAAGCTGCTAAACCTGGGTGTTGGCTCAGGAGCAGGGGCAGAGGAGGAAGAGTCTTCTCCAAGCATGGAGGTGATCAGAGCCGGGGAGCAGAAGGAAGAATAAGAGCTCTGTGTGGAGTGAGCTAAAGCCAGCAGCACGTGTCCCATGGTGAGCTGGGCTTTGGTGACCAGGCAGGGGTGGGCTGGGTTAGTCTCTGCTGTACCAGTGCCATTCATTAATGGCTCTATAAGTCCTGGAAGTGGTGAGGCTCTTCCTGATGCCCACAGCACTCAGAGGGTGTCAAAAATAACCAACCCAGCAAGGAGCTGCTCAGTGAGAGGTGGAACTCGGCGTGCTCCTTACGGGCAGCCTGGGTGCTTCCCAGAAGCTGGGCTGCGGCTGAGTTGGACTTGCTGGGTCTGGTTCATGAATAGCTGATCCCTGCTTGGCACAGCTCTGCCTTCCAGCTCTCCTCAAGGCCAGGAGCCCCTTCTTCCCAGCTGGGAATTTCACTGCTCCCAGCCTTCCCAGAAGAGGACAGTTGTGAGGCTCTGCACCGACCACCTCACACCTCCCCACCTCTTCCACCTCCCCACAGCAAGGTCACCAAGTCCAGACATTAACCCTACTCATCCAGGCCCACCTCTAAGCCATACCCTCAAGCACCACACCTCCAGGGCTTTCCAACCCCTCCAGAGGTGAGGACTCCACCACCCCCCTGGGCAGCCTGGGCCAATGCCTGATAACCTTTTCAGTGAAGAAGTTGTTCCTCATGGCCAACCTAAACCATCCCTGGGATAAATCGAGGCCATTTCCCTCTCCTATCACTTGTACTTTGGGGGCCCTGGGGAGATGCTCAGGGTGGGAAAGGGGATCTTCAGGGCTGAGAGGGATGCTCAGGACAGGAAGAAGGATGCTCAGAGCTGCAGGAGGATGCTCAAGGATGGAAGGGATGCTTGCAGCTGCAGGGGAGGTGCTTGGCATTGCCATGGGGAAATGCTTGGAGTGGCAAAGAGGATGGTCAGGGCTGGGAGGGATGCTGAAGGATGCTTGAGGCTGGGAGGGTTGCTCAGGGGAGATGCTCAGGGCTGGGAGGGATGCTGAGGGGGATGCTCAGGGCTGGGAGGGTTGCTCAGGGCTGGGAGGGATGCTGAAGGAAGATGCTGAGGGCTGGGAGGGTTGCTGAGGGGGATGCTCAGGGCTGAGGGAAGATGCTCAGGGCTGGAAGGGATGCTCAGGGGGATGCTCAAGGTTGTTCAGGGATGCTCAGGGCGTAATGGGGAGGATGCCGACAGCCCGGGGGGAGGTTACAGAAGGAGAGCGGAATGGGGGTGGTGTGTGCAGAGGAAGCAGCAGGGAGGAGGTACGGGGGTCGGGGGGCTACCGGGGAGGAGCCGCTGCGGGGGGGGGGGGGCCCTCCCGACAGCGGTATAAAGAGGAGGAGCTCGGATGCGGGGCAGCCTTGTCTGGGGCTCCCCGAGGCCGGGGCGCACCCCTGCCTGCCCGCACCCCTGCTGGCACTCTGTCCGCGCCCTGCCCGTCCGGCTCCCGGTACCATGGCGAAGCGGGGGCTGTCGGGGGCGCCTGGGGGCTCTGGTGCTGCTGGGGCTGATGCTGCCGGCAGCCCCGACGTGGGCTTGGTACAAACACGTCGCCAGCCCCCGGTACCATACGGTGGGACGAGCTTCGGGGCTGCTCATGGGGATCCGGCGCTCCCCTTACCTCTGGCGTCGGGACTTACCGGCAGAGCGCCCCGCGAACCGGCCCGGGGCAGCCGCTCCCGCAGCCGCCGCCCCCCCCCGCCCCAGCCGCCCCCCGCCCGCCCCGCCGGGGACACCCGCTGCCTCCGCCTGCTCCCGGTCGCCTCCTGCAGAGGCTGCTCCGGAGGGGATGGGGATGGGGGTCCCCGACCGACCCCCGCCAGACCGCCCCCGCCAGGGCCCCGCGGAGCTCAGGTAAGCGGCACCCCAATGGGAGGGTGGGGAGGGGGCACCGGGGGGACCTGGTGACTCTGGAGACCTGGAGTTGGGGGTCACTGGGGACGGGGGAGACACGGTGACCTCCCCGGGGAGGCTTCAGGGGTGTCACCAGGTGCAGGAGACTTGGGGGGATCTCTGCTGCACCCCGGGGCGCTAGGGGGGCTGTCAGCCGGTAACGGGGGGGGCACGAAGCCTGTTGTGGGCGTTTCAGGGGTGCATGGAGCCTTGGTGGGGGTCTACCAGGTAACTGGAGATTCATTAAGCTTGGGAGGGGGTCTCATCGGGTAACTGGGGGCGCATGGAGCCTGGGGGGTTTCTCACCAGATGAGTGGGGATGCACCTCGGAGGGGTTTCACTGGTAACTGTGGGGGGCACGGAGCCAGGGAGGGGCACAGGCAGCTTTGGGAATGGCTCTCACCAGGCAATGGGGGGTACACAGAGCCCTGGAGAGGTTCCAGGGGTACACAGAGCCCTGGGCAGGGTTTCAGCAGGTAACTGGGGGTGCACAGAAGCTCGGGGGAGGGGCTCAGCAGGTAACTGGGGGTGCACAGAGCCTTGCTGTGCTCTCTCACCCCTCAGACACAAGGTTTCAGGGTGCTCCAAGCAAAGAGCTGGGCTGCCCCATGGCATTACCCCAACGTGGGGAGCTGCCCCCCAAGACCCACAGCACCTACAGCAGCCCAGCCCTGGCTGGGAGCCAGGGAGCAGCCCCAGTGCTGGGGACACTCCAGCCCTGTCCCTGCTGTGGCAGTGGCACTGCTCACCCTGGCAAGTCCCCACAGGTTCTTAAACCTGAACCAGAGGGGCTGTGCTCCCTCCTCCCCATGGGGCATGTCTGGGGGTCTCTTGTGATCCTTCCTCCACATCTGGGGTCTCTCACTTTGGCTTTAGGGCAGCAAATGACCCAGGTGATTCCTGTGCCACTCACCTGGTCCTTGTGGGACCGAGCTGCTGGTGCCAGGAGGGGGTCTGTGTGATGCCAAGGTCCCCCTAGCATAGCCCCTCCACAGGACCCCTCTGCCTGCCCACCCAGGGCTCAGCCAGGCTGCGTGGGACTGGCCTGGGGCTAGATCCAGACGTGAAATCTCTTTCCTCTGATGTAAAGCTGGAGCCAACATCCAGCTGAAGTCGACAGAGGCTTTTAGCTGTTGGATCAGCCCCTGAAACCCATAGCTCCATTCCTCCCCCACCCCTTGGTTCTTTGAGGAAATGTGGTGTTAATTTAACACCTTTTTGGGAAAGCCCAGACAGGGCAGCTCGGCTCTGGGTCATGTCTGTCTTGTCCTCTGCCCTCCCACATGCTGGTCCCCAAGCAGAGCTGTCCCAGTGCCATGACTCAGGCTCTGGGCATGCAGCTGAGAGGGCATCTGTCTGATGGCACAGCTGAAATCACAGCCAGACCCTGGGCTTGGGTGGCTGGGGGAGGGTTCTCTGCTGAGCCTGCAGTCACCACAGGTCAGATCTGAGCCCACAGAGGAGAAAAATCGCCCCCAGCTGGCTCCAACCTCCTTTCAGGGAGTCCTAGGGAGCCAAGAAGGTCTCCCCTCAGCCTCCTCTTCTCCACACTAAACACCCGCAGGTCCCTCAGCTGCTCCTCCCCAGTCCTGTTCTCCACACCCTTCCCCAGCTTGGTTGCCCTTCTCTGGCCCTGCTTCAGGACCTCAGTGTCCTTCTGGGAGTGAGAAAAGTCCACATGGTCTGGATTCCTGTGGCAGGTTACACCTGGAGTGAAGCTGGGTAGCAGTACCTGTGCCATGGCATGGATAGCACCATTTGAGTGCTGTGTGGAGGGGAAATGTGGTCCCACACAGGGGGGAAGGTAGTAGCAGGACCTGGATATGCAGCTGGATGCTCCAAAATAAGCCAGCTCCTCCTCTTGCAGCTTCTCCAGCGTGAAGACTTGGCCCTGATCCACTGAGGAGCCACATCAGAGAAGCTTCAGCCACTGCAGGAGCACTGACTGCCCGAGGTGGGAACCTTCTCCCTGGCTGCAAGGCAGAGTCTCATCAGTGGAGCTCCTGGCACCTCTCTGAACCTGTACAGACAGTGGCATTCCAAAATTCAAAGCCCCCACCTCATTTTCTCATGGCCACTGTCCAGGAGCAGTGGCAAACCATCTCGTTTCCAGGTCAGCCTAGTGCCACAAACTTGGGGAGAAAGAGAGGGAAGAGGTTTACTTGTGCTGGTTTTCCAGGTGTCTGTGCGATGGGTTGCTCCACGAGACCACCACCTCCTGCGCTTGCTTCCCGGGAGCCTGCCCTCATTAAAGCCAGAGCTGATCAAAGGAAACACTGGCTTCCTGCTGCTGTGCTCGGGGGGTTCATGGTGAAGCAGAGCCTGGTACAGCCTCACACCAGGCTGCTGCTCCAGCCCCAGGGTCACTCCCAGATTCCTCTGCCATGATTTAACTCCTCAGGTTTCCTCTGCAGCTTCACAGTAAATCTCTTTCACTGCCCACCAGGGAGGGACTGCCAGAGAAGTGTCAAAGTCAGAAATCTTTCCTGGCCTGGGCTGAACAAAAGCTCTGCAAGTCCTCACTGCTCCCGGGGTGGTTTGTCTGTGTAGAGCTTCATTTCATGTCTCTGCTGCTGAAAGTCTTTGTTCTCCTGGAGCTCTAGCGGGGGGGGGGTTGGAAGGGACCTCTGGGGTCACCCATTCCAAGCCCTGCTCCAGCAGGGCACCCACAGCAGCTTGCCCAGGGGCACAATGCCCAGAGGGGGTTGGAAGCTCTCCAGACCAAGAGACTCCACAACCTCTCTGGGCAGCCTGCTCCAGGCCTCCAGCAGCCTCACACCAAAGAAGTTTCTCCTCCTGTTCAGACGGAACCTCCTGGGGTCCAGTTTGTGCCCCTTGCCCCTTGTGCTGTCCCTGGGCACCACTGAGCAGAGTCTGGCCCCAGCCTCTTGCCCCTCACAGCTCCTTTATCTCTTGCTGAGCATTGCTCAGCTGCCCTCTGGGGCTGCTCTTCTGCAGGCTCTCAGCCCCAGGGCTCTCAGCCTTTGCTCCTCACAGAGCTGCTCCAGGCCCCTCAGCAGCTTTGCAGCCTCCCCCTGGACTCTCTCCAGCAGTTCCCTGTCTGTATTGACCTGGGGAGCCCAGAACCTGACCCAGGACTCCAGCTGTGGCCTCCCTAGGGCAGATTAAAGGGGGAGGAGAACCTCCCCTAGACCTGCTGCTCAGACTCTTCCTCATGCATCCGATGGAAATGTCAAATAGCTGAAATGTTAAACAAAAGTTGTCCCCATTGAAGAAGGGAGGAGCAGAAGCATGTGGAGAAGGTGTACTGGGGCAGGTGGGACCTGGGCTGTAGGAAACCCAAGGTCTGGGATGCTAAGTTCAGCTCCCAGGAGATGCTGCTCTCCTGCACACCAGCTCTGGTGTGCAAAAAGAGATCTTTCCACCCCTCTTGCATGAGCTGCCTGATCCTGCCAGGCCTTTGCAGCTCACCAGGAGTGGGCACAGCAGGGTTTATGCTGCCTGGGGTTTGATTTGTAGGAACGAAACCCTCGTGGTGCCTGTCAGGGAAGCTGGGCACACACTGAGCCCTCTCTGCCGCTGTCCCTCACGCTTAGAGCTGCCATCACCTCTCACCACATCTCGAGGGGGACTTTGGGTGCTGTAACACCTGAGGGGTTGCTGTCTCACGGTTGATTAGTCAATCACAGAACTGTTGAGGTTGAAAGAGACCTCTGAGATCATCCAATCCAACACTCACCCAGAGCTCACATCCCGCCCCTGCTGCTGAGCCACCACCACTGAACCACCTCCCTCAGCACCACATCCATGCAGCTTTGAAACCCCTCCAGGGATGGGGGCTCCAGCACCTCCCTGGGCCAGTGCCTGAGAACCCTTCTGGGGAAGAAATCATTCTTGATATCCAACCTGAATCTGCTCTGACAGCCTGAGGCTGTTGCTCCTCCATGTCCCCTCCCCCTTCCTCCCCTTGATTTCCCAACCTCTGCTCTTGGCTGGCACCGTGGTGCTCGGCTGTGCTCAGTGACTCACGGTGCCAACAAGCCATTAGGGCAGCTGCACTCGAGAAGGTCCACATCTGTCTGGGTGCCAAGCAGCTTGTGGAGCAGCCACCCAGGTAGATTGTCCCTCGTGATGCAGGGAGGGAGAAAATGAGGCGGAGAACGCAAAGGTCAGCTCCTGAGTGGAGGATGCACAGATGAAGGGCTCCGTGATGAGAGCCCCACTCCAGTGTCTGCTTCCACCCTGCTCTGGCAGAGACTGGCACTTGTGGGTGCCAATTACTGGGACAACACCAGTGAGACACTCACTTAACCACAGGCCCTTCACTTCACCCTCTCACGTCACTTTTCCTGTTGAGCAGTGTGAGCTCCGGGCCAGCAAAGCATTTCCTTCGTGCCCTCAGCTCTCTAGAGAGGGCTCAGTCTTCCCTGGAGGTCAGGAAGGTGAGAGCTGCTCTCTGCTCCCAAGGAGCGAGGGACAGGACAAGAGGCAGTGGCCTCAAGTTGCCCCAGGGGAGGGTTAGGTTGGACATGAGGAATAATTTTTCCCCTCAAGGGCTGTCAAGCTCTGGCCCAGGCTGCCCAGGGCAGTGGTGCAGTCCCCATGCCTGGAGAGGTTCCAAAGCCCTGGAGCTGTGGTGCTGAGGGCCATGGTTTGGGGGTGCCCTGGCAGTGCTGGGTTGGTTGGTGGTTGGCCTGGGTGACCTTACAGAGCTTTTCCAGCCTAAACCATTCTGTGACTCCATAAAACAGCAGAGAGGAGATCTTTGATCCCCTTCCTGCCCTGGAGCAGGACACAGCCATCCCTGGTGGATGGCCATCAGGTACCTTCTCCCCACAGTGCCTTTTGCCCCCCTCACCCCAGGGGGGCTGTGTGCCTAGACCACGGGGACCTTCTCTCCTGACCTCCACGAGTGCCCCAACACACAGTGCAGCCCCAGAGAGCCAGCAGCAGGGCAGGATTCATGGGGAGGATGCTGGGTCCTTGCCCACCACAGGCTGTGTTCAGAGCCAGGAGCAAAGCAGGAGGCACAAAAGCTGTTGGGGGGCACATGGGCAGGCCCAGCACGTTGTCTCCTGGTCCTTTTCAAGGTCCTGGTGCCCCCTGGCCCCCATGGAGCAGCTCTGGGTGGGGTAGCTGCAGCCATGCAGGGTGATTCCTGGCATCTCCCTGGGCTCTGGGAGATGTGGGGGCTCCTAAAGCCCCAGGCGAGGATGGAACCTGTCAGACCTCCTCTCCTACCCTGTCTCACCAGGTCGGTGGGGCTGGGGGAGGCTGTGCGGGGCACAGGGGGTGCCAGGAGTGCAGTGGCACTAGGGTGGCTTTGCCATGCCATCTTGTGGCAACATTGATGCCAAGGGCTGGGAAGCTGCAACAGGGCTGAGGATGATCCCTGCCACCACGTCCCCATCCCTGCCCCTCGCAGGGCAGAGAACTGTGCCCATGGCTGCTCCTCTGTCTCGGTGGTCCCAGCCAAGATTATGAGTCTGGGAGGGAAGGAAGCTGTGGGCTAAAGCCTCTCCTGCTACTCCAGGTCTGGATCATGACAGCCCAGGGATGGGGATGCTCCTGAGCTCCCCATGCAGAACACATAGGGTTTGGACCTGGATCATAGGATCCTGAAATGGGTTGGGTTGGAAAGGACCTTCAAGATCATCCAGTTCCAACCCCCTGCCATGGGCAGGGACAGCTTCTACTAGGCCTGCTTGGAGACCTAGGCTCCATCCAACCTGGCTTTGAACAGTTCCAGGCTTAGGGCCCCCACAACTTCTCTGAGCAGCCTGTTCCAGGATGCAGGGGCCGGGTCCAAGCTCCTCTCTGCTGGGTGGTCGCTGCTGGGTGCAGTGGTGGCTGCAGATGAGAAGCCCTTGGGCAGAGCTGGGTAGCCCAGATGGTCTCTGGGGTGGCCCCAGATGTCCCTGAAGAGAACACAGGGCTGTGGACTCAGCTCTGAGCTGCGGTATCCTGGGGATCCCATCCAGCAGGCTGTCCACACCTCCACACTGACACCACCCAAGGGAATTGACTGGAGATAAGGGGCAGGAGCTGCAGGAGATAAGGAGATCTCTGTGCCTGCTGCTTTGCCTATCTCCAAGCTGTCCTGAGGGCTGATAAGGTGACAGCAGCCTAGAGACACAGGCAGAGATCTCCTTGGCCAAGCTGCAGCATCCCAGAGGTCCAAGGGGAAACACCAAGCTGGGCCACAGGCTCCCACCATTGGCTGTCCTCTCAGGGGTCCTGAGGGCAATGCCAAGGCCACCCTGGAGGTGCATCCCCAGTGCTGACTGTACACAGGGCCGTATCTGGGGCTGTCAGGGTACCTCATGTGCTGTGGGCATGTGCCACCCCCTGTGCCAGGACTGTCCTGTCTGCACTACCCCGCTCTGTCTGCTCCATGGGCATGCTTCTGGACCCTGTGTCCATCTCCTGGGGATGTGCACACCCTCCACACACTGCTGGGGAATGCACAGGGGCTGTGGTGTTGCAGCAAAGATGAAATGTCCTCCTGGAGATCCCTTCAGCCCCACTTTATTGCTTCCTGGGTGATGAGATGCTGGGCTGCAGGCATCTTCCCAGGCCTGGTCATTCCCCTGGCTTGTTTCCTGCTGCTAATGTACAGAGCTGGTGAGGAGCAGCTGAGGGAGCTGGGGGTGTTCAGTGTGGAGAAAAGGAGGCTGAGGAGAGACCTTCTGGCTCTCTGCAGCTCCCTGAAAGGAGATTCAAGGCAGGGCAGGGGTGGTCTCTTCTCCCAAGGAACAAGCAATAGGACAGGAGGAAATAGCCTCAGGTTGCCCCAGGGGAGGTTTAGGTTGGATATGAGGAACAATATCTTCCCCAGAAAGGTTGACAGGGCTTGGCCTAGGCTGCCCAGGGAGTCCCCACCCCTGGAGGGGTTCCAAAGCAGTGCAGATGTGATGCTGAGGGCCATGGCTCAGTGGTGCCCTGGCAGCGCTGGAGTAAGGGTTGGAGTCCATGGTCTTAAAGGTCTCATCTAACCCAAAGTATTCTGTGATAATGTCTAGAGGAGAAAGCAGAGTCCATGGGCCAAGAAGATGTTTCAGGAATGGTCCCAGCTCTGACAGGCTCCCCTGAGCTTTGGGGTGGCATCCCAGGCTGGACATGCCAGCAGCAGAGCTCTGAAAGTCTTAGCTGAGGGCACAGCTCTGATGGCACAGAAGGGTTACAGCCAGGCGAGGTTGAGACACAGTCACAGAGCAGCTGAGCCCCAGCACCCCGGGGTACTGTCCCTGGAGTGAAGCTGGCAGCAGCCCTCATCTCCATCCACCTCCAGCCCTGCAAGAACCTCTCAGGGTGCTCCTGCCCCTCCCACCGCCAGGGCTTGGGTCCAGCTCCCTCCCCTGGCAGCAGTGGAGCTGGCTGCAGCTGAAGGCAGCTGAAGGAACACTGAAGCTCCTCTTGGGCAACATTCCTCTTGCCCATCCAGCTGGCACTGGCAAGGACCTCATGGGTGCATTCTTCCCTGAGGAAGTCCCCCTGCCATGCTGGCACTTCTGTGGATGTGCTCCCTGGCAGTGCTCCACCACAGCCTCGCCCAGGGTGGGTGCTGCTGGGGATGGTGCTCCTGGACATCACAGAACCACCCTCTGCTTTGGGTGGGAAAGGACCTTAAAGCTCATCCAGCCCAACCCCCTGCAGCCAGCAGGGACATCCCCAACCAGAGCTGGCTGCTCAGAGCCCCAAGCAACCTGAGCTGGGATGGTTCCAGGGACGGGGCAGCTCACATCTCTCTGGGCAACCCAGGGATGGGCACTCCTGGGGCTGGGTGCTGCTGGGGCTGGGTGCTCCCAGAGCCATCTGAAAGGCTCAGTGCTGCTCTCATGTCCACATCCTTGCTGTGGCAGGAGCAGTAGGACACCAGTGTGGCACCAGTGCCAGCATCAGCTGGCACCTGGCTCAGGAACCCCCCTCCACCTCAGCACCCATGGATTGCTATCCCCTTGCAAATAACAAAGGACCTGAGCAGGTTCCTAACTGCTGGCTCAGCCAGGAGGGTCTCCCAGCTCCCAGCAGCATAACTGAACTTGCTGGACTCCCACAACCCCAAAAGTACCTGATTAATCCTCCTAATAAGCAATTCTCCTCCTTCTATCTCTTTATCTCCAGCCTGGAAAATGTTTACAGCTCAATAGTGCCACACACAGAGTCCTTGAGAACATGAGAGGTGCTTTTCCTGAGCTCCCCTCTCGTCCCCAGCTCCTCCAGCAGTGCAGATAAATCATTCAGCTTTCCCTGCTCCGTGAGCTGCCCATCCATGGGGAGCAGCTGGGATCCAGGCACTCCCTGCTGGGTGATGGTGAAACAAGGGAGGAATGAGTGTGGCTACACCACCCATGCCAGGCAGAAAGCCCGACACCTCATTAATTAATAGTCAGAGCAAATTACTGCAGGAGCAGGGGAGGAGGAGGCTGAGTGGGAGGGGAGGAAGAGCATCCCTCCTGCTCCCATTGCTGGGATGGAAATAGTTCTCTCACCAGTGAGAAGGGAGGGGGGTCTGGGGGTGCCCAGCTTTCTCCTTACCCTCTCCTTGCCTTGGGCAAAGCTCCCAGCCCTGAGAAGGACAAATACAGGGAGTGACCTGCATGGTGGGAGAGGGACTGAGAGCTGAGGGGAGACAGAGAAGCCACAGGCTCTGCCCCAAACCATCCAGCAGGCATGAGGTGGAGTGAGACGTGTAGCCCCTGGCATCTGGAACATGTGTGTCCTCTGTGGCAGAAAAGAATCATGGAAAAGCCCTCTCGGGTCATTGAGTCCAACCCTCAGCCCAACACCTCCATGGCCATCAAACCATGGCCCCAAGTGCCATGGCCACAGGTTTCTGGAATACCCACAGGGATGGGACTCCACCACCTCCCTGGGCAGCCTCTGCCAGTGCAGAGAAGAAACTGTTCCTCATGTCCAACCTAAAGCTCACCTGGTGCAACTTGAGGCCATTTCCTCTTGTCCTGTCACTTGTTCCCGGCTCCAACCTCCTCTTCAGGCAGTTGTAGAGAGCCAGAAGGTCTCCCCTCAGCCTCCTCTTCTCCAGACACAGCCCAAAGGAACATGTGGGACCTCAGCTTTCTGTGGAGGCACTGTCACAGCACAGTGACTCCACCACCAACCTCACTAAACCATCCTCCTCCTTCAAGGTGCCTCTCCCTGATCCCACCTTCACCCAAGGTTTTAGCTAAGGTTTTCCCAGTTTCTGAGCAAAGATGGACTTTATGGCCTCCAAAACCCCCTCCTGCTCACTCATCAGTTGCTCAAAGCTCCTTTCTGCTGTCGTGAAGCTTCTCACAGATTATTTTGCACGAAGCAACAGGGTCAGGGCCAAAGCAAACATGGGGTAGGGCTCAGGTGTGAGTCCCTGTGGCTGCTCATCCAAGTGCACCCAAGGAATTAGAAGCAGATGACAAAAAGAGCTCTGAATCCTCCAAGCCAGTGAGCACACAGGGCCTGTGAACGTCCCCAGCCTCTGCCTCAGTTTGGACTCAGATCAAAACACAAAATTTCAATGGGAAAACCTCTCCTGGGCCTTCTCTGCTGGGTTTGATCACGGCTGTGTTGCAGCAGTGAGTGCTGGAGTCCTGCTGGGCTCTCTTCGGCTTCCACAATGGGGAACCACAGACTCACAGACTGCTTTGGGCGGGAAGGGACATTGAAAGCTCATCCAGTCCAACCCCCCTGGACCTCTGCAGCTGCAGCATGTTGCTCAGAGCCCCAAACAGCCTGGCCTGCCATGGTCCCAGCATGGGGCATCAACCACCTCTCTGTGAAGCCTGGCCCAGGCTCTCACCACCTTCAGCGTCAAATTTCTCTTCCCTCTCTCCAGTCTGCATCTCCTTTATTTAGTTTCAAACCATCACCCCTTGTCCTGGCACTGCACCCCTGGTGATGCCCAGGAGCTCTGTTACCTAAGGAAATGAGGCTGGGATGCACTGGTGGTGCCATTTTTTGTCCAGGATAGTGACTCTCCTCTAAGACACCAAACATCTCTGTGGCTCAAGCATCAAGTGACTTATGTACAACCACGGTGGAAGTCTTTATTTTTCAAGCAGGGTACAGACTGAAAGCCAATCAATAGTCATTGCTGGAGTTGTTTATCTACCTCCTGCCCACTGCATCTGCTTCAGCTCCAAAAAAGTCATGAGGGAGAGTGGTTGAGGATGGAGAAAGGCGACAGAGGAGCTTGTAAACCTCTGATATGGGAACCAGTGCCAGCAGTGTGACAATCAATCTGGGTCATTTCCTCCTTGGAAGAGATTTCAAGGAAATGAAGACCAGGAATGCAAAAAGGTGAGGCTGGGGATCTCGGTGTGCCACCAAAAGCATCTCATGGTGGATGCAAGCTGGACAGCCTCAGCAGGGGCACAGGGGTACAGCTGCAGCCTTTCTGCACCAGGCATGTCTGGGGTGGAAGAGCTGATGTGCCCAGACTGGTGCTCAGGGGCACACAGACCACATGGAGCATATGAAGAGCATCAGCTCCGTGTGGCTTCTCCCCATGGTCATGGGCTGGGGCCGAATGGGCAGAGGAGCTGCCGCACTGTGCCGTCCCCTCTTTGGACTGTAGGGTCTCAGCACGCCCCAGTCCCGTTTCTGGTTCTGGTGTCACTGCGGGCCCCGGTCCTGATGCTGGGTGCTGGTGCCAGTCTCCGTGCCGGTCCCGGTGTCGCTGCCAGTTCCGATCCCAGTGCGGGTTGCCGCTGCCGGTCCCGGTGCCGCTGCCGGTCCCGGTGCCGTTCCACCTCCTCCCTGCCTATTCCCAGCGGCAGCTCCGCCCCGGCTCCTCCCGGCCCGGGCCCGTCCCCGTCCCCGCCCGCCGGTCTCCGGTGCGGCGGGGCAGCTTCCAGCATGGCCGCGCTGCGCAGCTCCGCGGCCGCGGCCCCGGCCCCATTCCCAGCCCCAGCCCCGCTGCCGGCCCCGGCCCCGTTCCCGGCCCGCCCCTCCGCCCCGGGCCGCCTATAAAAGGGGCCCCGCAGCCCGCCCGCCCCCGCTGCCGCCCTGCCGCCGGCCCGGCCATGGCCAAGGACCAGCTGCGGCCGCGGCTGTGCCGCATGCTGAAGGGGAGAGCGGCTACGGCTTCCACCTGCACGGCGAGAAGGGCAAGAGCGGACAGTTCATCCGCAAGGTCGAGCCCGGCTCCCCTGCCGAGGCCGCGGGACTGCGCGCCGGGGACCGCGTCGTGGAGGTGAACGGAACGAACGTGGAGCAGGACACGCACCACCAGGTGCGGGCAGTGGGCGGGCGGGGGGCAGAGGTTGGGCAGAGGTGCAAGGAGGGCGCTCCGAGGGTACGGGCAGAGAATGGGCAGGGGGTGAACGAGAGCATGGGCAGAGTGCGGGCAAGAGGCGGGCAATGGTGCAGGCAGGGGATGGGCAGAGCTCAGGAAAGAGATGGGCAGAGGTGCGAGGAAGGATCTACTGAGGGGGTGAGCAAGGGTGCAGGCAGGGAATGGGCAGGAGGTGGGCAGAGTTTGGGGAGGAGGTGGGTAGAGGTGCAAGCATGGGTACAAGCAAGGGTGCAGCAAGGGCCTGGGCAATGGTGCAGGGAGAAGGGGCAAGAGGTTGGCAGGGGTGCAGGCAGTGGGTGAGTAAGGGCGCAGGTAGGCAATGGACAGGGGTGCAAAGAGGAGGGGGGCAAGGGTGCAGATAGGGGGATGAGCAGAGGTTGGGCAGGAGACAGAGGTTCAAGGAAGGATGTGGTGAGGGGGTGGGTGAGGGTCCAGCCAGGGAATGGGCAGAGGGTGGGCCAGGCTCTGGGCAGGGGGTGCGTGCAAGGGATGGGCAGAGGTGCAGGGAGAGGTATGGACAAAGGTGTGGCAGATAATGGGCAGGGAGTTAGGCAAGGGCGCAGAGAAGAGATGGGCAGGAGTTGGTGGGGCTGGGCAGGGGTGTGGGCAGGAGGTGGGAAAGGTTTAAAACAGGAGTGCAGACAGAGGATTGGGCAGGAGATGGGCAGGGGGTATGCAGGGGTGTGGGCAAGGTGGCCAGCTGACCTCCCTGGCCAAGCCTGCTCAGCTCCCAGCCCCCTCACCAGCTTGGCTCTACCACCTTGGGCTGGTTTGCTCCCCAGATATCCCCTGGAGCATGCTTGGCCTGGCCAGTTCTGGTGGTCACTGGGGTGGTGCCCCCAACAATCCTAGGGCTGGGGTGCAGAGCAGGGGGCTCTGTGAGTTCCCCTGAGAGTGTCTGGGTGGTGCTGGTCTGTCTAGCAGCTGGTGTGAAGAGCGAAGGTGTTTGGGCATGGGCAGGGCACCAGCGTTATGCAATCTGTGGTGGAAAGGAATGGGGAGACCCAGGTCCTGCTTCCGCCTCTGCTGGGGGCTTTTCTTGGCCACTTTGGGCCAGCTGCTCCTCCTCCTCCTGCTCCTGCAGTGCAGAGCATGTGAGGATGCCTCCACATCTACTGATAAAGCTCTGCAGATGTTGAGCTGCCTGGCTGGCTCCAGGGAGATAGGGCTGGTGGGCAAGCAATGGCTGGCAGGAGCCCGCGGCTGCCGGCTGGTCCCAGCAGGCTGCTCCCCAGCAGCTGCAGGCTTCAAGCTGTGTCATTTGCTGCTTGGAAAATGGTCTTTGCTAAATAGTTCAGCCCCCAAAATGAGCAAGGAGATTCACACTGCTCCTGGTCTGCTGCGGGCACGGAGCCCGGCAGGGGCACGGCACCCAGCCTGGGGGCTTGGTGCTTCAGTAACTTAGGCTGTGGCTGAATTCTCCTGCCAGCGCTGTACTGGAGCAGACCAGGGGGTACCCTGTGTGGCTTCAGGACCTGGCGTGATTTTGGGGGGTTGTGGGTTCCTGAGCTTCGCCTTTCAGGTGGGGGTGTGCTGAAGGTGAGGTAGAGGCTTCCAGGTGGCTCCAGTAAAGCCCTGTGGCCTCCCTCCATGGGCTGGGTGGGTTTTCCTGGCTAATGGAGCTTCTTTGGCTGACCTGAGGCAGCTGCACAGAGTTAATGTTTGTCTTGAATGTGATTTCCAAACCCTCAGAGGAGGATCCCATCCCTGGGCTGGCTGGGCAGAAGGGAGTGCTGTGGTCCTGTCGGGAGCTGCTCATGGTGGGAGCCATCAGGAGCTCCCTGCTGGCACTGGGGTACTGGAATGGGTGGCAGCAGGGCTGGGACAGCCTGCAGGGGCTTTGGGCTCTTTCCAGAAGGTCAAGAGGAATGGGAGAAATTTTCCTGTCTTCCGTTGCCTGCTGGTGGAGGCAGGATGAGGCTCTGGCACTGGCTCCCTGCTGCAGAGCAGGGGTGTCCCATGTTGAGGGGTCCTGTGTGGGAGGTTGTGGAGCTGACTGCCAAGATGCAGTGGGTGTGAGTGGTGTGAGCAGGAGCAGCCCTGCCGCAGGATGTGCCCTGCATCACCCTCTCTCCTCCCTCCACACAAGAACCTCTTCCCCCTCCGACGACCTGCCCAGCGCTGGTGGGTGTGGGAAGGGTGATGCTGTGATGGGTCAGATGCTGGCTCCTGGTGCTGTGTTAGAGCAGCCAGTTCCGTGTGGCCTTTCCTCCTTGTGCTGCTGAGGCTCTTGACCTTCACTTGGTAACACTCAGAGCCATGTGGCTGTGAAGCTGCGGTGGGACAGAGCCTGCAGGGTGCAAGGTCGTGCTGTCTGGATGTAACTGTTGCGAGCCGGAGCCGGGGCGGTGTGGGGCTTTGTTCTCTTGTTTTTCCTGCCCTCACCCAGGGCAGAGCTGTTCTCAGGGCGTTCCGTGGCTTGGATGCAAAGTTGCATCCTGGCTGCTCGGTTCCTCGCCCACTTGGGCAGAGCAGCCCAAAGTGAGGAAGGCCTCCAGGCCCTTGATGTGGCTGGCAGAGTGGTGCTTGGGCATCTCTTTTGAAGCAGGAGGAGTGACCAGAGCTGGGCCCAGTGGTGCTGCTAGCCACCATTGTGGGCAGCTGGTGGCAAGGGTGGCATGGCCAGGGCAGGCTCTGCTGCTGGGCTGGTGCTGGTGAGACCAGGGGTGAAAGCCTGGTTGGGTGGAGCTGCGGAAATGATGCATCCAGGACCGGTGCTGAGAAGGTCCTGAGGCGGCAGATGTGTGGCTGAGGCTGAGCTGTCCTCAGAAAGCTGCAGGCTGGAGACTGTGACCATGGCTCGGAAACGGGTAGGGTGCCAGGCTCTGCCCACGCTGGGCAGGACCTGCCTGCTGCTTTGCCTTCCACCTCACTCTGCCCCAAGGGTGACTTGCTGCCCGGGGAGCTTGTCACAGAAAGCCTCTTCTGCTTGCCCCTGCTAAAGGGGAGAGGCTGAGGGGCTGCTCTCTGCCCACTCCTGTTTCTGCCTGGCTCAGCCCCTGGCAGTTGTTGGGGTTTGGGGGATGCTTGTTCCATCGCTGCTCTTGGCATGGCTGTTGGGGAGCTCAGCTAAGCCCTGGCATCGCTCCTTGGTGGCTGCTAGGGCAGCTCACCCACCCTGCCCTGCCAGAAACAGGCAGCACTGTGGCAGATCTGGGTGCTTCTCAGGTCCCTCTGTTGTTTGTGGTGGTCTAGGGGACCCTGCTCCCTGGATGTGATGCCTGGAGCACCCAAATTGCAGGATCTGGGAGATCCAATGTGCCAGGACCCAGCAGAATTCTCCTGCAGGCATTGCCCAGCTGCACCTCCTGCCACCACCATGCATCATCTGCCTGCTCCAGGTCCCTTTTGGGAGAGGTGGCCTTGCACAGGCTCTCCCTGACTGGTGTCAGCATCACCATCTGATGTCACCTGTAAACAGATCTGAAAGGGAGCAGATGGATTTTGCTGGGGCTTGAGGGATCCACACCTGGTTAGGGCTGGCAGCCCTGGGCACACGGCTGGCAGCCCTGGGCACACTGCTGGCAGCTGCAGTGGGTTCAGGACAAGCAGCTTTGGCTGCAGTCTGTAAATTTTGTGGTGCTTGCTTGGCTGTGGTGTTGGCTTTTTCCCTGTGCAGATAGCAGCTCTGCTGACCTTGAGTGGAGCGTGCAGGGCAGTAAATAAGTGCCAGCTAATTGTGCTTTAGGCTGGCTTGGTGCTGGGAACCTTGGCTGTGTCTGCCCAGCCTGACCTAGATCAGGGCAGGAGCCCCAGAAGAAAGCCCAGCTTGCAGGGAGAGAAATCCTGGCTCTGGAGGGTAGCAAGTGGTGGCTGACCTGTACCCCGTGGCTGGAGATGGCTATGGGGAAGCATCCCCAGCGGTACCATCCTGCCCCTTGCTGGCTCTGCCAGCTTCCAGCAGCTGCTGCAGGGGTTCTGGAGGTGATTTCCTATTGTCCTGCTCCTGTGTGTGTCCTGGACCTGCCTGTTTCCATTCCAGCCCACCCTGGTGGGATTTGCCCCCTGCCCAGATGGAATCAGCTCCTCCTGGCTCTCCCCACTCTGCTGACACCGTGAGCTCCTTTCAGAGCCTCTGCCAGCCACCCGCCCTGCGAAGGAGCCGGGCAAGACAATGGTCCCCATTCAGTGCTGCCTGGAGCTGGGTCCCAGCAGGGATGGGCACATCTCCTGTTCCCAGCACTGCTTTCCCTTATCTCTGTTGGTCCATTGCACAGGCTGGGGGTGGATGTGCAGACTGGGGTATTTCTCTCATCAGTCCAGTACCTGGGTGCTGAGGAGCGCCCAACAAGGGCAGCCCAGCCACTGGATGCCTGTGTGAGAGCTCTGTGCCTCCCTGTGCAGCTCAGCTCTCCATCCTGCAAAGATGGCCTAGAGCATTGAAATGAGGCTGTGTTAGGGGGTAGCTTTGTGGGGCAATTTGTATTGTCCCTCTGAAGGAAAGATAAACCCAGAGTTTTGGATGCTTGAGGGGTGAAGCAGCCTCTGTGAAAGCTCCCGAGCTGGATGGGTGATCCTGGGAGGTCTGTGCAGTTGTCCTGGGCCGAGTTGTCTTGTGGATTGTAAAGTATGAGGTGGAAAGAGCCATCCCCATCATCACCCAGGGATGCAGGCAACATCTGCTTCATCCTGGGGTGCCCCAAAGCCCTGCTCTGTCCTTCTGCCCATCACTGGTGGCTGGAAGTGGCAGCAGACTGGCATCCTGCAGCAGGACTTGAAGCTGCAGGAAAGTGTGGAGGTGTTTCTGGTCCTCAGGTCCAGCTCCTGCCCCATTGGGAGGTCCCTACAGTTCATGAAATCACAGAACTGTGGAGGCTGGAAGAGACCTTTGAGATCATCAGGTCCAACCACACTCCCAGAGCTCACAGCCCCACCGTGGCTGCTGAGCCACTGCCCCTGAAACACGTCCCTCAGCACCACCTCTGTGTGCCTTCTAAATCCCCCGGGGATGGGCACTCCTCTGCCTCCCTGGGCAGCCTGGGCCAGTGCCTGAGAGCCCCTCCTGGGAAGGGATTGTCCCTGGTATCCAACACTCAGCTGTCCTTCCCCTTCCCAGGTGGTGCAGCGCATCAAGGCGGTGGAGTCGGAGACGCGGCTGCTGGTGGTGGACAAGGAGACAGATGAGTACCTGTGCAGCCTGCGCCTGACCTGCACCGAGGAGATGGTGCACAGTGGCATCCTGCTCCACTCCAGCACCTCACCCACCAAGTCTGTGGGCAGTGACAATGGGGAGGTCTGGAAGCCACAGCTGGACCTGAGCGGGGACAGCCTCCAGCGGCACTCCCACAGCTTCTCTTCGCACAGCAGCAGGAAGGTGAGTGTGGGGCTGGGTGGTGTGGGGGCACAGCTGGGTTTGTGTGGGGGCAACCCCCCTGGGAGTACCTCCTCTGCCAGCAGGGCTTGCTTCCCCTTGGAGAGAAACCTTCTGGGTGTGGCTCTTGGGTTTGGGGACCCTGCTGTGTCCTGAAGCTGAACTGCTGCTCAGCTTTATTAACTCCTTCTTGAAGCAGCTTCAGCTGCTGGGGGCTGCTGCTTGTTCCCCTCCTGTGCTCCTCAAGGGTCTCCTGAGCCGTGGGCGGCTGGTGGGCGTATGAGTAACCCCAAGTGCCTCGGCTGAGGGTGATGTCCCAGTCTGGCAGTGAGCAAGCTGCTCCTTGGCTGTATTTGCTCTTGCTCAAAGGAGCATCAGCTGCTGGAGGCTGCTGCTTGCTCCCCTCCTGTTCTCTTTGAGGGTCTCCAGACCCCCAGAAGCTTCTGAGAGAGTGGTGGGGAGGGGTTGAGTGACCCCACGGTGCCCTGGCTGAGGCTCTGTGTCTCAACCTGGGCCCTTTCTGCCTGTGTGGACGAGGGCTGTGGCGAAGCTGGAGCTCATGAATGAGTTTCTCTCTCCCCTCCATTATTTGCTGGAGGGAGGAACCGTCTGGGGCGAGCCTGCTCCCAGCGTTTCTGCGGAAAGCTGGAGGAAATGAAGGCTTCTTCGAGTGGCCTGGGGCTGGCCTGCGAGGCTGCAGCTGCGGCTGCTGATTGGTCAGCTGCCTTCCAAAAAGGAAAGAATTTGGGGTGGAAAGGCTCCAATTTCATGGCTGCTGCGCGGCTGGGGCTGGGCTGGCGGCGGGAGGCAGCGCGGCAGAGTGGCGTCTGGCTCGGCGCAGGAGCAGGGCAGCGCTGGGCCTGTGCCGGTGGCTGGCACCTGGCTGTGGCCCCCCCGGACCTTCTGCTCTGTGCTGCCGAGCTGGCAGCGCTGGTGCCCAACTGCTGCCTCCGCTGAGGAGCTCCTTGCCCGCTCCGAGGTGGTGGCTGGATGCTGTCCCAGAAGTGACCGTGGGGCTGCTGGGAGGACATGGGTGGGGGCAGCAGGAAAGCTTTGTGTCCTCAGGAGCCCCCGTGGAGGACAGCTGAAGAAACACCCCCGCAGCTGAGAGCTGCTGCTGGTGTGAGGAGGGGTCTCACCTCTGGTCCTTTCCTCCTGAGCCATCTGGCAGAGGAGGTTCCCCCTTCCTGGGGGCTGGCAGGGGAAGGGTTGGAGGCTGTGTTGGACTTGTTGCATCATTTGAAGCTGTTTGGAGGCCTGTGTGATGATGATGGTGATGGGTATGTTCCTCCTGGAGACCAAGACATGGGGAGCATGGTCACCCCCAGGATGGCTGGTGAGAAAGGAGCCATTCCTGGGGGAAGGGGGCTTCTGGGCCTGGGCAGGGGCTGCTCTGCAAGCTGGGGATTTCCTCCCTGTCTCTGTTTGGTTTGCTGGGTGCAGTCCAAGAGTGTCCTGACGGGAAGTCAGGCGAGAACAGGACAGTCCCTTCCGGCCTCTGGGGTCTGGCTCCTCTGAGGAGAGGGTGGGACATGGAGAACAGGACAGAGCTGGGGTCTGAGGGGGAGGAACACCATTGTGTCCCCTTGGAGGGGCTGGGGGCTTCAGCTGGTTCAGTGTGGCTCAGGATTTGCTGTGCTTCAGGGCGGGGGCTGGTGTTTGGTGGAGAGTGAGCCGGACAGAGGGCACCAACTCCGGGGGCAGTGGCCCTCGTGTGGGGCTGAGGCCAGGAGGTGCTGAGCTTGGGTGGTGCTGAGCACGTCATGCAGGGGCTGGCTCCTGCCTCCACGGTCAGCAGCTCTTGGAGAGCTGGGTGCTGCTGGCTTTGCTGGCCAAGGTCACTTCTCCATGCTGGGACCATGAGTGACCCTGGTGCGAGGTCATGGCGTGGACTTGTGTCCTGCTCCCTGTGCCTTGAAGCCCTGCTCGCTGCTGAGATCTGCTTCAGGTCTGGGTGCTGTGGCTCTCCTGGGTCCCAGGTAACTGGGGGTCAGTGGAGTGGTGCTGCCACCCTGGGTCCCACAGTGGTCAGCCCCCCAGCGCCGTGTCCCTGCCTGGGGCAGCTCTCGTTGGACCGTGCAGACCAGGCTGGGCCTGGAGGCCTTCTTCAACCTTAATGATTCTGTGATCCTGCTGCTGACCAGCACTGGGCCCAGGTGGGGAGCTCCTGAATGTGGGCTTACCCTTGTGGTGGGTTTGGGGTCCAGTCAGAGACTTGTCCCTAAGCAGCTGTGGAGGAGGCCAGGCTGTGAGTTGGGTGGCACTGGGAGGAGCTGCGCTTGGGTCTTGTGTAGCTTCTCTGGAGGTGTTTGGTGAGGGAGAAAAGGCAGCTCCCATTCCCCAGCCTGTCCCTGCAGGATCTGGGGCTGCTTGCAGAGGTCAGCATGTTTCTGAGCAGTGTTTATGCAGAGGCTGCAGGTGTCCAAGGTTTCAGGTTGGGTTGTTTGGTGCAACCCAAAGCAAGGAGCAAGTGAAGCAAAGGGGAGAGAAATCTGGCATCAGGGTGGTTGTGGAGGTGGGCAGCAGGGAGAGGATGGAGCAGTCAGGCTGGGCACAGCCCTGCCAGCCCTTCCATGCTGTCACATCCTTCTTCTGCAAGAGGAATGACACCACCACCACTACCACCCTGCCCCAGGAGGTCTACTGTGCCCGGGGAGGTCACTGTGCCCCCTCAGCAGAGAGTTGGTGTCCAGGAACCATGGGAATGAGTAATTCAGCAGGTGGCTGAAATCAGGCTGCCTGTCCCCAGAGCAGCATGCTGGAGCTGGCTGCCAGCAGCTCTACACAGCACCCTGGGGACTTGTCCTGGGTGCCTGTGGTGGCACCAGGGTCAGGATCTGCCTTGAAGCCATAGAATGGTTTGGCTTGCAAGAGACCTTTCAGATCATGGAGTCCACCCATTAACCCAGCACTGCCAGGGCACCACCAAACCATGGCCCTCAGCACCATGGCTCTGAAACCCCTCCAGGGATGGGGACTGCACCACTACCCTGGGCAGCCTGGGCCAGGCCTTGACAACCCTTTTGGGGAAGAAATTGTTTCTCATGTCCAACCTAAACCCTCCTTGGGGCAACTTGAGGCTGTTGCGTCTTGTCCTGTCACTTGTTCCTTGGGAGAAGAGACCAACTCCCACCAGGCTCCAGCCTCCTCTCAGGGAGCTGCAGAGAGCAATGAGGTCTCCTCTCAGCCTCCTTTCCTCCACACTAAACACCCCCAGCTCCCTCAGCTGCTCCTCCCCAGCCCTGATCTCCAGACCCTTCCCCAGCTTCATTGCCCTTCTCTGGACCTGCTCCAGCCTCTCAATGTCCTTCTTGGAGTGAGTGGCCCAAAACTGAAGTCAGGCTTGAGGTGCCTTGCCCCATCCTACAGCCGTCTCCATGGCTGGACTGCAAGGTGTCCCCTTCTCACTGTTCCTGTGAAGGTGCTTTTGGGGCAGGACTGAACTGCTTGAGGCTGGTCCTTGATGGCCTGGTCTGACAGAGTTATGCAGGGCTGGACTGGTGCTGGAATGGGTGCTGCTGGCCATCCTGGAGGCATTTGTGGTGTGCAGGCGGTGTGGTCAGGGCTGGAGTTGCGACCTGAGTGTCCCCACTCCTGCTGTGCAGTGGGAGGGCTGTGCTGTTACTGGCATCCCAGTTATGGCCACACAGGTTCCATGAGCCACAGTAGCAGTGTCCTTGGAACTGCTGCTCCACTGCTTTCTCCAGGTGTGTTTGGAGGATCAACAAGAACAAAGACACTGAGGTGTGGTTGGGGTGATGCAGTTCCCTCCATGGCTGCTCCAGGGAGCTGGGGGTGGCTGTGCAGAGGGACCCTGACAGCCAGGGATCTGGAGAACAAAACCTCCTCTTGGAGCTGCTGGGTTCAAGCAGCCTCTTGGGTCTGGGAATTCTAACAGAGAGGTTTTAGTGACCAGCTGTTAACTGGGTCCTGCCTGGGGAGGGAAGGTGACACCTTGGTTGGTGGCAGGGCTGCTGCTCCCGGGGACACCTCAGCCATGCAGTCAGCAGGACAAGGTTGTCCTCTTGCTGACACGGACTGTGGCCAGCTCAGTCATGGCCTGAGGCAGGGGATTGGAACCAGATGATCTTGAAGGTCCCTTCCAACCCAAACCAGGCTGTGATGCTCTCCCTGCCAGCAGCTGTGGAGCCTCCTGCATGCCAGCAGCCCACGCTGAGAGCAGCTGGAGTGGCTGGGGACAGAGTGCTGTCTCCTGGGGAAGGATGGATGAGTGTGGGGGTGCTTGTTGGGACCCCCAGGTGTGGGGCCAGCACTGACATCCAGGCAGTAAATATTTACACCCCTGTTTGGGTTTGGAATAAGAAGCTTTTCATGCTGGATAGCAAAGGCTCTGCATTGCAACATCCCCCACCAGCAGCTCCTGGCCAGGGCTCAGGAAGGAGAATAACTCAGGACAGATGTTTTTGGAGAGCTTTGCCAGCTCAGCTGAGGCCCAAAACGTGGGTTTTGTAGAACAACCACAAAGATGTAATAAAGCCTAACATGAGCAGAAATGTCCTGGGTAATTATGTGATTAGGAGCAAAAAAAGAAATCGGAGCATGGTTTGACTTGGAGAACTTCCCTGGAGCTCCCCGTGCCCAGCAGCGGGCTGAGAGCTGGGGGAGAGGCTGGTGGTGTCTGTCCCTAACACAGCACAGTGAGGGTTGTGTCTGCCTGCTGACTCTCTGCTTCAAAATCACTTTGCAAAGTCTGTTCTGCACCCATGGTGTGGAGAGAGTCCAGCCCTGCCAGGGCTCTGAAACCCTTCCAGGGATGGGCACTGCACCACTGCCCTGGGCAGCCTGGGCCTGGCCTGGACAACTCTTCTGTTGAAGAAATTGTTCCTCATGTCCAACCTAAGCCTCCCCTGGGGCAACATGAGGCTGCTTCCTCTTGTCCTTTCACTCATTCTTTGGGAGAAGACCCCAACCCCACCCAGCTCCAACCTCCTTTCAGGGAGTTGTAGAGAGCCAAAGGTCTCCCCTCAGCCTCCTCTGGACTGAGCAGGCACAGCTCTCCCAGCTGCTGCTCACCAGCCCTGCTCTCCAGACCTTTCTCCAGGTCAGTGGGAGGGGACAGAAGGGCCCGTGGCTCCATGCTGTGTCCCAGACATGCTCTTGTGGCCACTGTGCTGTTTTCCCATCAGAATCATAGAATCACAGAACTGTCAGGGTTGGAAGGGACCTCAAGGATCATCCAGTTCCAACCTTCCTGCCATGGGCAGGGACCCCTCACACTGGATCACCAGGACTGCTTGGACTTGGGGTTTCTGCTCTACTGTGCCCAGCTGAGGGCACAAGGTGGGAATATGGTTTTCCCCCATCCCTGCTGGAGGAGGAAGATGCCCACTGGGATTTGGGATGCAGGGCAATGGTGCTGGAGACCTGCTGCCTCCCTGTTAAGGGTGGGGTTGCAGGGAGCACTGGTTTGCAGGGGTGTGGTGGTGAAGGGTCTGGCACAAAGCTGGGCTTCAGTCCCATCCTGGAAGCAGCAGCTGGGCTGGTGAGGCTGTGGGGAAGCCAGCACTGACCCTGCTGCATTATTGATGGCACCAGGCTCGTTGGCATCATGTGTCATGGGCTGGGCAGAGTCACTGCCCAAGCTGGGCCCTGCAGCAGCTCCAGCACAGCAGCCTGGGGACAGAGGTTAGGGCAGGTGGCATCTCTGGGGATGTGCTTTCCCCTTGCCTGGTAGTGTGGTGGCCTGTGGCAGTCTGGGTCACAGGAGGCTGTGCTGCACCCCAGCAGAGCTCAGGGGAGCCTCAATGTTTTGCTTTCCTGTCCCCTTCCAGTGCAGGCAGAAAGAGGAGAAATACCTAAAAATAACTGGGTTTCTTCCCAGCCCTTTGGTCACTGACAGCCCAGGGGTTGGTGCTTGGGTAGCAGGAGTAGGGGGAGACCTCTCTTTGCAGAGACCTCTTTGCATGAGCTTTGGGATGTCCCAGGAGCTGGGTGCACTTCTGTTGCCCCCCACCAGTCCTGAAGCCTTGTAGGTCCCCACAGCAGGACTGGGGCAGCCCCAGCCTTGTTCCCCAGTCCACTTGTTCTCTCCTGCCCATCTGCTGGCCCTCTGTGCACCATCAACCTGTCACCCTCTGACTTCTCAATGGTGTTGATTCAGCTTGGGGCTGGCATTACAGAGCCACCAGGTTTGCTGGAGCCTTGGCTTGGATGTTGCTGCAGCACTTGCAGAGGTTCTGGCAGGATCTGAGCCTCATCCTGCTGGATTCGATCCAGATGTGGGGTGGGACCACTGACCCATGGTGGTGTAAGGTGGAGAAAGCAGCATGGAGCATGGTGGAGTCAGCCCTGGCTCATGGCCCTCCAGATCCTGTACACTTCCATCCTGCCAGTGCTGTGAGGAGTTTGGCTGCAGCATGTGGAGAAGTGATGCTGAGAGCCATGGCACAGTGGTGACTTGACAGCGCTGGGTGAATAGAGCTGTGGAGCTGTTTGGGTTGCAGAGGCCCCCTGAGATCACCCAGCCCACCCCCACCATGGCCATCAGACCGTGTCCCAGAGTGCCATGGCCACAGGTTTCTTGAACTCCTCCAGGAGTGGGGACTCCATCTCCTCCCCGGGCAGCCTGTGCCAGGCCCTGACCACTCTTCTGGGAAAGTTCTTCCTCATGTCCAACCTAAACTGTTTCTTCTTGGCCTGTTGCTTCTTCCTGGGGAGAAGAGACCAACCCCACCTGGCTGCAGCCTCCTCTCAGGGAGCTGCAGAGAGCAATGAGGTCTCCCTCAGCCTCCTCTTCTCCAGGCTGAACACCCCCAGCTCCCTCAGCTGCCCCTCCCCAGCCCTGTTCTCCAGACCCTTCATGGTGGGATGAGGTGATCTGAAAGTTCTCTTCCACCCCAAGCAATTCCATGATTAGGTGACTGTCCCCCATCACCCCACGCCCCCGGGAGCCACGGGTGGGCTGCAGAGATGCCCCAGCCGCAGGCTGCCTGCCTGAGCTGGGTGTGCAGTGTGTCCCGCGAAGGAGCTTGTCTGGGGGGTTATTTTCGTGCTGGGGCAGCGCAGGAAGCCCCTCCCGGGGAGGAGAGCATCCACCCCGCAGCAGAAACTTCCTCCCCCAGGATATTTTTAGTGGAACACAAAGCGGGTGGGAGGGAGCAGGAGGCAGATTAGCATCGGGAGGAGCTGCGCCCTGCTGGGAGCCTTTGTTCCTGGTGCCACTCGCTCCCGAGGGACGCCAGGTCCTGCCAGAGGCTGGTGGGGTCACCCCTGGAACCGCCCCCCACCTCCTTGAGACCGGGGCAGGAGGTGTTACTGGCTGCAGACTGGTGATGCTGGGGGCACCGTGCATGCTCCCCTCTGCGCCCTCGTGACCCAAAGCTTTCCCTCAAAACCAGGGGCTGGGAGTGACAGGACAAGGGACAATGGTTTGGAACCAGGGCAGGGGAGACTTAGGCTGGAGATGAGGAAGAAATCCTTGACTATGAGGGTGGTGAGACGCTGGAACGGGTTGCCCAGGGAAGCAAGGCCTGGATGAGGCCTTGCGTGGGAGGTGTCCTTGCCCATGGCAGTGGGGTTGGACCTGGGTGGTCTGTAAGATCCCTTCCAACTGCAGCCATCCTGTGACCCCGTGAGGAGGATTGGAAACCTGCTCTGCAATGGGAGCTGGTGAGGATGCAGCCTGCCCCAGCGCCTCTGCTTGCAGGGATGTGCTCCAGCAGCTTGGTTTCATCGCAGCCCTGCTGGGGAGTGGGCTCCTGGCCAACCCTCTGAGGGCTCTCTTCAATGGGAAAGTATTGAATGGCTTTGGATAACTTCAGCATCTTCTGGCAGTGTCAAGGTCTTCTGTGTGTGCCCTGGCAGCTGCACAGAGCCTCTGCTGGGACTTCCCTCCATCCCTTGGAGTTTCTTTCTGGGCTGGCTGGGCTTGTGGTACTCTCATGGTGGAGAAAGCCCTGAAGCAGTGTTGGGTTTGGAGGGCTGGCTTTGGACTCTGTTTATTTCCCAAACCAAAGCAGTTGTGGAGGAGGGGGCACACCACATGGATGCAGCACTGGCCCTGCTGCCACCACTTGATGTTTTAACATCTCCAGGAGTTTGACCATGGACCTGGGGATGCTGCCATGGGTCTGGGTGAATCCCACCTGGGAGGTGTGTGGCCGTGGCACTGAGGGCCATGGTGGTCCTAGGTTGATGGTTGGACTGGATGACCTTAGAGAGCTTTGCCAACCAAACTATTCTGGGATTGCCTGTAGTGCCCCAGTGGTGTGTGAGGCTGCTTTGGGGGTGCCAGGCTCTGGCTGCCCAGCCAGCCAGGGGCTTCTCCTTGGTGGGTCTCCAGCCCTTGTGGTGTCCCATGGCTGGAGGTGCTCAGGAAGGGAGTAGCAGTGAGCTGATGTCTGGATGTGGCCCCAGAACCTCCATCACCCTGGGGTGTGATGTGATGAAAGCCTCTTAGGGGCTTACAGGGACTAATCCCCTTAAAGAAATGAGCAGCACAACGGTGGGAGGAGGGCTGCTCCTGCTCCTGCTTTGATGTGCTGTCAGCTCCTCACATGGCCCAGCTCCCCTTGGAGTGGGATCCACTGCCGTGGGGTGGGGCTCTGGTGGCTCTTCCCACCCCTCCTGTCCTGCTGTGGGACAGTCTGTGGTGGCTCTTCCCCAGACCCAAAGCTGGGCTGGCAGTCCCTCCGGAGCAGCCAAAGGCCATCCCAGGTAAATCAGTGAATTCTGGCCCTAGGCTGTTCCTGGTTAGCAGGATTTAATTAAGACAAGCCCTAATTAGTTCTAATAAGGGTGAATAGTCTGCTTGGCCTGGAGGAGTTTCTGCTCTTGTCTGGCAGTGAGGGCAGGGCTGATACTGAGTGTGGAGGGCTGGGCCCATCCTGGGGTGGGATCCATGGGACACCCCACATCACAGAATGGATTGGGTTGGGAGTTTAGAGATCATCTAGCTCTGACCCCTGCCATGGGCAGGGACACCTCCCACCAGCCCAGGCTGCACCAGTCCAGCCTGAGCACTTCCAGGGATGAGGCATCCACAGCCTCCCTGGGCAGCCTGTGCCAGTGTCTCACCACCCTCCTGGTAAAGGGCTTCTTCCTAAAGTCCAACTTAACTCTCCCCTGCTCCAGTTTCAAACCATTACCCCTCATCCTGTCACTCCCAGCCCTTGTCACAAATCCCTCCCCAGCTCTCCTGGAGCTCCTTCAGGCACTGGAATGCTGCTCTAAGGTCTCCCTGGAGCTTTCTCTTCTCTGGGCTCAACAGAGCCAACTCCTCAGCCTGTCCTTTTAGGAGGAGTTCCTCAGCCCACTGGTCATCTTCGTGGCCTCCTCTGGACCCTCTCCAACACATCCCTACCCTCCTTGGGTTGGAGACTCCAGAGGAGCTGGAGAGGTGCTTGGGGCAGTCCCAAGTCCCAGTCACCTTGAAGCAGCTGCTGGTTTTTACTGGGCACCCAGATCCCTGTGCTGGGCTGTTCCCAGGGGGACCACTTTCCCTGTGGATTTCTGCTCCTCATGGGCATGGATCACAGCAGTCTCAGAGCCCTGCAGCAGCACCAGCCTGTGCCCAGCACCCTCCACCCATCTTTATCAGCCTTATCAGGGCTTTTTTCCCCTTATCAGCAGGAGCAGCCAGAGCCTGGTGCTGGCCATGCTGGGACTGTTATCTCTGGAGATCCTCCTGCTCTGCCTCAAGCTTTGTCCTGGACCACCCACCACTGCTAAGGGCTTTGGCAGAGCCTCTTCCCAAATCTCCTTATCTGCCCCAGTGTGGAGGTGCCATTTGGCCACCCCAGCCCCTGCCCCACAGGTTGCTCAGCTCCCACCAGCCTTGGCAAGGGATACCTCTTGGGGTCTTGTGGTTGTTAAGGAGCTGGGTTTAAAAATGTGGCATTTTTGGAGCACTGCAGGGGAATGAGCTGAGTGAGCAAGTCATGATGGTCCCTGGCTGCACCAGTCTGATCCCACGTTTTCCAGCAGCGATGTGGGATCATAGAATAATTTTGGTTGGAAGAGGCCTTTAACATCATCCAGTCCAGCCACGAGCCCAGCACTGCCAGCACGCCGCTGAACATGTCCCTGGACCTCACAGCCGCATGGCCTGCAGGGCTGGGGACTCCACTTCCTACCATACTCCACCACATGCAGGTTGCCCAGAGACATGGTTGAGGCCCTGGGGGCATTTGGGGTCAGACTTGATGGGGCCCTGAGCACTCTGATCTAGTTGGACACTGCTCACTGCAGGGGGCTTGGACAAGATGACCTTCGAGGGTCCCTTCCCACACAATGCAGTCTGTGATTCCCTGGGCAGCCTGCTCCAGGGCTTGACAACCTGTTGGGGGAAGAAGTTGCTCCTCGTGTCCAAGCTTAGCCTCCTTAGCACAACTTGAGACCATCTCCTGTTGCTTGTCACCTGTAAGAACAGAGCAACCCCCAGCTCCTTCCAGCCTCCAGCAGTTTGCAGTGGTCACTGTGGAAGGTTGAGTTGGGTGGAGGAGGCTGACAGCTCCAGGCAGGGCTGTGTCCAGAGCAGCTTCTTCTGCAGATTGTCTCTTCAAAAGCTTTGGGATTTTGGGGAGGAGGGGGCAGCTTGGTTTTGTGTCAAGGATTGGGCAGGAGACCACTGACTTCTGCTGCTTGGGAAGTGCACCCCTGGATGTTTAGCTGCAGGGTTTTGGGATACAAAAGGCCTTACATTGGGTTAACCCCAGATGGGTGCCTGGGCTCTGAGGGTGAGGAATGTGGAGGATGTTTGGAGCCCTCCCCCTGTCCTGCTTCCTCCAGCGAGCCTGTGCTGCCCAGCCAAGACAAATATTGGGAGTAAACTCTTGAACTTCCCTGCTCCCAGTGCTCACAGAACAGGGCCTGTTCTCCCCTGCCCCGCGCAGGGGCTGGGCTGGGGTGAGGTGGTGCAGAGGTGTCCCTGTGCTGGGGACAGCCAGGCAGGAGGTGGTGGTGGGGGCTGTGTCCAGCTCCTCCTGCCCGCTGCGCCCCTCCCAGCCCAGGGTGGGTATGGGAGGTGGGATCAGGAGGGGCCAGTGTGGCACTTTGTCATCTTTTTGCCACCCTGCATGTGCTGCCTTGGGCTCTGCAAGGTGAACTGAGCAGCCACAGCCAGGACTGGACCTGAGGAGCTTCACCCTTGGGAAAATCTTCCCTTCCTGGAGTGTGTGGCTGAGAAAGCTTTGCCTGTGCTGCTCTCTGGAGATGGAGCAGGGTCCTTGTGGCTCCTGGTGCCCCCCAGTGCGTCACAGGAGCCCCTGCTCCTCCCTGCCACCTCGCTCGAGTGTCCTGCACCGTCTGGAGGGGTTGCCCTTGGCACTGGTGGTGCCAAGCTGGTCACCTTGGGAGCTCAAAGCTGGTCTGACTGGATTCCTGCTAATGACCTGGGGTCGTTAAAGGCCCTGAGCAGGGCCGGCATTAACCAACAGTTTGGTGATTGCTCAAGGCTTGGCCTCAGCCGGGAGCTGAGGAGTCCAAAGGGCAGAATGGTACAATGTGGTCAGCAGCTTCGTGGGGCTCTGGCCAGAGCTTCTGGCTGCAAGTGAGCCTGAGCTGGATGTGGGCTGTGCTCTGAATCCTGGCCTGCACAGGAGCCTCTGCCTGGCATCCACCACCCATCCCTGGAGCAGTGCTGAGCAGGTTGAGAGGTGCTACTGTGAGTGGCAGTTGTGCCAATGTGTGCCTTGGGAACTCCTTCCCCATATCTCTCACTGCCTTCCCATCATCTGCAGCAGCCCTCCCCTCACCCAGGGGGTTCATAGTGAGTGTGGGAAGGACTTTTCCCCCTCTTCCATCAGCCCTGCACTTTGTGACCTCTTTTCCTCCTTTCCCTCCCACCCACCAGAAAGCAGATCCCTCTGGATCTGGTGAAATCCCTTTGCATCCAGAACAGAGCTCCCATCCTTCTGAAGAAATCTCAGCCTGCCAAGACCCTCTGCCTTATCCCAGAGCTGATCCCTCTGGAGCAGAGGAGCTTGCTGGTATCCCCTGGCAGACCGTGCTGGAAAGGTCTCTCTCAAAGCAAACAGCTGCACGTGGTACGGGGCTCCTCCAGCCCCTCTCCCTTCTCCAGCCTCTCTCTCTCTCCTTCCCACTGTGTGCATGGACTGGGCCAGCTGGTCCCTGCTCCAGCCAAGCCTGGGCTGTTGCTGCTGGCTCCAGCCCTGCTGGAGGAGGAGCATGAGAGCTGTTGCTGTGTGACTGCTCAAACACCAGCAAAGCAGGGGGAAAAGCTGCTTCTGCTGGCTTGTGGCTGAGAGATTCCCCAGCTGGGGACTGCTGAGGAAAGGCCAGTGGGATCAGACTAACCCCATGGAGCTGGGCTGGCATCCCCCTGCATCAGCCATGGGCTATGCTGTGCCTTTTGGAGACCCTTTCCAGAAGCTGCCTCCACCAGGAATCACAGAACCATAGAACTGTTAAGGGTGGAAGAGACACTGGAGATCATGAAATCCAACACTCACCCAGAGCTCACATCCCACCCCTGCTGCTGAGCCACCACTGCTGAACCACCTCCCTCAGCACCACATCCATGCAGCTTTGAAGCCCCTCCAGGGATGGGGGCTCCAGCACTGCCCTGGGCCAGTGCCTGAGAACCCTTCTGGGGAAGAAATTGTTCCTCATGTCCAACCTAAACCTCCCCTGGGGCAGCTTGAGGCTGTTGCCTCTTGACCTATCACTTGTTCCTTAGGAGACCAACCCCAACCCGGCTCCAGCCTCCTCTCAGGGAGCTGCAGAGAGCAGTGAGGTCTCCCTCAGCCTCCTCTTCTCCAGACCAAACACCCCCAGCTCCCTCAGCTGCTCCTCCCCGGCCCTGCTCTCCAGACCCTTCCCCACCTTTGTTGCCCTTCTCTGGCCCTGCTCCAGCCCCTCAATGTCCTTCTTGGAGTGAGGGGCCCAAAGCTGCCCCCAGGACTCCAGGTGTGGCCTCAGCAGTGCTGACAGAAGGGGACACTCACAGCCCTAGACCTGCTGGCATCACCATTCCTCATGCAAGCCAGGATGCCATTGGCCTTGCTGGCTCCCTGGGCTCAAATCCAGCCAGAGCCTGTGGTGCTCCCCAGGGCAGGGTGCTGGCTGCAGCCCCTCTGCTGAGAGCCCCTTTGTGCTCAGGGATTTCTGTAATGCCCATCCGGAGCAGCTCGGGGCAGGATTTGGGAGCAGGGCAAATCCAGGCTTACCCTGCCCCAAGGCAGCAGCAGCTGAGGTCGAGCTCTGAATTCTTTGGCAGCAAACTGCTTGAAGGTTCAGCTCCAGGAGGGAAAAGCTTTTCCCATCACCCTGCTTTGCTGCCCAGGGTGGGGGTGAGAGCTGCTCCATCCCGTGGGGCAGCCCAGCCTGGCAGGCACTGGCACCATGGGCTGGGCACCAGGCACCCTCCCCACCCTTCACATCCTTCCTGCTCTTGTTTTCTCCTGCCTGGCATTTTCTTGGGATAATGACCTTTTGTTATGCCTGGGGCTGTGGCATGGTGCTAGCACCTCTGCCCCACTCTCCTGAGGGGGTTTGCATCCTAGAAGGGACCAGGCCAGGGGGCACAGGCTCGGGGAAGGCCTGGACCCTTTGGTGCATGGCTCAGGGGGGTTGTGTGACCCTTCTGAATGCCACCCTGTGGTGCCAAGGAACAAAGAAGGGCCTCAGTCATCTTTTCTGACTGCTTTTGTGTTGCTGCTGGTGCTGTGGTCTGCTCTTTTAAAGCTCTTTGCAAACAAATCAATCATTTTTTGATTGCTTCTGTTGCTGAAACTCAGAGCAATTGAAATAATTGGAGTGATTTGAATAGTGAGATCTCAACGAGCCCTGGAAGCCCAGACCTCGCTTCTGGGGCAGGCAGGAGGTGCCTGGCACTTTGGGTGGGTGGTGACATGGAGCTTTGTCACTGAGGTGGAGGGTGGTGGCACTGCCATGTGTCAGGAGCCTGCAGCGCCCTGCTGATGGTGAAGGTAACTTTGCTCCTTTTGGGGTGACCACGAGCTTCACCAAAAGGTGTTTCGTGGCAGCTCAGCTGTGTTTCAGTCTTGGGGTGGAGAATGCTGTGGGCACTGCTGCAGTCCCCACTTGCCCCTAGATCATTCTCCTAGCTCTTGTGGTCTGGAGGCTTCTGCTGCTCATATGTTGTGGAAGAAGAACCTTTAAGAGTGAGTCTTGGTCAGGCTCTTTGTGTTGGAAGATTTGAAGTGAGGTCTTTCCCTTCTGGGTGCTGGTGTGGGAGCCAAAACACGTCCTCAGCTCCTGGGGAGGGTGGCAATTAGAGTTGTGGCTCTGTAAAAATGGATCCAGGTTGTTTACCAAGCTGGTCCTGCCCAAGGATTTATTCCTGGCCTGGGTGGTTGGAAAAGTTCTGAATTAAGCCTCACTTCTGCAGGTGCGTGCTTGGAGGGGGTCTTACCAGCCAGAGCACCTCTAGGTGCTGGAGCTCCCACCCCTCTCTCTCCCCAGCCCATGCTGAGGGTGGATGCAGCCCAGCTCTGCAGCAAGGAGCACATCTGCTTGTGTTTTGGTGGGCTTGGCCTCCCACCAGCCCCCTCTCCCCTTCCCCCTCCTTTATTTATAGCATTTCACCAGCATCTGGAGTCTGAGCCCATTCTGTGCTGGAGCTGAGGAGGGGATGGAGCTGGGGGTGTGGACAGGCGAGGGTGGGCCCCCCCAGGGTGTGGGGAGCTGCACATCCCAGTGTAGAGCTGAGGGCCAGCCAGGGGTGGGAAGCCCCTTGAACATCCTCTCTGCTGTTCCCGGCAGTGGGAGAGCTGCTGGGTGCTCACATGGCACAGACCTGGGGGTGCTCTGCCTCCCCCCTCACAGCACTGCCAGCCCTGCTTTCTGTCTGCGTTTTGAGGCCCCTTTGACATTTACCATCAGCAGCCAGCCCTGTCCCCTCCTGCAAAGTGTCACCGAGGTCCTCCTGGCCCTAGGGGTTGAAGTGCTACAATAGTCCCCTTTTGGTGCTGCTTTAATGGGAAAGCTTGAGTCATTCCTGGGGGAAGGGGAATGCAAACCGGAGCCCTGCTGCAGCAGGCAGCCAGTCCCTGGCAGGGCAGGGAATGGAGGCAGCAATCCCACTCCTGGCCGTGGGACAAGCCCAGATCCTGCCCAGTGCTCACGGACAGCAGGGCTGTGGGCACTGCTGGCAGCCAGGGTGTGGGCTCCTGCTTCTCCCAGCTCCCCTTGCCTTTGTGGTGTGACAGGCATCTAGGATGGGAGCATTCCCCCTGCTCAGATCAAGGCCATAAGCAACTGCTTAAAGTGAAGTGCATCCTGAACCGAGCACAGGCAGCCTTGGAGCTCCCAACACAACTGTGCTAATAACAGTGGCAATTTAAGCTGGCCCATGGCTCGGCTCAGCTCAGCTCCCACTGTAACCAGTGCTGCCAAGGGGGCCTGTGCCAGGGTGGGGGAAATGGACCCCTTGTTCTGGCTGTGCTGTGGCCCCAGGCCTGCAGGAACTTCAGTCCCTGGTTGGCTCCTCCCTGGCTCCCACCATGGCTCTTCCATGCTCTGTCTGCTGGGGTTTGGGATTTGGTCAGGGTCTTGTGCTGCTGTTGCTGCCTTTGTCCTCCTCAACGCCAAAAGGTGGCTGGACAGCTCTCCATGTGCTTCCCTCTATGTGCTTCCCTCCTTGTGCTTCCCTCCTTGTGCTTCCTCCTGGACATCCTTCCCTGTGCTTCCCTCCTGCATTTCTCCTTGGGCTTCCCTGCGGCTGCCTCCCAGCACACCGCGGGCGGTGGTGTCAGAGCGAGCTTGTCAGCAATGCAGGGGAGCAGCAAAGCCTCTGCCTGGGCTCTCTCCAGCAGAGCTGGGCAGGTTAGATATGTCCCCAGCTGGTCTGAGGCTGGAGCATGTGCAGGCTCTGCAGCTTCCAGCAGTGGTGCTTAGAACCTGTTGGGGTGTCCCAAGACACGGCAGATCCCACCAGGATGGGCTGTGGAGGGATGGAACTGGTGCTGGGGGCTTGGAGTGCCATGGGTGAGGTGGTGCCAGGCAGGGCTGAGGGGATTAGGTACCAGCCCTGATCTCCAGTGATTAGAAGGCTGGGGTGGCCCAGGGCAGATGAGCTCAGCCTGGTTGGAGCAAATCCCTGCCCTGCTGGGGCTGGGTGGGACACCACGTGCTTCCTGGCTGTGCTGAGAGCATCTCCTCAGCCGTGGGGAGGCTCAGGGCTGAGCCTCTCACTGAGGTGCCCATCAGCACCGTGGCCTTGGCGTGCTGATCTGCAGGAGCTGCTTTGCCCCACGGGGTGCCAGGACCTACTGGGCTCCCACAGCTGATGGTACCAACCTGCTGGACTAGCTCTGTGTCTGTGTCTGTGTGGTCCTCCTCCTTCTCCTCTCCTGGAGGTCCTTGGAGCTTCAGGTGTCCCTGCTGGCACCAGTGGTTTATTCCTGGAAGAAGCCCCTGAAGTGTGGCTTTTGGAGGTGTTTTTCATTATGGGTATCTGTTTGCTTGTGCAGCATGGAGAATTGTGGGGTGAAGGGACTGGAGATGGTCCTGGGGCCTGCCCACCACCAACTTGGAGCATCCTGGGCAGAGAGAGCTCTGTGGTTGTTGTGGTTGGGTTGTGCGGGCTGGGCAAGAGCTCACCAGGCTGGGCTGGCAGTGAGTTTACATCCTGCTGATGTCTGTCTCATGGAGGTCCTCAAAAAACCCTTTTCAGTTTGTTTTCTTTTCTCCAGATCCTGCTCAAAGTCACACAGTGGGTGATGTTTTGAAGGTCAGATGGTGGGCAGGCACTGGCAAGGAGCATGGGGGGAAGTCCCGTCCCAGAGCTGGCTCTTGGGACCAGGTCAGTGATGATGGCTAAGGGATGCATTTGGGGCTCCATGGTGAGCCAAGGGATATTCTTGGGCATCTTCAGAGAGCCAAGGGGTGTTCTGGTGAGCCAAGGGATATCTTTGGGGGTCCCTATTGATCTAAGGGATGTCTTCGGAGGTCTCTCTTGAGCCAAAGGGTGACTTTGGGGGCACCTGCTGAGCCGACTGTCCCTGTGGACCCTGTGGACCCTGGTGACCCTGGGAGTGAGGGTCCCAGTTCCCAGGAGCAGCAGTGGAAACTCTAAGGGAAGGATGGAGGTGGTGCAGGAGCTGCTGTGAGAGGTGTGAGCAGGCAGCACCCAGCTGGGGGGTTCATTGTTACTCTGCTGACTGGGGGTGGCTGATTGTTGTTCCATGGCTGTTTGTGCTGTTTGAAAGCACCAGGAGCAGCACTTCCAAAACCTCTTCCTCTGGAGTGGCCAAGATCTGGCTCAGGTGGCAGCTCCAGGGCTTCTGTGGGGCAGAGTTCAGTGTCCAGGTGACCTTATCTGAACCCACACACACCTACCTGTCCAGACAATAATGTTTCCAGGTGGAGTGTGTCATGGCTTGGCTGCTGCTGGACACAGGCTGGGGGAGGCTGGGAAGGTGCTGAGGGGCCTGGAGCAGCAGTGAGGAGCAAAGGCTGAGAGCCCTGGGGCTGAGAGCCTGCAGAAGAGCAGCCCCAGAGGGGAGCTGAGCAATGCTCAGCAAGAGATAAAGGCTGGGGCCAGACTCTGCTCAGTGGTGCCCAGGGACAGCACAAGGGGCAAGGGGCACAAACTTGAACCCAGGAGGATCTATCTGAGCAGGAGGAGAAATTTCTTTGGTGTGAGGCTGCTGGAGGCCTGGAGCAGGCTGCCCAGAGAGGTTATGGAGTCTCCTCTGGAGAGCTTCCAACCCCTCCTGGGCATTGTGCCCCTGGGCAAGCTGCTGTGGGTGCCCTGCTGGAGCAGGGGGTTGGACTGGGTGATGCCCAGAGGTCCCTTCCAACCCCCCCATGCTGGGATTTTCCTCTTTCTCCATTTTTACAGGGTCAGCAGTGCAGAAGCACCAAGAAATTCTGCCCCCCCCAAATGGAAACATTGGGCTGTGGCTGCTGTCCTGGTGTGGGATCCCTGGGATCCCATGTAGCTACAGGTGGACATGGCAGCAGTCCCTCTACCTCTGGGGAATCCCCCAGGACTCAGACAGAAACCAAACTACTGAAGAAATAAACACAGTGGGAAAAGCTCCATCTACAGCAACCCTTGGGCTGTGAGAGTCATAACCACTGCCACCTCCCTACGCTCCAAGCAGGGCACTGGGGGCTGCAGCAGGGCCAGAGGGGCAGCGGAGCTGGGGAGGGGCAGCTGAGGGAGCTGGGGGTGTTCAGCCTGGAGAAGAGGAGGCTGAGCAAAGACCTGGCTCTACAGCTCCCTGAGAGGAGTCTGGGGTTGGGCTCTTCTCCCAAGGAACTAGGGACAGCCTTGGGTTGCCCCAGGGGAGGTTTAGATTGTCCAGGCCTGGCCCAGGCTGCCCAGGGCAGTGGTGCAGTGCCCATCCCTGGAGGGGTTTCAGAGCCCTGGGGCTGTGGTGCTGAGGGCCATGGCTTGGTGATGCCCTGGCAGTGCTGGGTAGGGTTGGACTCCATGACCGTAAAGGTCTCTTCCAACCAGCAGTGTCCTGCGGGTCCACGTCCTGCATGGATTTGCTCAGCTTTTGCTGCCAAACCTTGAATCCCAGGTCCTCACATAAAATGAATTCTGGATCTTTGCTTTAAAAAGACCCAAGTCAGCAATCCCAGCTCAACATCTGTTCCCAGCAGAAATCCCCCAGCAGAAGCTCCTTATCCTTATCCTCCTGCAGTGATGATCCCCTGGGGCTTTCTCTGGGCTCTTAAACCTCCCAACCAGCACAATCCTCAGCCACTGGGAAAAAAAAAGCCAGCACAGTTTTGGAGCTGTGCAAAGCCCCTTGCTGGAACTAAGGGAAGATGTTGGCTGCTCCCCTGGCTTCACCCAGCCCTGAGCACAGGCTCAGACCCTCCAGGCTTCCATGTGCTGGTGACTGGGAGCTGCTGCCAGCTCTGCTGGTTGTTTTCTTTTGTCTGGTGCCAACCTTTCCCTGGTTGTGTTCTGGGAAGATATTTCCTAAGCTCCCAGGAGAAAATTTGCCTGTGTGAAATTCCAGCCCTACAACCAAAGGTTGCCTGGAACTGCAAGATGTTCTCCGGGCTCCCCAGCAAGCCCTGCAGAGAGCTTTCGGCGTTGCTGTGGGGGAGGCTCTGCCGCACACGCGGCCAGGGGCAGAGAAGGCACTTGGGTGAAGCTGGTTCACGTATGCCCTGAGAGCAGCAGCCACAGCTCCACTTCTGCTGTTTGCATGCCAGAAAAATTGCAACATGAAGCAAGTTTGTGTCCACTAAAACTGCATGAAGAATCCCAGGATCCAGGCATGGGGGGGTTGGAAGGGACCTCTGAGACTGTAACTTTTACAAACAAAATCACCCTCACAACAAAGAAGTTTCTCCTCCTGCTCAGATGGAACCTCCTGGGGTCCAGTTTGTGCCCCTTGCCCCTTGTGCTGTCCCTGGGCACCACTGAGCAGAGCCTGGCCCCAGCCTCTTGCCCCCCAGCCTTTATCTCTTGCTGAGCATTGCTCAGCTGCCCTCTGGGGCTGCTCTTCTGCAGGCTCTCAGCCCCAGGGCTCTCAGCCTTTGCTCCTCACAGAGCTGCCCCAGGCCCCTCAGCACCTCCGTAGCCTCCCCTGGACTCTCTCCAGCAGTTCTCAGTCTCTCCTGAACTGGGGAGCCCAGAACTGAATCTAGGACTCCAGCTGTGGCCTCCCTATGGCAGAGCAGAGGAGCAGGAGAACCTCCCTCCAGCTGCTACTCACACTTAGCTTAATCTAAATAATTAAAAAGGCTCAAATAGGTTGTCCCAGATGCATTTCCCCTCCAGTCACCATCCGTGCTCCCCTTCCCTAGCTTCACAGAGTGCTCTGCATCCTCTAAGGTCACCCACCCCCGACCCTCCGTGGCCAGCTGAATCATTTCCTGTTTTCTTCAGCCTGTGAAGAACTCAGAGGGAGCTGGAAATGTTTGTGGAGAGAGTGAAGTGACCGTGCTGGGGCCATGGGAAAACATGGACTGAGGGCAGGGGTGAGAGTGTGGGGTCGTGGCTGGGGGAGGGGCTGCTCCTGGCTTGTGAGGAGCAGGTATCTGAAGGGCTTTGGGAGCCCTGCCCTTCGTCAGGACCTGGGCTTTTATTGCCAGTGGATGTTCCACTGATGGTCTTGATGCTTCAGTGGTGATTTGAGGATTGCCCTGATGGTCTGGAGGCTGCCCTGGTGATTGAGCTGTTTTGCTGATGATTTTTCCCTTTTAAGACCCAGTCTGTGCATTGAGGTGTCCATGCCAAGAGCATCTCCACAGATGGGTCTCTGTGGATCTCTCTTACCCCAGAAGTGGTCCTGGTGGTGTCTCCATGCCCTGCAGGCTCAGCAGCACCAATGGGTCCTGCACTGCAGTGGTGGCATCACAGGCAGCCCTGACTTGGCAGCCAGTGAGGGCTGCTCACCTGACATTTGAGGCCTTGAGCAGCCTGCTCTAGTAGGAGGTGTCCCTGCCCGTGGCAGGGGACTTGGGACTGGATGATCTTGAAGGTCCCTTCCAACCCACCCCACTCCATGATTCTGTCCAGCAGTGGGATTTGTGCATGTGTCTGCCCAGAACAGGCTGTGTGTGGGGGCAGGCTCCATCACAGCAGGTCCAGCTGCACCCTGCCAGCAGCTGCACCAGAGCTGTGCTGGGGTATTTGTTTCCATGCCCCCAGGGTCCCTGTGGGTCAGATGGGATGAGAGGGTAGTTTTCCCCCCAGTGAAGCATCCTTGGTGGGTCTCTGCCTCCCCTCAACCTGTGCCCCAGACTCACCCCATCCCCAAGTCCTGAGCTGTGTCCAGGTCTCACCCCATAGCAGTGCAGCCTGTGCCAAGCAGTCGATGCGGGGGAGGTGTCTGGTGATGGGCACAGAGCTTGGCAGGACAGCAGTGCTGGGCACACGGGGGGTGTTCCCTGCTGGGACTGCTGGGGTTTATCTCCTGTCATCCTCACCCGCTGCTGCCCCATGTCTCTGCCCCCCGACAGCAGCACCACCTGGGCTTGGGGACGTGACCAGAGGTGCCTGTGGGTTATGGCTGAGGCACAGGGCTCTGGCCCTGAGCAGCTGGGGCCAGGGACATGTGGTGCTGAATGTTGGCTGCATTTTGCTGCAGTGGGCATGGTAGGAGAGTGCTGTGGGGCTGCTCTCTCCACCCCAGCTGGCAGGTGGTGGCTCCATGGCTGTGCTGCAGGGGAAAGGTGGCAGAGCCATTCCTTGGCACAGTGGGTCCCTGGGAGCTACCTCTTTGCATGTCCCTGCCTGATGTTCCTCCAGAAAAAACCTTCTTTGAGGGATGAAGAAGATGAGAGCTCCTGAGGTGACTTAGCCATGGTGGCCCTGGCAGCAGGAGCTGGCAGCTCACCAGCAGGGCTTGGTCACCAGTAATCAGCTTGTTGGTGAGCTGTGCTCCTCTGGGAATTAGGCTCTGACCCCAGAGGTTCCTTCTGTGGGTCACCACTGCCCCCATGGGCATCCAGAGAGCCACCCTCTGTATGTGCTCCACCACGACCAGCAGTGGCCAAAACCCACCTTGTGTCATTGCAAAGGGCTGTTCCCTATGACCTTGGGGGTGCAGGGAGCTGTGGATGATCCAGCTCCGTGGTGGCAGTGGGAAGGAGCCTTTCACTGGTTTGGCTCTTGTCATACAGGGTCCATGTGCAGCTGGAGACCCTTTGTGCTGTCCTCAGGGTCCCCAGTGTGGGTGGTGGCCAGGCCAGATCACAGAACCATTTTGGTTGAAAGACCTTTGAGGTCATGCAGTCCAACCATCACAGAATACAGAATGAACCAGGCTGGAAAACACCTTCAAGATCATCCAGTCCAACCTCTCACCCAGCACCACCTGATCAACTCAACCATGGCACCAAGTGCCTCATCCAGCCTCTTGAAACCCCTCCAGGGATGGTGACTCCACCACCTCCCTGGGCAGCACATCCCAATGGCCAATCTCTCAGGGAAGAACTTCTTCCTCACATCCAGCCTGAACTGCAAAATTGTTTTAGAATCATAGAGTTGTTAGGGTTGGAGGGGACCTCAAGGCTCATCCAGTTCCAACTCTCCTGCAGGGACACCTCACGCTACAGCAGGCTGCCCAGAGCCACATCCAGCCTGGCTTTCAGCACCTCCAGGGATGAGGCTTCCACCACCTCCCTGGGCAACCTGTGCCAGGCTCTCACCACCCTCATGGGGAACAACTTCTTCCTCACATCCAGTCTCAATCTAACCATTTGTAGTTTTGCTCCATCCCCCCAAGTCCTATCACTCCCTGACACCCTAAAAGTCCCTCACCTGCCCCATTTCCCCCTTTTCCCCTCAAACCCAGAGCACCTGGGCTCTGTTGGAGTGTCCTCCCACCCCAGGTGTGGCCACTTGGCCCTCCCCTCCCACTCCCCTATTTAATCCCCCGCAGGAAGGGCAGCAGCCCCAAGCTGAGCCCGTCTGGGCTGAGGATCCTCCTCTCATCCCTGGTGAGTGCCCCTGGTGCACACTGGGTGATGGTGGTGGTGACAACAAAGGCCGGGGGCCTGGTGGCCCCCGGTTGTTAGGGCCAGGATTGATGACTCCTCCAATCCCACCCACGGCTGCTGGCTGGGGCTGCTGGCTGGGGCTAAGCTCCTCTGGGTGCTGTCTTGGCTGGTGAGGGACTTGCCCCTGACTCTGGGCTGGGTGCAGGAGTGGTGGTGGTGGAGCAGGAGCTGTTCAGGCAGATACAATACAGTAAACCAGGTTGGAAGAGACCTTCAAGATCATCGTGTCCAACCCATCAACCAATCCAACTCACCTAAACAACTAAACCATGGAACCAAGCACCCCATCAAGTCTCCTCCTGAACACGTCCAATGAAGGTGACTCCACCACCTCCTTGGGCAGCACATTCCAATGGGCAATCACTCTCTCTGTGTGGAACTTCTTCCTAACATCCAGTCTAAACCTGCCCTGGCACAGCCTGAGACTGTGTCCTCTTGTTCTGGTGCTGCTTGCCTGGGAAAAGAGACCAACCCCCGCCTGTCCACAACCTCCTTTCAGGTAGTTGTAGAGAGCAATAAGGTCACCCCTCAGTCTCTTCCTCTCCAGGCTAAGCAACCCTAGCTCCCTCAGCCTCTCCTCACAGGGCTGTGCTCCAAACCCCTCCCCAGCTTTGTTGCCCTTCTCTGGACACCTTCCAGCAAGTCAACCTCCTTCCTGAACTGAGGGGCCCAGAACTGGACACAGGACTCAAGGTGTGGCCTAACCAGTGCAGTGTACAGGGGCAGATGATGTGATGCTTATTGCACTGCTTTGACCTGGAGGCCCCTGGAGCCTGCTCTCCTCATTCAATAAAACTCTGCTTTTGTGCCTCATTTTCTGACCATTTCTTCCCCCTCACTGCCTCTCTTCAGAAATAAGGAAGGAAAGGAGGGAAAAAGCAATAAAGCAGATCTGGAGAAAGCATTCACCTATCAATCAGCTTTGAGCAGGAAGCCCTCAGGAAGAGGGGCAGGGTGGGAAGGGAGGATCACGTCTTATGAATCACAAGACAAATGTCATAAAGAACAGACAGGGCAGGACTGCATCTCCTCCATGGGGGTTATGTTTCATGGTGCTAAATGTAGAGGGGAAAAAGCTTCAATCTGGCTTGGAAGTCTCAGTCACACTTCTGTACTGAGACAGGGATGTTGTGAGAAGTGAATCCACATCGTTCATACAGAGCACAGAATGAACCAGGCTGGAAAAGACCTTTGAGATCATCAAGTCCAACCTCTCGCCCAACACCATCTGATCAACTAAACCATGGCACCAAGTGCCTCAGCCAGGCTCTTCCTAAACACCTCCAGTGATGGTGACTCCACCACCTCCTTGGGCAGCACATTCCAATGGCCAAACTCCCTCTCTCCGAAGAACGTCTTCCTAACATCCAGCCTGAACCTGCCCTGGCACAGCCTGAGACTGTGTCCTCTTGTTCTGGTGCTGGGTGCCTGGGAGAAGAGACCAACCTCTGCCTGTCTACAACTTCCCTTCAGGGAGTTGGAAAGAGCAAGAAGGTCTCCCCTGAGCCTCCTCTTCTCCAGGCTAAGCAACCCCAGCTCCCTCAGCCTCTCCTCACAGGGCTGTGCTCCAGACCCCTCCCCAGCTTTGTTGCCCTTCTCTGGACACCTTCCAGCAAGTCAAAATCTTTCCTAAACTGAGGGGCCCAGAACTGGACACAGGACTCCAGGTGTGGCCTAACCAGTGCTGAGCACAGGGCACAATGACCTCCCTTCTCCTGCTGGCCACACTCTTCCTGATGCAGGCCAGGATGCCACTGGCCTTCATGGCCACCTGGGCACACTGCAGGCTCCTGTTCAGCTGCTGTCAACCAGTACCCCCAGGTCCCTCTCTGCCTGGCTGCTCTCAGCCACTCTGACCCCAGCCTGCAGCACTGCCTGGGGTTGCTGTGGCCAATGTGCAGCACCTGGCACTTGGATGTGTTCAATCTGATGCCCTTGGACTCTGCCCATCTGTCCAGCCTGGCAAGGTCCCTCTGCAGAGCTCTCCTACCCTCTGGCAGCTGAACTCCTGCCCCCAGCTTGGTGTCATCTGCAAATTTACTGCTGATGGACTCCATCCCCTCATCCAAATCATCAATAAAGATATTGATCAGGCTGGGGCCCAGCACTGATCCCTGGGGGACACCACTGGTGCCTGGCTGCCAGCTGGCTGTGGCACCATTCACCACCACCCTCTGGGCTCAGCCTGCAGCCAGTTCCTAACCCAGCTCAGAGTGCTGCTGTCCAAGCCAGGGGCTGACAGCTTGGCCAGCAGTTTGCTGTGGGGGACGGTGTCAAAGGCCTTGCTGAGGTCCAGGCAGACTCCATCCACAGCCTGCCCCACATCCACCAGGCAGTCACCTGGGCATGGAAGGAGATCAGGTTGGTCAGGCAGGACCTGCCCTTCCTAAATCCATGCTGGCTGGGCCTGATCCCTTGGCCATCCTGTAAGTGCTGTGTGATCACACTCAAGATGACCTGTTCCATCATCTTGCCTGGCACTGAGGTCAGGCTGACAGACCTATAATTCCCTGGCTCGTCCAACCGGCCCTGCTTGTGGATGGACACCACGCTGGCAACTTCCAGTCCTCTGGGACCTCTCCAGTGAGCCAGGACTGCTGGAAAATGATGGAGAGTGGCTTGGCCAGCTCATCTGCCAGCTCTCTCAGCACCCTAGGATGGATCCTGTCTGGCCCCATGGCCTTGTGGGGGTCTACGCGGCTCAGAAGAATTCTAACTACCTCCTGGAGCAGCGGGAAACTGTGCAGCTCTCTGGCTCCTTCTGCCAGCTCTGCAGGCCAGCTGCCTGGAAGATGTTCTGCCCTGCTAGTAAAAATGGAGGCAAAGAAGGTGTTAAGTCGCTCTGCTTTTTCCTCATCCTTTGTTACAACGTTCCCCTCTGTGCCCACCAGAGAGTGGAGGTTGTCCTTGCCCTCCTCTTGCTGTTAATGTATTTGTAGAAGGATTTTTGTTGTCCTTCACAGCCGTGCCAGGCTAAGTTCTAAATGTGCTTTTGCCTCCCTAATTTTCTTCCTGCATGACCTAGCAACATCCTTATACATTCCACAGGTCACCTCTCCTTCCTTCGAAAGAATTCATTCAGAATTAATTCATTCAGAATTAATTCATTCAGAATTAATTCATTCAGAATTAATTCATTCAGAAGCTCGTTGCCCATCCAGGCTGTTTACCCCAGTGTCTTCTCTTCAGCACATTGGCACAGCCTGCTCCTGAGCCTTCAGGATTCCTTTCTGGAAGCAGCTGCAGCCCTCCTGGACCCCTTGTTTTGCAAGGGCTGTTTCCCAAGGTACCTTCCGAGTTAGTTCCTTAAGTAATCTGAAGGATTCTCATTCTCTGACTTCACCATGGCCCTCAGCAGCACATCTCTGCCTCTTTCAAACACCTCCGGGGATGGGAATTCAAGCACCTCCCTGGGCAGCCTGTGCCAGTCAAAGAATCATAGTCATAGAATGGTTTGGGTGGGAAGGGACCTTTAAAGCTGATCTGGTGTGGCCCCCTTGCAGCAAGCAGGGACAGCTGCAACCAGATGAGCTGCTCAGACCTCCTGGACATCAACCATGGGTACCCTCAGCTCCCACAGCCCTTCCTGGGCTGGGGGAAGCAGCTTTGGAGCACCACTGAGGGTGTTCTGCAGGAACAGCCCCAAGGTGCTGCGTGTGTGTGGGGCTGCTGGCACAGGCAGGCCCAGCCCTGTGTGTGGGAGCCCTGGAACTGCTGGAGGAGGGAGGACATCTCCAGGCACGCTATGGGAAGGAGGGTTGGTGTTGCATGGTGCCTCTTGGCCAGGGCAGGAATGTGGAGGAAATTGCTGCGTGGGTTTTTGCTGTGAAAGGAGAGACTGGAGGAGATTGCAGCATGAGGTCAGGTCTGTGGGCAGGAGGTGTTTGTGTTCATGAAAGATCAAAACTCAACCACAGGGAATGTTCTCCTTCAGCCACAGATGACAATGAAAACCTCTGCTCCTGAGGTGGCTCCTGCCGTGGTGCTGTGCTGTGAGGTGGTGCTGCCCAGTTCATGTCAGGGCTGGTGGACAGAGGACCGGGCTGGAGCCAGACTCTGCTCAGCGGTTCCCAGGGACAGGACAGGGGGCAGGGGTCACAAACTGGAACCCAGGAGGTTCTGTCTGAGTAGGAGGAGAAACTTCTTTGTTGTGAAGCTGCTGGGGGCCTGGAGCAGGCTGCCCAAACGGGCTGTGGAGTCTCCTTGTCTGGGGAGCTTCCAACCCCCCTTGGCCGTTGTGCTCCTGGGCAAGCTGCTGTGGGTGCTCTGCTTTAGTGGGAGGGTTAGAGTGGATGATCCCCAGAGGTTCCTTCCAACCCTACCATGCTGGGGCTCTGTGACAGCAGCATTAAAGGGAACATAATGGAAGCTGCAGGCTGGAGGAGACCTGAGGTTTGCTGCTCCACCAGCCCCCCACAGAGCACTGTGCAACAAGCTCAGTCTTTCCATTCTACTAGGAGCTGTCAGCCATGGGTTTCATCAGCCCAGCCCTTAGAGCCCCTTCTCTGGAGGTGCTCAGCCCCACGGGTGATGCTGATGTGATCAAGGCCAAGGCACTGAGGCTGCTGCTGTGCCTTGGGGAGCGCCCGGGCTCTTGGGTCTGGCTCCTCCGTGGGGCTTGGCTGCTGCTGGGGGCAGGTCTTGGTGGCTGGGTGGATTTTGTCTGGGCTGCTGCTTCTGGTGAAGGAAATGGATTTTTTTGCTTTGTTTTAATTTTTCTGGACTGACTTTGGACAATTGATTTTCTAAAATAGACTCAATGAGAGGAAGTTCATTTGTTAAGCTGTCCCCGCTCAGGGGTCGGGAGGACGAGGTGCAGATACGGAGCTTCCTCAGCAGCTTTATTTATGGCTCCGTCTGCTCTAGAGCAAGCCCAAACCCTTACATCCAATGCTTTTGTCTCCCCTCCTCCTCTACTCAGGATTTAAATGGGCAGAAGGATCTGTGCCCACGTCTCTGCCACCTGAAGAAAGGTCCCAATGGCTACGGCTTCAACCTGCACAGCGAGAAGTCGCGGCCGGGGCAGTTCATCCGCTCGGTGGACCCAGACTCACCCGCGGCCAGAGCGGGGCTGCGGCCCCAGGACCGCCTGGTGGAGGTAATGTTGGGGTGGCTTGGAGCATCTCTGCCTGGAGAGGCTCTTGGGGTGTCCTTGGCACACGCCGCCAAGGTTCAGTCCTGCCCAGCCTGGCGGGGCGGCCAGGTCTCGTCCCGGTCTCATGGGTTGGGTCGGGGCTGCTGGAAGTGGAGAGGTCTTTGGGAAGCCTGAGGCTGAGACAAAGCTCCATCCATGACATTTCCTATCAGCTCCCCTCTTACTCCTCTGATGCCCATAAGACTTGTGTGGGCACTTGGGCAGTGGCCTTGTGGCCCTCAGCAGCTCGTTCAAGCCAGGCACTTGTGGGTGCTGGTGTCTGGATGATGTTGCTACCTCTAGTTGGCGTGAAGGAGGGTGGCAGTGGGTGAGCTGCTGCCCCTGTGTCCCTCTGGGCAGCAGGATTCCATGGACAGATGGAGTGCCTGGTGGGTGCCTGTGGGATCACAGAAATGCTTTGGCTGGAAGAGTCTTTTATGATCCTGGAGTCCAACCCTTACCCCAGCACTGCCAGAGCACCACCAACCCATGGCCCTCAGCACCACAGCTCCAGGGTTTTGAAACCTCTCCAGGGATGGGGACTGCACCACTGCCCTGGGCAGCCTGGGCCAGGCCTGGACAGCCCTTGTGGGGAAGAAATTGAGAGCTGGGGTTGCTCAGCCTGGAGAAGAGAAGGCTCCAGGGAGACCTGGTGGTCCTTCAATACCTAAAGAAAGCTGGAGGCAGAGGTCTTAGCAGGGTGTGGTGGGGCTGCCCTCCCCTCACAGCACCCCCGGCAAGCCCAGGTCAGCAGGAATGGGGGGCATAAAATATTTATCAAAGCCCCAAAGAGCAGAGGTGGAGGAGATCAGGTTTCTGAGCTCTCCAGCTCACCCTTCACTGCTTTGTGTGTGCCAGGAGCTCTGCCAAGCTCTGATAAATAAATAAGAGGAGCCTGGCTGTGACACTGTGCTGCCAGGAGCCGCTGCCACGGGCCTCCCGCTGCTCCCAGCATTAAACTTTCAGGTGCTGGGGACGAGAGGCAGCAGCTCCCACAGGGTTGCAAAGCAGGGGACTGCCTGGGTCTTCAGGATTCCCTGGTGGTGGCTTCTTCCAGGAGTGCAAACTCCTTTTCCCTCTGGAGCTGGCAGGAAAGGCCATGGCTTGATTGCCATGGGAGGGTTTGAGGTTCACCCTGAGGTGAGGACACCTCCATGCCCCTGCAGCACAGAGATGAGACTCAGCTCCTAGAACAGGAGGAAATGGCCTCGAGGTGCACCAGGGCAGGTTTAGATTGGACACAAGGAACAATTTCTTCACTTTGGATGCATCCAAAGCATAGGTGGGGTTTGGAATCACTGAGGGCAGCCAGAGCATTTCAGCAGGACATGGTCTGAGGCCTGATTCCTGAAGGATGTGTTTGGGGTAAGGGCAGAGCTGGAACTATGCAGTAGCATGAAGGATGCTCTGGCAGAGGTGGTGGTGGTGTGGTAGGAGCCCATGGCTTGCTCACAAAGGGGAAGGAAAAAGCCTGTAAAGCCTTCCTGTCATGCAGTCATAGGATCATGGTGGTTGGAAAAGGCCTCCCAGCTCATCCAGTCCAACCTTCAGCCCAGCACCACCACGGCCATAAACCAAGCCCCAGAGTGCCCTGGCCACACGGTTCCGGAACGGCTCCAGCCAAGGGGACTCCACCACCTCCCTGGGCAGCCAGGAGTTCAGAAAGGCAAACTGCATGCTTTGGGTGGTGAGGAGGCTGCTGCAGGGGTGTGAGCTGGGCCAGCTGTGCAGGGCACATAGGGCTGGCTGCTGATGCCCTCTCTGCAGGTGAATGGGATGAACGTGGAAGGGCTGCGGCACTCCGAGGTCGTGTCCCACATCAAGGCGAGGGAGCACGAAGCCAGGCTGCTGGTGGTGGACCCCGAGACTGATGATTACTTCAAGAAGCTGGGGGTGACCCCCACGGAGGAGCACACCAAAGGTGAGGCTCTGGTGGCTTTCCCTGGGCGAGCCTGCACTGTGACTCAGCGGCCATGGGTGGGATTTGGGATGGCAGGGAGGGTCTCATTTCCTTCTGTCTCATCCCTCAGTGGCTTCCTGAGCACCACCCAGCTATTTGTAACCATGAGGTTTCTTAATGCAGCCCCACAGTAACTCCTGAACTTTACAGAGTGAAGAATTCACTTGGGAAATTGCTGCCATAGTGTGGCTGAGGCAGAGGGTGGTGGGATTTGTGGTGATGGGGAGCTGGGTGAGCAATGAGCCCACAGAGGGATGTCCAGATGGGACCAGTCTGTCTGCTTGGGGCTGAGAAGCTTCTTGAACATCTGTTCCTTCAGCACCTCTGGTTTTGGCTGCAGCATCCATACCCTGGGAGGCAGAGGGTCTGGCATTACAGAATGACAGGATTATTTGGGTTGGAAGAGACCTTCAAGCTCATGGAGTCCAGCCCTTACCCAGCACTGCCAGGGCACCACCAAGCCATGGCCCTCAGCACCACAGCTCCAGGGCTTTGAAATCCCTCCAGGCATGGGCACTGCACCACTGCCCTGGGCAGCCTGGGCCGGGCCTGGTCAACCCTCATGGGAAAAAATTGTTCCTCATGTCCAACCTGAGCCTCCCCTGGGGCAGCCTGAGGCCAATGCCTCTTGTCCTATCACTTGTTCCTTGGGAGCGGAGACCAACCCCACCTGGCTGCAGCCTCCTCTCAGGGAGCTGCAGAGAGCAATGAGGTCGCCCTCAGCCTCCTCTTCTCCAGGCTGAACACCCCCAGCTCCCTCAGCTGCTCCTCCCCAGCCCTGATCTCCAGACCCTTCCCCAGCTTCATTGCCCTTCTCTGGGCCTGCTCCAGCCCCTCAATGTCCTCCTTGGAGTGAGGTGCTCAAACCTGAGGCCGGGATTCAAGGTGTGGCCTCAGCAGTGCTTCTGTTTTCATGCCATGGTGATCACAGGGGTGGTTCTTGCAGGAAATGTTTTCCTTGCAGCTGAAACCTGGCAGAGAAAGCTGCCTGTCCACTCCCCAACCTGTTGTGCAGCAGCTTCTGGCTGGGGAGGGAGTGGGACGCTCCCCAGCCCTCCTGCCCCCAGCTGAATGGGGAGCTCTGTCCTCCCAGTGCAGCTCTGTGCTCCCAGTACAGCTGTTCCTTATCTGATCTGCACCCTGGATGCTCAATGGGGAGGTTTGTGCAAAGAGCTGAGGTCAGACAATGCTGAGAAGAAGCTGCTGGGGCAGGAGTGGTGTCAGATGCTCCTCGGTTCAAGGAGGAGCTGGGGCCAGAGCTGTCTGCTGGCACCAGGGATAAAGGAGCCCTTGTGCCTGGGGTGGGGACCCAGCCAGGGCATGGGTGGGTGCAGCTCTGCAGCTGATGACCGATTCTGAACCTCATCAGAGATCCAGAGTCGGGTCTGCCTGGCCAGGGGTGGCACCTATGGAGGTGATGTGCCCTGGGCAGTTCTGTGGTGTGTTTGCAGGACAAGAGGAAATAATAACCACACTCTTTCATCAACCTGCTGGGACCTCAGTCTGACAAAGCCTTGGAGCTGACCCAAAGCACCTCCGTGTTTAGCCAAGGAGTGTTGTGGGTGTTGGTCTTCCAAGGAACAAGCCATGGAACAAGAGGAAATGGCCTCCAGTTGTGCCAAGGGCAGGCAATTTCTTCCCTGGAAAGGTTCTCAAGGCCTGGCCCAGGCTGCCCAGGGCAGTGGTGCAGTCCCCATCCCTGGAGGGGTTTCAGAGCCCTGGAGCTGTGGTGCTGAGGGCCATGGGTTGGTGGTGCCCTGGCAGTGCTGGACACCATGGGTGCAGAACACACTTTGCAAGGCGGACTTTAAGCAGAGAGCCTCCAGGCAGTGCTGAGGGGCTCTGCCTTGGGCCCATGGCCACCAGTCCCTCCTGAGTGTACTGACCATCTGATGCCTCCCTGTGCCTACAGGTGTGGTGCCTCAGCCCATGACCAATGGATCTGCACAGACTCAGGTGAGGCCTTGCCTGTTCCAGGATGCTCTGATACCAGGGTGCTGCCTGGGCAATGCCCCAGATGGGTGGGGAGCATGCTGGGGAGTTCAGGAGGGATGTGGGGGAGATGCCAAGCTCCTGGCATGCTGGGTTTCCTTGGCTCCCACCTTGGCATGATCCTGGCATGAGGAATGCTCATCGTGGCCTCAGGCTCCTGTCCCCTTGGCTGCTGTGACTCAGCCTGGCTACTGCTGGTGGCCCTGAGCTGCTTCCTGCTGCAGCTGCAATTTAGGGGTGGGAGGAGGCTGCTTCCAGCCCCATTCCATGACTGTCCCCAGTGATGAAGGGAGGAGGTGAGGAGGGCTGAGGACCATGGTGTGCCCAGCGTGGGGTGTGCAGGAGGGCGGTGGCACCCAGGGACCTCCTGTGGGCAGGGTCAGCTCCAGGCTCTATTTCTGTCCCGGGACACACCAGACATTGCACTCTGCTGCTCCAGGGGCTGCAGTGATCTCTGCCCACTGGATGGAGCAGTCCTCTGCCTCCTGCCTTCTTTCCTCCTTTTTGGGTTTTTCTTTTTCTTTTTTTAATTAATTTTTCCCTCTTCTTTTTTCTCCTTCCTCTCCCCCTCCCCCTCCCTCCCCTCTCCCCCTCCCCTCTCCCCTTTGCCCTTCCCTTCGTTCCACTCCTATCTGTGTGCAAACTGAACTAACCTTTTCATTTCTGACAGCTGAATGGAGGATCCACATCTTCATCTCACAGTGACCTTCAAAGTCCCGGGAAGGAGTCAGAGGTAAACCCCCAGACACTCCCCTCCCATTCACACACCCTAGCAGGTACCTCCCTGCCCCATGGTACTGCCCAGTGCTGCCCTTCCAGGCACTTCCAGTTTTATCTCACAGGTGCACTCTATCCATCCGGAGTTTTCTTTCATCCTTTGCGTGATGGATACAGATCTGGGGCTCCACAGTTGCAGGACAGGGAACTGCTGGAGAGCGTCCAGGGAGGCTCCAAAGCTGCTGAGGAGCCTGGGGCAGCTCTGTGAGGAGCAAAGGCTGAGAGTCTGCAGAAGAGCAGCCCCAGAGGGCAGCTGAGCAATGCTCTGCAAGAGATAAAGGCTGGGGGGCAAGAGGCTGGGGCCAGGCTCTGCTCACTGGTGCCCAGGGACAGCACAAGGGGCAGGGGGCACAAAGTGGAACCCAGGAGGTTCCACCTGAGCAGGAGGAGAAACTTCTTTGCTGTGAGGCTGCTGGAGGCCTGGAGCAGGCTGCCCAGAGAGGTTGTGGAGTCTCCTCTGGAGAGCTTCCAACCCCCATCCATTGTGATCCTGAGCAAGCTGCTGTGGGTGCCCTGCTTTGGCAGAGGGGTTGGACTGGGTGGTCTCCAGAGGTCCCTTCCAACCCCACTGTGCTGCATTCTGTGAACTGGAGCCATGAGCTGTCAGGAGCTGCTGGTTCCAGTGCAGAGGTGACCACACTGCTGGGTCAATAACCCCTTCAGGTGGCTGGTCAGGGGCTCAGGCCCCTGGGGATGACAAAGCTGCTCTCCAGAGATGTTCTGAGCTGCCAGGGCTCAGCATGGCCTCTGCCAGCAGCAGGTCTCATATGAATGGGAGTGAATCCATGCTCAGCCCTGGCTCCAGGCTGTGCTTGTCCCATCGGTCAGCCTGACCTCAGGGAGGAGGTGGCACTGCCCCAAGCTGAGCAGAGGAGGAGGGCACAGGACAATGGCAGCAAGGTCATTGGTGCTCTGTTGGGCAGTGACTCTGCTCCAGTGATTTGAAGGAAGGTGTCAGGGGAAAGGAGTCTACAAGAGCTTTGGATCTTCAGCATAATGACAGTGAGGAGCTGCAAGCCACAGGGCAGGAGGTGAAACTTGGAGCCCAGAGGGCAGGAGGAGCAGAGCTGTGGTTTCCAGAGGCCACAAAACTGATTAGAGGCTGGAACACCTCTGCTACGGGAACAGGCTGAGGGAGCTGGGGGTGTTCAGCCTGGAGAACAGAAGGCTCCAGGAGACCTTAGAGCAGCCTGCCAGTGCCTGAAGGGGCTACAGAAGAGGTGGGGAGGGACGTTGGACAGGGGCTGGGAGTGACAGGATGAAGGACAATGGTTTGAAACTAGAGCAGGGGAGATTTAGATTTGACATCAGGAAGAAGGTCTGGGGGTGTCAGGACACTGGAACAGGCTGCCCAGGGAGATGGTGGAGGCCCCATCCTTGAAGGTATTCTAGGTCAGGCTTGATGGGGCTGTAAGCAGCCTGCTCTAGCAGCAGATGTCCCTGCTGTTTGCAGGGGTTGGACTGGATGAGCTTTCAAGGTCCCTTCCCACCCAAACCAGTCTGTGTTTTGATGATCTTTAAGGTCTTTTCCACCTGATTCTAGGACTCTAGGACAGCTGGAGCAGGAGTGCCCATGCAGCTCCTCTGAGCACCCAGAGCCCCTACAACACCCCAGGCACCAGGTGTGGCCAGGAGCCTGCAGCCCAGCGTCTCCACTCCTCCATGGCCATTCAATGCTACCTGTCCTGCTCCAGTGGCTGCTGCTGCCCAAGGGCAGTGGTTCCTCTCGTGGAGTCACCTCTTGGCTGTTTCAGAGAGCTCTCTTCTATCCCTGCCCCAGAAGCCAGAGTCCCTGTGGGTGGCAGGGGTTTGGCTGTGGCTCTTCCCCCAGCTCCTTCAAGCTACCACCCTGTAGAGTTTGCATTCCTTAGGCAGAGCAATGCTGGAGCCATTTGGGAAGACCTGCCCATGGCTACAGCAGGGCTTGTGAAATCAGGGTTTGGAGTTTCATCTGTGTGGTGGAGCAGCCATGTGAGCAGGCAGGTTTGAAATGTTCCCTTAGAACTCAAGGTCCTCCTGGTATGTGCTTGTCCTCTGTGGGCATGACCATGCAGCTCCAAGCTGCACAGTCATGGCCACTGAAAAGGTGCCAGGCTCTGCTCAGTGGTGTCCTGTGGCAGGACAAGGGGCAGTGAGCACAAACTGGAGCCCAGGGACCTTAAAGCCCATCCAGTTCCAACCCCTATCACGGGCAGGGACACCTCCCACCAGCTCAGGCTGCTCAAGCCACATCCAGCCTGGCCTTGAACACCCCCCAGGGAGGGGGCATCCACAGCCCCCTGGGCAGCCTGTGCCAGAGTCTCCCCAGCCTCACTGGGAAGAATTTCTTGCTCCTCTCCAGCTTCCATCTCCCCTCTTAGTGTCACTCCCAACCTAACCCTCCCCTGGCACAACTTGAAGCCATTCCCCTGTGGCTGGGGTGGAGCTGCTGCAGCACAGCATGGTGCTGGTGGGGCTGCTGCCAGGGGCTCAGATCTCTCCTGCCTGCTCCACACAGGATGGAGAACTGGAGAAGAAGGACCCCTTTGAGGAGAGCGGGCTGAGCCTGAGCCCCACGGCCGCCGAGGCCAAGGAGAAGGTGAGGGCCAAGCGGGTGAAGAAGAGAGCTCCCCAGATGGACTGGAGCAAGAAGAAAGAGATCTTCAGCAACTTCTGAGCCTCCTGGGGGCTGCCAGCACTGCCCTGCCCCGGCCCAGCTCGGACCCTCCTGAGGTGCCTACACCCTGTCTCAGCGAGATGCTTTGTGCTCTGCCCTCCGCTGGTAGCTTCTCCCAGGAGTATTTGAAAGCCTGTCTTGGTTCTGTTTTGGGTTTATTTCCTTGTTGTTGCTCTTTTTTATCATTATTGTTGTTGTTATTGTTACTCACCAGCGATTCTCATCAGACAGATGTGACCAAAGCTCCTTTCCTTGCTTGCTCTTCGCCCCAGCCCTGGCTGCCCACCATTCCCTGCTCCTGTGAGAAAGGACTGGAAGAGTTTCTTGCCTGCATCATTTGGGCTTCTATTACCTTTTTTTAATTATTGTTATTATTATAATAATTATTATTTGGGATGTTTGTTGTAGGGGTGTCCCAGGCTGAGCCCCATGGGATGGTCTGTGCCCCATGCAAAGGTCTTTTGGCCTTATGCCCCCACTGTGGTGGCCACCCGTGGGGTAGGGTGGACCTGGACCTGGCATCCTCCCTCCAGCAGCTTGGCTGCAGCTTGAGCTCCCCACAGGATGGGACATGGACAGTGGCTGTGGATCACTCTTGTTGGCTTTGCTGTTGAGACAAGCAAAGGAGGATTGTTGGCTTTGGGGTTCTGTTCATGAAGTCACATCTGCTGCCACTCAGTTTTGGAACTTTGCCTCCCCACCAGTGACTTCTGCCCCAGCAAGAAAAGTCTCCTTTTGATCCCTGACAGCTCTGCAGAGGGGAGAGGGCAGGATTTAAAAGCAAAGCCAGCAGCCCAAATGCCACAGGTCTCACCATCTGCAGCTATTGATGCGGTGGAGGAAGGTGGGGAGTGGGGCAAATCCTGCCCCACTGGTGCTGCCAGCCTGGCTCCAGCAGCCTCCTGAGAAGAGAGCAATGAGATGCCACCAAACCTCCTTGGACAGACATGGAAGCCTGCACAATCCAATGTGTCTCCAGGGAGGAGCACAGGGATCCAGCTCTGGCTGGATCTGTGGGTTTGGGTGGGAGGGCTCAGCCATGGTTGTGTCTGGGTGCTGGGTCCTGGGGCAGGGTCTGGATCCCATCTAATTTGTTCCTTCTGGGTTGGGATTTGATGCCTCCAGCCTGTGAGCCTCTCCATGGGCAGGGAGGGTGACTGAGAGGTCTCCATGGGGCTGGCAGGGGTGGGCAGTTGCTTTGGCTTTCTATGGAACACCAGCTGCTGGTGTCAGAGCCTCAAAGCTGTGTCCTCAGAGCACTACAGGTAAAGCTCAGTTTGGCTCCTTACTGCATGCCTTTGGCTGGCAGTGAGCACAGGTGGCTAAGCTGAGCTCCAGCCCTCTGGGAGGCTGCAGAGGTCTGGTACCAGGGCAAGGTCCTGGCTGTGATGGGGCTGATCCCTCCCTCCCATGCTCCAGCAGCTCCCCAAGCCCATCCTGGGGGAATTCAAGCTCAGATGCCAGGGCAGCAGTGGGAAGGGACCGGGCACAGCAGGGCAGCCAAGCACAACGATCCCTGGGACATAACAGATCCCATGGTGGGGCTGGAAGGGACCTCTGGGCATCACCCAGTCCAAGCCCTGCTCCAGCAGGGCACCCACAGCAGCTTGCCCAGGGGCACAATGCCCAGGGGGGTTGGAAGCTCTCCAGAGGAGACTCCACAGCCTCTCTGGGCAGCCTGCTCCAGGCCTCCAGCGCTCTTCAAGTGAGGAACTTCTTGTGGGTGTTTTACACCACAGAGCTGTGGCTGCATAGTCAGTGGTGAGACAGGAACAGATTGCCCAAAGATGGGGTTGAGGCCCCATCCTTGGGGACATTCAGAGCCAAGCTTGCTGTGGCCCTGAGCAATGTGCTCCAGGTGGAGGTGTCCCTGCTGACTGCAGGTGGCTTGGACAAAAGGCCCTTGGAGAGTCCCTTCCAACCCAATGTATTGTGTGATTCTGTGGCTTTGCCCTGTGTCCCTCCAGCCCTGTGCTGTTACAGGCTGGTGGCTTTTGGTGGCACTTAGTGCTGTGGGCATGGGAATAGCTCTGAGCGATTTTCTGAAGCATTGAGCTAATAGGTGCCTTAAATAACCATTTCCTGCTCTCCACAGCAGCAGGCTGCAGTCAGCTTGGGGCAGAGGGACTGCACCAGTGGAGCCCAGGATGTCTGGCTTCACCTGGGAAGCAGCTGATGGTGGGAGCTGGCTGGCAGGAGAGCATGGAGAGCCTCAGGGGTGAAGGAGATCAACTCTTTGATGACAGTTATCTTGCAGGAATGTTGATGAGCTGAACAGGGTGAAGATAATGACTTTGGAGAGGAACTGGTGCAGGTGCTTGGCTACGGGGACAAGAATGGCAGTGGGATGACAGCTCAGGATGTGGGAAGTTTGCCTCCCATCCAGGGTCACAAAGATGCTCAGGGGGCCTGGAGCATCTCCTCTGTGGGGGCAGGCTGAGGGAGCTGGGGGTGTTCAGCCTGGAGAAGAGAAGGCTCCAGGGAGACCTTAGAGCAGCCTGCCAGTGCCTCAGGAGGCTACCGGAGAGCTGGGGAGGGACTTCTGACAAGGGCTGGGAGTGACAGGACGAGGGGTATGGCTTCAAACTGGGAGAAGCTGGATTTAGATTGGACATCAGGAAGAAATTCTTGCCCAGGAGGGTGGTGAGACCCTGGAACAGGTTGCCCAGAAAAGCTGTGGAGGCTCCAAGCCTGGAGGTGCTCAAAGCCAGGTTGGATGAGGCCTTGAGCAATCTGCTCCAGTGGGAGGTGACCCTGCCCAAGGCAGTGGGGTTGGAACTGGATGATCTTCAAGGTCTCTTCCACCCCAGCCCCTCTCTCCCTGGCTAATAGGACTCTGTGATTATCTCTTCCCCTCTCCCACTTCACAGATCTGCTCTTTTTCTTTTTTCTTGTCTTATGATCCTCCAACTGGTTGGAGCTTCTCTCAACCAGTCACCTTTGGAAGGAGCCCTTCTGCTGTGCACGTTGCTTCTTGTGCCTGCAGAGCCGAACCCCAAGCCCCAGGCAGTGCCCTGGGCTGTGCAGGGCAGAGTGTTCCCTCTCCCCCTCTGCTCCCCGATGCATGTCAGGGAGCAAGAGCCATTTGTAAGCACCACAGAGCCTGGGCTGCTGTAGTGGAAAGAGAGGGAGGAGGGAAATAAAAGGTGGTGTAGTTTGGTCTTTGTCTTGCCTGCAGATCAAAAGGAATCAGGTGTGCAGATGTGTACTGATAAGATTCTAAACTCTTAATCTCTGCTTAGGCCATGGAGCTGCTCCTGGTGCAAGCACTTAGTGTATTCTGGCATCTTGTAGCTCCCTCCTCATTATCCAGTTCCTGTACATTTAACTTGGGAAAGGAAAACAAGTAACAATCACTGAGTGTAAGGCTGTCAGCTGCATTGTGAAGACCTCCTGTACCTGGCAATGGCAGTAATAAACTTGGGTTGCCCACGGCCTGGCTCCTGCTTTGCTCCTTCTGCAGCCGCGGAACGGAATCGGCACCGCCTGCAGCGCTTCATCAGCCTCCCTTCCTCCCCTGAGCTGTCAGAGCTGAAGGGATTCCTTTGAAGCTCTACCATGAAGCCAGTGCTGCCCTTTCTTTGAGGGATGGAACACAGAAGGTGCTGGTGTCCCTCTGCCAGCTGCTGAGGCACACAGGGGCCTGGCTGCCGTGGCCACTGGAACCCTTGCTGGCACACAGAGCCCTGTCGCCTGTATCCCCAAAGGGCACTTGGGTGGTGCCCTCCTGATCCTGGCTTCTGAAGCCTTCAGTTCAAGAATCCCAGCATGGTGGGGGATGGAAGGGACCTCTGGGGATCACCCAGTCCAAGCCCTGCCAAAGCAGGGCACCCACAGCAGCTTGCCCAGGGGCACAATGCCCAAGGGGGGTTGGAAGCTCTCCAGAGGAGACTCCACAACCTCTCTGGCAGTCTGCTCCAGGCCTCCAGCAGCCTCACAACAAAGAAGTTTCTCCTCCTGCTCAGGTGGAACCTCCTGGGTTCCTGCCCCTTGCCCCTTGTGCTGTCCCTGGGCACCACTGAGCAGAGCCTGGCCCCAGCCTCTTGCCCCCCAGCCTTTATCTCTTGCTGAGCATTGCTCAGCTGCCCTCTGGGGCTGCCCTCTGGGGCTGCTCTTCTGCAGGCTCTCAGCCCCAGGGCTCTCAGCCTTTGCTCCTCACAATACTGCTCCAGGCCCCTCAGCAGCTTCATAGCCCTCTCTGGACTCTGGTGTCCCTTACTGCAGCGCCCACTGCCCAGCCCAGGCAGGCAATTTGGCAGGTTGCAGCTGCCTGTTCCCAGCTTGCAGGACTGGTTGCTATGGTCTCACACTTTGATGAGGTCACTCCAGCCCTCCTCCCCCTGCCCTATCTTGCACAGATGCCAGCAAACCTCATGGGTGGAAATCGAAAAACAGCTTTATTGGATGTATATTTACAAGCAGCAGGAGGTCTCCTAGGACAAAGCCTTTCTCTGCAGCTCCTCCCAACGTGGTGGCTGCTCTGCTGGACGTGCTGAGGCATTCAGGGAAGGGGGCTGGAGCCTTTCTCTCTGCACTTTGAAAGCCTCCTTTCTGCTCTCAAGATCTCAGCCCCTGCCAGCAGCTGCTCCTTCCTGGTGAGGCTGCAGCAGTTCCTGTGCCCTGCAGTCACACAGCCAGCCCCATGTGAAACGTGGCTTCAGCAAGGCTCAGCCTTGGACTGCTGCTGAGCAGAGGCAGTTTCCTTACTCCCTGAAGCGAGCAGCTGATCCCTCAGTGTCTCCCAGCTTGGTAGCTCCACCAAGAGCAGCTGATCCCTCAGTGTCTCCCAGCTTGGTTGCTCCACCAAGAGCACCTGATCCCTCAGTGTCTCTTAGCAGCTGGGCAAATGTCTTGATTGAGGCACTGGGTGCAGCGAGGGCTCACAGGCAGGCAGGTCTGCTGGCCAAAGCCCACCAAGAGGCAGTTTATCTCCCTCCAGAGATCTCTGCAGGCAGAGGAGAAACATCAGCCTGTCCATGCAGCTGCTTGGAGGGGCTAAGGAACAGCCCATGCTGTGAAATGGTTCCCTTTCCCCTACTGCCTGTTCCTCCTGGCTTCCCAAGGAGCCTGGCAGTGGGCCCCAGCCTCCTGTGAACCACAGCCCCAACCCCTCCTGCTTGGACTTGATGATCTTGAAGGCCTTTTCCAACCTAAATGATGATTCTGTAATCCCTCTGAACTGGGGTGGGGAGCAGAGGACAGGCACAGAGAATCACAGTCTGGTTTGGGTTGGAAAAGACCTTTCAAGCTCATCCAGCCCAACCCCCTGCAGCCAGCAGGGACATCCCCAACCAGAGCAGGTTGCTCAGAGCCCCAAACAACCTGAGCTGGGATGGCTTCAGGGAGGGGGCTGTGGTAATGCTCTCTTGCTAGGGCATGTGGAGGTGCAAGAGCATCCATCAGCTGTAGTCTGATACTGACGGTCAAGCATCAGTGACAGCCAGACTCCAACCATGGGCTGATACTGCTGTGGCCATCAGGCTCAGCAAAGCCCTGTGCAGAGGAGCACTTGGTCATGGGGAAAGGTGTGGGGAGGAGCAGCTGAGGCAGCTGGGGGTGTTCAGCCTGGAGAAGAGGAGGCTGAGGGAGACCTCATTGCTCTCTGCAGCTCCCTGAGAGGAGGCTGCAGCCAGGTGGGGCTTGGTCACTGCTCCCAAGGAACAAGGGACAGCACAAGAGGCATTGGCCTCCAGTTGCCCTAGGGGAGGTTTAGGTTGGACATGAGGAACAATTTCTTCCCCAAAAGGGTTGTCAAGGTCTGTCCCAGGCTGCCCCGGGCAGTGGTGCAGTCTCCATCCTGAAAGGGATTCAAAGCCCTGGAGCTGTGGTGCTGAGGGCCATGGGTTGGTGGTGCCCTGGCAGTGCTGGGGTAAAGGCTAGACTCCATGATCTTAAAGGTCTCTTCCAACCAAACCCATTCTATAGTAAACTTGTCAAAAGAAGACTCAGGCATGAGGGCCTGCAGGTTCCTGGCTGCACTGGGGGTGACCAATACATCAGGCAGGAGGCAAAGAGGTGAGATGCTGCTGCTGCAGCTCTCTGGCAGAGGACAAACCCCTGCAGCCCAGATGGGACCCAAAATGCAGTCCCTGAGAACACTGCAAGCAGGACCATGTGCAGCCATGGATCCTGCAGCCAGCTCAAGGGGCTTGGTGTGGAAGGAGGAGGCTGGGGTCTCAGACCTCACCTGGGCAGCCAGTCCTGCAGTGCCAGCCGAGTCTCCTCAGGGTGTTTGGTCTCCTTCCTCACCCACCTCAGCCTGTTGGTGATCCTGTGCACATGGGTGTCCACAGCTGGGAAGGGAGAGCCCAGAGGTTAGGTGGGGGCAGGCAGACCTGCACAGGGAGAGAGCACGGCCAGGGGCTCCATGTCAGAGCCCTCTGCATGGCTGCAGGAGGGACACGAGGGGAGGAGTCACCCACAGAGCAGCTTTCTGCATAGGGCCAAAGCCAAAAGCCAGCTGGGAGGGAGCTCTCACACCACACAAGCTACATTCTTTCCAGATCAGGCTGCCCAGGGAGGTTGTGGATGCCCTTCCCTGGCAGTGTTCAAGGCCAGGCTGGACGAGGCCTTGAGCAGCCTGGGCTGGCAGGAGATGTCTCTGCCCATGGCAAGGGGTTTGGAACTAGATGATCTTTAAGATCCCTTCCAACCCAACCCATTCTGTGAGTCCCCATGACCCAGCTTGGCTTCCAGGGCTCCTGTGCCTGCTCTGGCAGGCACAGAGCAGCCTGTCCCAGGTTCTCTTCCTCCCTCTGTCTCAGCTGCTCTTACGAAAGCCCCAGTCTCTGCCCCCTGGTTTCCCCAGCTGCAAAACACATTTCATAACAGCCACCAGCACAGGAGGGCTTGGGAGGCTTACAGCAGTGTTTATCAAGTGCTTTGAGCTAGAAAGCTCTGAAGCAAAGTGTATTATTGTTAGATCAGCAGTGATAAACCTGTCTCGGGCTGGCGGGGCAGAGCCCAGCACAGGCCTGTAAACAGGAAGCCGAAGCCTTGCCTCCTCAATCAACCCCCAGCACACCATTCCTTAGAAACAGCTGGCTCCTCTGGCCTTCCCCAGCAAGGAGAGAACAGACCCCAGGAACTGTGGGCTGCAGGGCAGGAGCCAGGGTGTGTGCAGCCGGCGGTCGGCAGCGGCTGCCCAGGCAGGCCCTGGGCTGTGTGCAGGCCCTGGGCTGTGTGCTGGCCCTGGGCTGTGTGCTGGCCCTGGGGGTGGCCACCTGTCAGCAGGAGCCATTCCCAGCTTTCCCAAGGCTCTTCCATAAAGAAGCAAATGCACTTGGAATATTAATCTGTCCCCTGGGGCTCCTACGCTGGAGCCTGCAGCTGACTGCCCAGCCCCATCTGCTGGCTGCTGCCAGGGTGCTGCTCACATGGGAGCTGTGAAGATGCCAACCTACCCTGGAGGCAGCTCCCCTGCAGGACAGGGGAGGGAGACCTGCTGGGAAGTAGCTCTGGGGAGAAGGACCTGGGAGTGCTGGGGGACAACAAGTTCCCCATGACCCAGCAAGGTGCCCTCCTGGCCAAGAAGGCCAATGGGCTCCTGGGATGTATTAAGAAATGTGGTTAGTAGGTCCAAGGAGGTTCTCCTCCTCCTCTACTCTGCCCTGGTGAGGCCTCAGCTAGAGTCCCATGGCCAGTTCTGGGCTCTCCAGTTCAGGAGAGACTGAAATCCTGGAGCAGCTCACCTGCTGAAAGTGGCTGAGGATCACATCCTTCACCCAACCAAACCCTGTAGATGACTAAACTGACAGAATGCTCTCAGGCTCTGAAGCAGGCATCTTACCCCCACTGCAGTGCTTCCCTCTGCCTGGGGAATGGATCAGGCAGCACTGAGGAGAGGAATGGGAAAACCAAGGTCTAACCTACCTATCCCAGACACACTGTCCCAGGCAATGCTCATGGCCAAGTGAGCCATTTTGGGCCCAACTCCTGGCAGCTGCACCAGCTCCTCCACAGTCCTTGGGATGTCACCCCCATACTTCTGCTTCAGGATGGCTGTTGTCTGCTTGATGTACTTCACTTTGTTCTGCAAAGCCGAGGAGAAAGGCAGAAAATCCAAGTTGTTCAGGGAAAAGAGAGACACAGCTCAGAAATCATAGTATCATAGTCAGGGTTGGAAGGGACCACAAGGATCATCTAGTTCCAACCCCCCTGCCATGGGCAGGGACACCCCACACTAGATCAGGCTGGCCAGAGCCATCATTCCTGAGGCTGTGTTACATGGGGGGGGGCACACACTGGAGTTGGCAGAGAGGAGCCCAAGCCCCACCTGCCTGCTGTAGAGAGCAATGAGTCTCCCTCAGCCTCTCCTCCAGGCTCCCCAGCTCCCTCAGCCCTGTTCTCCAGACCCTTCCCCAGCTTCACTGCCCTGCTCTGGACCTGCTCCAGCTCCTCAATGTCCTTCTTGGAGTGAGAGGCCCAAAGCTGACCCCAGGACTCAAGCTGTGGCCTCACCAGTGTTGAGTGCAGGAGGACAATCCCTGCCCTGCTCCTGCTGGCCACACCAGTGCTGATTCAGGCCAGGATGCTGGTGGCCTTCTTGGCCACATGAGCTCACTGCTGGCTCCTTTTCAGCCAGCTGTCAACCAACACTCCTGCATCACCTGCAGCTAGGACAGCCTAAGCACAAGCCTGCAGCTGCCTTGTGCTCCTCTCCTGGGCCTCTGAGATGTCTCAGCTGCACATGAGCAAGGAAGAGCGGAGGGGGTTCCTCCACATGCATATCATGTGCTGCTATGATCCTCCACTCACCCTCCAGAATCCTACAGGGTAAATCATCTCCCCCAGGGCTGCATCATCCAGCTGCAGGATGCTGTCGACGGTGAGGCCGTGGTGCCGCAGGCGCAGCATGGCAGCCGAGGTCACCTGGTCCTTGGTCTGGCTGGAGAGCATCAGTGCCAGCAGAACCTGGTAGCGCCTCACCTGGGCAGGAGGAGCCAGTCAGCACCCCAGGATTCCACAGAACACAGGAGGGGTTGGGCTGGAAGGGACCTTAAAAGCTCATCCAGTTCCACTCCCCATGCCCTGGGCAGGGACCCCTCCCACCAGCCCAGGCTGCTCAAGGCCTCATCCAGCCTGATGCTGAACACCCTCCAGGGAGGAGGCAGCCACAGCCTCCCCGGGCAACTGTCCCAGTGTCTCCCCACCCTCAAGGGGAAGAATTTCTTCCTAATGTCTCATCTCAATAGAGCTTCTGCCAGTCAGAACCCCTTACCCCTGGTCCTGTCACTCTATGCCTTTGTCCAAAGTCTGATCTCCTGATGGACGTCTCTTGTCCCCAGACACAGCTGCAGCTGGGGATACCTGGCTGACCAGAAATGCCTTTTCCAGCCTAAACCACTCTGTCATCCTGTGGAGGCTGTGTGAGGAGTGCTGGTGTGCCCTGAGGCTTACAGCATCCACTTCTTGGAAGCACCAAGCCTGCTTCCCTGTTTCCATGTCCTGCTCTGGCCCCACAGCTGCACTCGCTGCCAGCCTACTTGCTGGGATTCTGGCAGCAGTTTAAGCAGAGGACAGAGCTCTCCCAGCCCAGATTGCTCACTGGTCTCCAATGCCCAGCACACAGAACAGCTCAGCAAACACAAGGGCTGTCTGAAGCCAACAAGCCCAGGACCAGGGAGGCAGCAGCTGTCTTCTCCAGCAGGACAAAACCCCAAGCAGGCTTCTTCCACATGCATGCTCCTGCAGTAACCTCTATGGGACCAATCCCAGCATAGAGTCCTGACAGAGACCCCCAAAGTGGGACATATCCAGGGGCATCATGAAGCTGAGGGAGGCTGGAGGGCTGCTGGAACAGGGCAGCAGAGTGCTGTTACCTTTGGGGCTGCGCTGCTGTCGAAGCATTTCTGCACTCCCATCTGGTCCACAGGAGCATCTCTGCTCCTCCTCATCTCCCGGATGTTTTCCAGCTGCTGCTGCCAGTTCCTTGGCTCCCAGCGTGGCCTCTGGGGCTCAGACATGCCCTGCTCAGCACCATCCCCCTGTCCAGACTCATAGGCAATGGCAATGCTCTGCCTCCTCTTGCTGCGCCTCGGGCCGCTGGCTGGGCTCTGGGCCTGGCTCACTGCAAGAGATGGGAGAGGGAGTTGGAGGCCTGAGACCAAGGGCAAGAAGCCTTCAGAGCCCGGGGCTGGCCGCATGTGCCAGCAGCCACCCTAGGGGACTGTGGCACAGGCCAGACTCATCCTCCCCAGAGACCCATTGCAGCAGCAGCATTTCACATCCAGCCAGCTCTAGCTGGTGCCAGGGATGGGTGAGAAATGGCTGGGCAGGACCTGGGAAATAGGTGACAACAGCTGGGGACACATGTGCCAACGACCAAGTGACCACTGAAGGACCCAGCTTCTGGGTTGCCACCACAGATTCCCAGACTGGTTTGGGTGGGAAAGGACCTTTCAAGCCCATGAGTCCAAGCCCCTGCAGCCAGCAGGGACAGCCCCAACCAGAGCAGGCTGCTCAGAGCCCCAAACAACCTGACCCGGGATGGTGCCAGGGATGGGGCAGCCCCCACCTCTCCGGGCAGCCTGGGCCAGGCTCTCAGCACCCTCGGCATAAACCATCTCTCTCTTCGCTGCAGTCTGAGTCTCTTTCCGTTCCAATCCCTCCCGCCTTGTCCTGTCCCAGCAGGCCCTGCTCAGAGGTCTGTCCCCAGCTTTCTGATGGGGGTTTTAAGCACTGGAAGGCCACCAGAAGGTCTTTTGAAGCCTTCTCTTCTCTAGGCTGAACAGCACCGGAGACGGGGAAGGTGACCAGGCCCCTGTCCCCGGGCGGAGCGGGGCCCTCACCCCCGTACCGGCAGGCCCCAGCTGCAGGCACCCCGCGGCCCCGATCGGACCCTCCCGGTACCTCCAGCCGCCCCCTAGCCCTGCCGAGCCGCCGGGCCGCCGCCCTCCCACTGCCGCAGGACAAGGCCGTGGCGGCCATGCCGGCGGCGCGGACACTACCGGCCCCAGCATGCCCCGCGGCGGGCGCCAGCGCCGGAAGGGGCGGGACTTCCTGCGGGGGCGGGGCGCGGCGCGGCGGGGGCGGCCCGGCACGGAGAGGGGAGCGGGCCGGGGGCGCTGGGGCCTGGCCGGGGCCGGCTGGTGAGTGAGGGAGGAAGGGTCGGGAGGGGGAACCCCCCCCCCCGCGGTGACCGCAGCCGCGCTGCCGGCAGCTTCCTTCCGGGCAGGGCCTGCGGCCCGCCCCGGCGCGGCCTAGCGGGAGGCGGGGCCTTGCCTGGCCGCGTCCCGGGGGTGTGAGGCTGTCTCCGGCCGATCTCGACCCTTGGGGGTCCTCTCGGGGAGCCGGGGTGTGCTGGGCGGGGGTCTGTGACGGGCACCCCGCGGGGTGGCCGCGGAGGCTGGTGGCGGTGCGGGGACTGCGCTGCGGTCCCAGAGTCACGCAGGGGGGACAGGGGACGCTGTGCCGTGCACGGGGGTCTGTCAGGGGCTCTGGGGTGTCTCCCGGGGCGGTGGGCTAGGGGCTGCGATGCCACCTTCAGGGTGGCGGGCTGGGGGCTGTGATGTACACCCTGAGCAGGTGGGCTTGGCGCTGTGGTGTGTGTCCCAGGGTGCTGGGCTGGAGGCTGTGGGGTGTCTTGTGGTCGCATTGGGCTGGCCGTGGTGTGTCCCGTAATGACAGTTGGGCTGTAGGCTGTGGTGTGTCCCCGGTGTGGTGGGTTGGGGTCTGTGGTATCCCCTGTCATGATGCTAGGCTGTGGTTTGTCCCCTGACACGATGGGCTGGGTTGGGCTGTGTTCTCTGGTGATGTTGGGCTGGAAGCCATGGCCTGGCCTCTGGCTGGGGACAGCAGCATGTCCCCTGAGGTGCTGGGACAGAGCCTGTGGCACGTGCCTGGGAAGCAGAGGGGATTGCTGTCTTGCGTGCCCAGGCTGTGGTGTGTCTGTGGGTGCATGTGGCTTAGCTGGGAGGCTTCTGAGTTTGTGGGAAGCATGTGGTGAGGGCAGGGTGCTGTGGCTGGGCCAGCATGCAGAGAGTGGGCAGGGTGAGAGGTTCCCTGAGGGGCAGCAGGCTGGGGCTGGCTTGGGGCACAGTTTCTGGTGGATGTAATGGGTGTGCTGCTTCTTGCTCCTCACCATGGCAGGACTTGGATGGCCCAGCACTCAGATTTGTAATTCCTTCCTCATGGCACAGAATCACAGAAGCTACTTTGAACATCTGCTTCACCCTGCTGTGTGCTTGTCCACTGCTGTTGGACTGGGAAGAAACACTTCAGCTCTCAGCCACCAGTCTGTGTGTCTGTGCTTGTACCTCAAAGGCAGCTCAGTGCTTTTGAAGTGCTGGTTGCTCTGGTGATGCTGGGCATTCTGAGCTCCCCCATCCCCAGGCAGCTGCAGGATGTGGGTGCTGAAGGCAGGAGCAGTGCATGTGAGCTCCTTGCTGTTTGATCTTCAGTGCTGGGCTTCTCTCTTGTTTGAAACAGCTTGAGACAGGGAGCTGGCTGGAAAAGCCACACTATGAGGTTCTTCCTGGTCTCTTCCTGCTGAAAGATTGCCCTTGGGCCTCCCTTAGCAGGAATCCCATTCTGTATTTGCAGGACTCAGCACTGCTTGCTTGTCAGCAATGGCAAAGCCTCAGAGCAAGGATTCAGGACTGAAGGAGAGGTTCAGGAACCTGCTGGGGCTGGGAACATCTCGAGGAAGCTCCAAGTCATCAGAGGGCAAGCAAACAGAGTTCATCATCACTGCAGAAATACTCAAGGTGTGAGGAGGGTGCCTGGATCAGCTGAGCTGAGAGCACTGGGAGGAGGACTTGCTCGTTCTCCTGCCTGTTCTGCCACTGCAGCCCTCTCCTCTTGTGCCTTTTTACTTTCTCTCCCAATTCTCTAGGGAAGGGGTTGCAAAACTCACCCACTTGGAAGTGCCAGTGTTTGTTATTCACTGTTTGAATTCTTTGGAGCTAGCTGATGGGCTGAGGCTGTCTGGCAGATGGGATGAGGTTGTCTGGTGTTGGTTTCCTGGGTGTTACCTCAAAGTGCTTGATGAAGTCTTTTGTCCTGGCAGTTAGCACCAGCTGGAAGCTGTATTTATTTTATAAAATTCTTGAGAGTTTTGTGAAAATAAAATAATAAATTGATGTCAATAACTGGTTCAGCCAGGCTGTAAGCAGAAGAGTTGACAGGGAGCAAAAGAAGTTCAAAATCCTTCCTTGTCTGTGCTGGATCAGCCAAGCTCTTACCTGCTGGAAGGCTGGGGGCCACTACTTAGTCCCAGAATGCCAGCATGGGGGGGGGTGGAAGGGACCTCTGGGGATCATCTACTCCAAGTCCCCTACCAAAGCAGGGCACCCACAGCAGCTTGCCCAGGATCACAATGGACAGGGGGTGTTGGAATCTCTCCAGAGGAGACTCCACAACCTCTCTGGGCAGCCTGCTCCAGGCCTCCAGCAGCCTCACACCAAAGAACTTTCTCCTCCTGCTCAAATGGAACCTCCTGGGTTCCAGTTCGTGCCCCTTGTGCTGTCCCTGGGCACCAGTGAGCAGAGCCTGGCCCCAGCCTCTTGCCCCCAGCCTTTATCTCTTGCTGAGCATTGCTCAGCTCCCCTCTGGGGCTGCCCTTCTGCAGGCTCTCAGCCCCAGGTCCCTCTTTTCTCTGCCCTTCTCCTATGAGCTGGGCCAGCACCAAAGCCAGAGAGTTCTTCTCTGAGGCACGTGAGGTTTGTGTCCTGGGGGCAGAAGCTGCTTGGCTGCAGCTGTGTGAGGGTTGTACTGTTGCTGATCATTTCCTGATGGGGAAAAAAGACAACCCACAATTAAAAGGCTTTGGAGAAATTCTGCAGAGCTCCAGTGATGAGTGGTGGTTAGGTCACTTGGGTCAGGTGTGGGAGTTGCTTTACTGGGGTTTCTAGGAAGAGAAACTCTTCAGTGTCTTCCCACATTTCTTCCCAGGAGCTGAGCATAGAGTGTGGATTAAGTAACAGGATCCGAGCCGTCAGCCAGCTCTGCGACGTGGCAAAGACAAAGAAGATTGAAGAGGTGAAGCCTGCAGGGGCTGGGGGCTGGGAGGGTGGCCCCTTCAGTTGTGACTCTTCACCTCTCACAAGAGGCTTCTGTAGGTTGGGTACCTTTCAAAACTGATAACCCCAGGAGCTCTCCAAGCCTGTACCAGGATGGATCCCAGGCTAAGGAAATGAATCTTGTGCAAGCTCCCTGCTGTGGAGCAGAGAGGACACAGCTGATGAGCTGCCTGTGCTGAACAGGAGGAGAATGCAGCTTATGGGAGATATTAGTCCTGTAGAGGAGCTGTCTGCTGGCTCCTTCTCTCTTGTGTAACCATAGACCTGTTTGGGTTGGAAGAGACCTCTAAGATCACCCAGTCAGCCCAACACCCCCTGGCCATACACCATGTCCCCAGGTGTCATGGCCACAGTTTCTTCAGTGCCTCCAGGGATGGGGACTCTGCCACCTCCCTGAGCAGCCTGTGCCAGTCCCTGGCCACTCTTGCAGCAAACAAATTGTTCCTCATCTCTAACCTGAACCTCCCGGCACAATTTCAGGCCATTTGCTCTCGTTTTGTCACTTGTCCCCTGGGAGAAGAGACCAAACCTACATGTCTGCAGCCTCCACAGCTCTGTGGAGAGCCAGAAGGTCTTCTCTCAGCTTCCTTTCTTCCAGGCTGAACATCCCCAGCTCCCTCAGCTGTTCCTCCCCAGCCCTGTTCTCCAGACCCTTCCCCAGCTCTGTTGCCTTTCTCTGACCTTCCTAATCAGCAGCCTCCAGTTGTTTTTAAACTCATCTTTGAGTGAAGGGTTCTGCAGGAATGGCCATGCTGAAGGGAGTGTGAGAGAGGAGCCTGTGGCTGGGATGCAGGTTGTCACTGGGGACAGGATTTGGTGTCTCCTGTGGTTTGTTTGAGGTCATAGATTCACAGAATGGTTTGGGTGGAAGGGACCTTAAAGATCATCCAGCTCCAACCCCCTGCCATGCGCAGGGACTCATCTTACCAGCCCAGGCTGCTCAAGGCCTCAGGCAGCCTGGCCTTGAGCACCTCCAGGGAGGGGGCAGCCACAGCCTCCCTGGGCAGCCTGTGCCGGTTGATGGGGCAGGTGAGAATCCTCTGGATGTGAAATCCCTGGAGATCTTGTTGGTTTACTTGCTGTAATGTCTGCTCTCCTGGGTAGAGATGCCAGAAGCAGCCTGACCTTGGTGCTGCTGTCTCCTGTGTTTGCTTGCAGCACGCAGTGGAAGCCATCTGGAGAGTGGTGGCCGACATGCTGCAGCCGGAGCGCCCTGCCGAGGCCAGGCACGCCGTGCTCCACCTGCTCAGGTCCATCGTGCAGGGACAGGTGACACTGCAGCTGGGCTCTGGGCAGCTTTTCCTGCCTCTTCTTTTGGTTGTGCCTACTGAATGGAATCCCAGTTTAAGTCTTGGCTTCACCTCAGAGCAAAAGTTTTCATGCAGCTGGCAGAGAAGTTTTTAATACAACTCATAGAAAACTTTGCTGGTTTGGAGCAAGGCTCCTGATAAAATCATAGAATCATGGAATGGGTTGGGAGGGACCTCCAGAGCTCACCCAGTGCAACCCCTGCAGGCAGCAGGGACATCCTCCCCTGGATCAGGTTGCTCAGAGCCCTCTCCAGCCTCCCCTGGAATAGCTCCAGGGATGGGGTCTCAGCTCCCTCCCTGGGCAACCTGCTGCAGTGTTCCAGCAGCCTTCTGCTGCAGAACTTGTTCCTCACATCCAATCCCAATCTGCTCTGCTCTCATTTCAAACCATTGCCCCTCATCCTATCAGCCACCCCTCCAGCCTGTCCAGGTCCCTCTGGATGCCATCCTATCCTCCAGTCTTACCAGCTGTACCACCCAGCTTGGTGTCATCTGCAAATGAGACCCAAAATGATGCAAGGGAAAAACAACAAAGAGGAAATTGCTTGGGTTAAGTTCAACAGAATGTGGCAAATTTTGATTGGTCTTTTCCCAGACCCTGTAGTCTTCATCTGCAGCTGGTTTTGATGTTTCAGCAGGTGAAGCATGCCAGAACTTCTGTGTGAGACTTTTCTGTCCTGGCCAAGTAAAGCACACTGTGAGGGCTCCAGGTTTCACACCATGCTCTGCACACCTAAGGCTCAGACCAGGTTTCTGGTTTCCAGTGCTGCGAATAAGAATCAGTGTTCTGGTTTGGTGGCTTGGTGGTTCCAAGATCCTCTCCTGGCAGCACTGGAGTTGCAGTTCCCATGGATCACTCTGTGTGTTGCTGGGCAGATTGAGAAGCCCTGAGCTGCTGAGGCTGGAAGCGTTCTCGGGGACTTTCACGGCCTGCAGGAGAGGGAAATAGTATCAAGCATGGAGATTAATGTTGTAGACCATGATAAGGTCCTGGCCTTAACTGTCAGCATTCATTACTGACCCTGTTCTTCCCCTCCCCTCTCTGTTTTTGCTGAAGGGTGAGAGGTTAGGGATCCTGAGAGCACACTTCTTTAAGGTCATCAAGGACTACCCCTGCAACGAAGACCTGCACGAGCGGCTGGAGGTCTTCAAGGCCCTGACGGAGAACGGACGCTACATCACCTACCTGGAAGAAGAGCTGGGTGAGTCTTGGCTCTGCCTCTCCTCACAGAGCCACAGAGCAGAGCTGGTTGGAGGAGACCTCAAAACTCCTCCAGGCCCACCCTGAGCCAGCACTGCAGGGTCAGCGCTAAACCACATCCCTAAGGGCGTGCTCCAGGCACTGTTGGAACACCCTCAGGTGATTGCAGCACTGCCCTGGGCAGCCTCTTCAATGTCTGAGATCCCTTCCAGTGAAGAAATATTTCCTGAGATCAAGCTTGAACCTCCCCTGCTGCAGCTTGGAACCATTGCCTCTGCTCCTCTTCCTTGCCACCAAGGAGCAGAGGCTGTCCCCTCCTCACTCCAACCTCCCTTCAGGGAGCTGCAGAGAGCAATGAGGTCTCCCTCAGCCTCCTCTTCTCCAGCCTGAACACCCCCAGCTCCCTCAGCCCCTCCTCTAGCCCAGGGGCGCCAGGCCCTTCTCCAGCCTGGCTGCCCTGCTCTGGACAGGCTCCAGCCCCTCAGGGTCCTTCCTGCAGGGAGGGCCCAGGGCTGAGCACAGCACTCGAAGTGTGGCCTCCCCAGTGCTGAGCACAGGGGATGGTCACCTCCTGTCCCTGCTGCCCACCCTGCTTCTGACCCAAGCCAGGCTGCCATTGGCTTTCTTGGCCCCCTGGGCTCTGCTGGCTCATGTTCAGTTGGACCCAACCAGCATCTCCAGGTCCGTCTCCAGGCTGCAGCTTCCCAACCACACCTCCCCAGGTCTGTAGCTCCCCATGGGGTTGTTGTGAGCCAGGTGCAGGTCCTGGCCCTTGGCCTCATTGAATTTCACCCAAGCAGCCTTGGCCCCTGGGTGTCACCTGTCCAGATCCCAGTGTAAAGCTTCCCTAGCCTCTAGGAAATGGACACAGCCACCCAGCTGGGTGCCACCTGCAGCCTCACTGAGGATTTGGTAGGAGGAAGTCCAAGGGACAGAGATGCAGCAAGGGGAGAGCAAGGCAGGTGTGGTGGAGTAGGAAGGTTCCCCCCCCACACACACACAAAAGAATCCACAGCTAACTCAGCCGGAGAAGCAGATGAAAGCTATATTTTACAAGCAGAAAATGGAATGCAATGAATATGTACAAAACCATACAATATTTACAATATATACAGAAATATACAGCAATGTATGTAATACAGGAAACCCTTCCCCAACCCCCCCCTCCGGCCAGGGGGGTTCGGCCTGTCTCTCCCTTCTCCCTCCCTACCTCCCCTTTTTCCCAAAAGGGTCAGAGAGAAAGAGAAAGGAAGGTAATTTAAAAGGGGAAAACTTTGTTAAAGCTCAAAGCGAATGCAAAGTTAGTTTTCTCTTATCTGGTTAGCAAGAATCGTCCCTGCGTAGCAAGCTGTTGCTTCAGAGAGAAAAGCAGGCCAGCTCACAGTACAGGGGGAAGAAGACTGATTGCCCCCCCCCCGACTGAAGGACCAAGCTAGAACCTACAGCCGGGTTCCACCAATGAAATTGGATTAGCATATCTCTTGTTTTCATTTATATACCAAAACATTCAGCCAGAGTGTTCAGAAAGTGTCCCTTTCTTAAAGGCACAGCCTAAACTGGTCACAGCAGGGTAGCAGCTCTGGGTGGGCAGCATGTTGTAACACTTTGCTTGCTTGCTTTCCTTAGCTGACTTTGTGCTGCAGTGGATGGATGTTGGTTTGTCTTCCGAGTTCCTCCTGGTCTTAGTGAACCTGGTGAAATTCAACAGCTGCTATCTGGAAGACTATGTAGCTGACATGGTCCAGTAAGTTGCTGTTGGCTTTTTTAACCCCTGCATGCTTACTCTTGGGAAATTGCAGGAAAAAGTCAGAGAAGTGGATTTCTGTTTCATCTGCTCTGGGTCTGTTTTGTTCCAGGCCATACTTGATATTTCTGAGCAGTATTTGGTTTTTCTTGCAATGGTCACATCTGGTTTAGTTAAACTGCATGAGCTTTCCTCATGTGCTGTGCTGGCCCTGACTGCAGAGCTCAGTCTGGCAGCTTCTGTGCTGTTGGATCAGTGCAGGCATCTCAGGCTGTGTCTGAGTGCAACTCTAACTTTGCAGAGGAGCTCCTGGTGTTGAGTTTCTCTGGGAATGTTACCAACCACCTCTCAGTGAGGGGCATGATGAGTACAAGAATGTGCCAATCTACCTGCTTTGGCTCTTTGTGATTCACCTCAAACCGCATCAAGCAAATCATTTGAGTTCAATGTTCTCTCCTCACAGCAAGATCTGTCTCTTGTGCATTCAGACTTCATCATCTATGGACATAGAGGTCAGTAATTTGTACTTCAGAGTTGTGTGAAATGCTTTGAGACTGTAACTTTTACAAACAAAATCACCCTCACACCAAAGAAGTTTCTCCTCCTGCTCAGATGGAACCTCCTGGCTTCCAGTCTGTGCCCCTTGCCCCTTGTCCTGTCTCGGGGCACCAGTGAGCAGAGCCTGGCCCCAGCCTCTTGCCCCCCAGCCTTTATCTCTTGCTGAGCATTGCTCAGCTGCCCTCTGGGGCTGCTCTTCTGCAGGCTCTCAGCCCCAGGGCTCTCAGCCTTTGCTCCTCACAGAGCTGCTCCAGGCCCCTCAGCAGCTTTGTGGTCTCCCTGGACTCTCTTCAGCAGTTCCCTGTCTGTATTGACCTGGGGAGCCCAGAGCTGGCCTCAGCACTGCAGCTGTGGCCTCCCTATGGCAGAGCAGAGGGGCAGGAGAGCCTCCCTCAGCCTGCTGCCCAAGCTGCTCTCTGTCCCCCCCCAGGACACCTTTGCCTTCTTGGCCAGGAGGGCACCTTGTTGGCTCATGGGGAACTTGTGCCCCAGCACTCCCAGCTCCTTCTCCCCAGAGCTGCTTCCCAGCAGGTCTCCCTCCCCTGTCCTGCAGGAGGTTGTTCCTCCCCAGGTGCAGGAAGCTACACTTGCCCTTGTTGAACCTCATGAGGTTTCCTCTACCCAACTCTTCTTCCTGCTCAGCTCTCACTCAGTGCCAGCACTGCCTGGCAGGGTGTCAGCCTCTCCTCCTAGCCCTGTATCAGTTTTTTGACCATTTTGTCCTTCTCTTTCCCCAAGATTTCCTTGCAGGTCCTGGATGCAGTTGTCTGCTATAACTGCCTGCCCTCAGAGAACCTGCCAGTGTTCATCATCACCTTGTGCAGGACCATCAACGTGAAGGAGCTTTGTGAGCCCTGCTGGAAGGTCAGAGCTTTCTGGGTTTTAGTAACTTCACTCTTTTGGCCTTGTTTGCTTTTGAGAGTAAATTGTTTCAAGTATTCAGACTTTAGCACATTGTTAGTGTGGATCTGTCATGTCCATGGCCTTGATGGAGCAGGTCCAGAGGAGGCCACGAAAATGACCATGGGGCTGGAGCAGCTCTGCTGCAAGGACAGGCTGAGGGAGCTGGGGGTGTGCAGCCTGGAGGAGAGAAGGCGCCAGGCAGACCTCACAGCAGCCTGCCAGGACCTGAAGGGCTCCAGGAAGGCTGCAGAGGGACTGTTGCCAAAGGGCTGCAGGGACAGGAGCAGGGGCAGTGGCTTGAAATGAGAGCAGAGCAGATTGGGATTGGATGTGAGGAACAAGTTCTGCAGCAAGAGGCTGCTGGAACACTGCAACAGGTTGCCCAGGGAGGTGGTTGAGGCTCCAAGCCTGCAGCTATTCCAGGTGAGGCTGGAGAGGGCTCTGAGCAACCTGATCTAGGGGAGGATGTCCCTGCCCATGGCAGGGGTTGGCCCGGATGAGCTTTGGAGGTCCCTTCCAGCCCAAACCGTTCTGTGATTATGCTTCAAGCCTGGGGTGGGTGAGACTTTGAGCTGCCTGCTGCAGTGGGAGGGGTCCCTGCCCATGGCAGGGTGTTGGAACTGGGTGATCTTCAAGGTCCCTTCCAGCCCAACCCATTCTGTGAATCTGTGGATGTATGGATTTCCCCCAGAGGTCCAGGTGGTGTGCCAGGCTTCTGCTGTGGCATGGAGGTGCCAGAGGTGTGCCCCTTTGGGCAGCTCACTGCCTGCTCAGGCTGCTGGGTGCTGGGTCAGGTGTGCAGACCTTGGCTGAAGGCTTCTCTCTGACTTTGCAGCTGATGCGCAACCTGCTGGGGACTCACCTGGGGCACAGTGCCATCTACAACATGTGCAGGATCATGGAGGACAGGTAAAGGAGCTGGCTGCCAAAGCCCAGGGGATTCAGACACAGTCACTGACCTCAGTGGAACAAGCTCCAAGCTGGTGCTTGGAAATTAATTCCCTCCTTGGGCAGGCTGCTGAAGTTCTCAAGTTTGGGCTTCCCTGAGTTTTGTTTTGCCTTGGTTTAAAATGGTGCTAAATGATTTGCTCTGGGGTAAGCCTGGGGTGGACTAGATGACCTCCAGAGGTTCCTTGCAACCCTCACCTTGCTGGGATTCTGTGATTCTCTGCTTTTAGTGTTTGTCAGTTGCTGTGCAAGGCTCTGTTGTGTGACAGTTGGGACACCTATGTCCCTGTTGACTCTTACCTGCTGAAGTGGCTGTGGCATGGTCTGAGAGTTCCCTTCCACCTCTTCTTAGAGCTTACATGGCAGATGCAGCACTGCTGAGAGGAGCTGTGTTCTTTGTTGGGATGGCTCTGTGGGGTGCTCATCGCCTCAATTCCCTCAAGAATTCCCCAACTTCAGTGCTGCCTTCATTCCTCAAGGTAGGATGGGATGCTGGAGGGACTTTGTAATCAGGTATGCATCTGGGGTCCCCCACAACAAAGAGATCTTTGTGTGCCTGAGAGATTCAGATTCATGGATTCATAGAATGGATTGGGTTGGAAGGGACCTTCAAGATCAGCCAGCTCCAGCCCCCTGCCATGGGCAGGGACCCCTCCCACCAGCCCAGGTTGGTCAAGGCCTCATCCAGCCTGGCCTGGAACACCTCCAGGCAGGAGGCAGCCACAGCCTCCCTGGGCAACCTGTGCCAGTGTCTCCCCAGCCTCACTGCAAAGAGTTTCTTTCTCATCTCCACTCTCAATCTGCCCTCTTCCAGCTCAAAGCCATTGACCCTCATCCTTGCCACTCCCAGCCCTTGTCAAAAGTCCCTCTCCAGCTCTACTGGAAAGCTGCTCTGAGGTCCCTCTGGAGCCTTCTCCAGGCTGAATAACCCCAACTCTCCCAGCCTGTCCCCACAGTAGAGCGGTTCCAGCACTCATGTCACCTTCAAGGCTCCTTCTGGAGCTGCTGCAGGAGGTCCATGTCCTTGTGCTGGGGGCTCCAGAGCTTGGCACTACTCTGAGTGAGTGTGGTGGAATGGTGAATTCAGTGGCAGCCTAGAGCTCTGGTAAAGCTTTCTGAGTGAAGTGCCTCAACCAAGAGCTCCTGGCTTTTAGCCTGTGCCTGCTCTGAAGAGGTGGCTGGGTTTGCCCTCTGAGCTGCAGCTGTTGGCAAAGTGCAGACCCTGGCTCCGTGATATGGTTCTTTGCTCTGCCCTTTGTGTGCAGAGGCTTCAATTTGCTCATCTGAGGCCCTCAGGTTGAGTTCCTCATTAGCAAGGGGTGCTCCACGTGAAGGGAGAAGGCCTCCTGGCTGCTGCTTTGAGCTGCTGGCTGACAGCAGCTCCGTGCCGCAGGCCATGACCTGTCCCAACGCGGTGGTGTCCTACGAGATCGTCCTCTCCGTCACGCGGCTGATCAAGAAGTACGGCAGGGAGCTGCAGGCTGTCACCTGGGACACCCTGCTGGACATCATGGAGCGCCTGCTGCAGCAGCTGCAGGTGAGGCTCAGCCTGCCTCTGGAAGCCTGGGACTGCTGCTTGGGCTGGGAGCAACCTCTGGGGTCATCAACCCAAGCCCACCACGTCCCCGGGTGCCATGCCTACGTCTTTTGTCTTCCAGAGCCTGGAGAGCCAGGAGCTGAAGTCCATTGTGCATGATCTGTTGACTACAGTTGAAGAACTCTGTGACCAGAACGAATTCCATGGCTCTGAGGAGAGATTTTTTGAGCTGGTGGAAAGATGTGCTGATCAGAGACCAGTAAGGCTTTATTCCTGTCTTCCCTTGCTGCCAGTTGAATCCATTTTGTTACTTAAAGTTTGAAGGCTCAGAGTTTGGAGCCCTCAAATAGCAAGTGAGCAGGAAATCACAGAATGGTTTGGGTTGGGACCCCCAAAGCTCATCCAGGCCAACCCCTGCCATGGGCAGGGACATCCTCCCCTGGATCAGGTTGCTCAGAGCCCTCTCCAGCCTCACCTTGAGTAGCTCCAGGCATGGAGCCTCAGCTCCCACCCTGGGCAACCTGCTGCAGTGTTCCAGCAGCCTCTTGCTGCAGAACTTGTTCCTCACATCCAATCCCAACCTGCTCTGCTCTCATTTCAAACCCTTGCCTCTGCTCCTGTCCCTGCAGCCCTTTGGCAACAGTCCCTCTTCAGCCTTCCTGGAGCCCTTCAGGTCCTGGCAGGCTGCTGTGAGGTCTGCCTGGCTCCTTTTCTCCTCCAGGCTGCACACCCCCAGCTCCCTCAGCCTGTCCTTGCAGCAGAGCTGCTCCAGCCCCCAGAAGCAAGGGACTTCCTCACAGCAGGGACCCCATGAGCCTTTTTCCTGAGGTGTGAGTTGGGAAGATTGCTCTGTTGTTTGTGCTTATGCACTAAGAACTCACTCTTGATCCTTCCATGGCAGGAATCTTCTGTGTTAAACTTGATAACCTACAGAGCTCAGTCCATTCATCCTGCCAGAGATGGTTGGATCCACAACCTGCAGACGTTAATGGAGAGGTTCTTCAGGTAGGAAGTTACAGCTTTGTGCCTAGGAGGCACTCCCAGTGCTGCTTTCCTTGCTAGGTGATGTTGTCTGAGGGGCTGGCCTTAGGAAGGGACTGGTGAGAGTTGTGGGCACAGGGCACGAAAGGAGTTTGTCGAGCACTGAGTTCTTTCAGCTTTGTTTCTTTCTCCTTATTTCCATTGCACTTCCTGAGTGCCAGCTGCTTCCTTGGAGCCAGCTGCAACTGTGCTCTTCCCCGGCAGGAATGAGAGCCGCAGTGCCGTTCGCATTAAGGTCCTGGATGTGCTGTCCTTCGTGCTGAGCATCAACAGGCAGTTCTATGAGGTGTGTGCCTGGGAAAAGCTTTGCTTCAGCCATCTTTTATGGGCTGCTTCAGCTTATTTGTGCCACCAGGCAAGGCACAGAACTCTGCTATAAATGTGGCCTCCTTAGGATGCTTTTTGCAGAACCATAGAATGGGCTGGAAGGGAGCTCAAAGCTCAGCCAGCTCCACCCCTGCCGTGGGCAGGGACACCTCCCACCAGCCCAGGCTGCTCAAGGCCTCATCCTGCCTGGCCTTGAACACCTCCAGGGAGGGGGCAGCCACAGCCTCCCTGAGCAATCTGTTCCAGTGTCTCACCACCCTCTCTGGAAAGAATTTCTTCCTCCTCTCCACTCTCAATCTCCTCTCTCCTAGCTCCAAGCCATTGTCCCTCATCCTGGCACTCCCAGCCCTTGTCACAACTCCCTCCCCAGCCCTCTTCAGGTACTGGAAGGCTGCTCTGAGGCCTTGGCAAGAGTCTGTTGAAACCTTGGCTATCAAATCTGTAGGACAGGGGAAAAAAAACAAAACCCTGAATCCAAGTTCAACAGAAGTGATAAATATTTGGAGGAATGGCAGCCAGAGAGACTTCGCTGGCTGGAAAAGGAAGCTGAAGGAGCCAAGCAGTGAAGCTGAGGAACAAGCCTGGTTCCAGCATCTTGGTGTTCTTTGGTTTGCAGCTCTTTGTGTCTTTACCATGCCAACAGCAGAACGTCTCACAAAGGTCTGTCCTGATGCAGGAGGAGCTGATAAATGTGGTGGTGATCTCCCAGCTGGCTCATATCCCAGAGGACAAGGACCACCAGGTCCGGAAGCTGGCGACACAGCTGCTGGTGGACCTGGCTGAGGGCTGCAACACTCATCACTTCAACAGCCTGCTGGACATCATAGAGAAGGTGAGGCTGACACTGGCCACTTGCTCCTGCCAGCACCACATCTTCTGCCAGATCCTCTCAGTGTGGCTGTGGAGAATAACCTACATCTGGGACCACTTGCCTGGGACCACAACAGGACACTGTACACCTGCTGGCTTTTGGAGGGGGCTGGTCTGAAGGGCAGGGCAGGAGGGAGCTTCAGAAATTCTCTCCACTGGAGAGAGTCCAGTAGAGGCTACAAAGCTACTGAGGGGCCCGGAGCAGCTCTGTGAGGAGCAAAGGCTGAGAGCCCTGGGGCTGAGAGCCTGCAGAAGAGCAGCCCCAGAGGGCAGCTGAGCAGTGCTCAGCAAGAGCTAAAGGCTGGGGGCAAGAGGCTGGGGCCAGGCTCTGCTCACTGGTGCCCAGGGACAGCACAAGGGGCAAGGGGCAGGAACCCAGGAGGTTCCATCTGAGCAGGAGGAGAAAGTTGATTGGTGTGAGGCTGCTGGAGGCCTGGAGCAGGCTGCCCAGAGAGGTTGTGGAGTCTCCTTGTGTGGAGAGCTTCCAACCCCCCCCTGGGCAAGCTGCTGTGGGTGCCCTGCTTTGGCAGAGGGGTTGGACAGGATAGTCTCCAGAGGTTCCTTCCAACCCCACCATGCTGGGGTTCTGTGAATCAAAGTGGATTTAAACCATGTGTTGCTTTACTCTTTCAAAGGTGGCTGCACATTCTCTCTCATCTCCTTCTGAACTGGAGGAAAGGGACTTGCTGTCATACTCAGCTTCTTTGGAGGATGTCAAGACAGCAGTTCTTGGACTCCTCATCATTCTTCAGGTAAACACTGCAGGGTATTAAGCACATCTTCAAAGCAGTCTTCTGCTGGATCCATTGAGTTTGGGTAGAGTGCCCTGAGGCATGGTTGAGTTGTGAAGGCCTGTCTGTTCCAGGCAGAGTGGTCTGGAGTCTTTGCAGAGGTTCTGTCCAGAGCCATCTGTTCATCAGCTTTCATAGATTCATAAAATGATTTAGGTTGGAAGGCAGCTTGAGCACCATTTAGTTCCAACCCCCTGCTGTAGGAAGGGACACCTCCCCCTAGCCCAGGCTGCTCACAGCCTCTTCCAGCCTGAGCCTGATGAGATGTCCACAATTTCTCTGGGCAAGCTGTGTTCTTTCCATTGAGGTGTCCTTGATTTCTCAGTGCAGGTGGACATTTCTGAGTACCAAGTGTCAGCCTGCCTTTTTGCTTCATGTTTGTGCAGACCAAGCTGTACAGCCTCCCCTCCAGCCACGCCATGAGGGTGTATGAGATGCTGATCCACCATGTCCAGCGCCACTACCTCTATGCCTACAGCCTGGCTGTGGCCAGCAGCATCAGACTGCAGGTATGAGCAGCAACCTCTTGCTTCCAGGTCAAAAGCTGCATGCTGGCTTGGAATTCTAAGGTGACAGGTGGGGAATTTGTGATCCAGAGTTTGCCAGAAGCAGAAGTTTCCTGGCTTCTAGAAACACATAGAAGTGTGGGCAGCAGATGGAGAGATGTGGTTCTGCCACTTTATGCTGGTGAGACCTCACCTGCAGGGCTGTGTCCAGCTCTGGACCCTTCAACACAGGAAGGACCTGGAGCTGATGGAGCAGGTCCAGAGGAGGCCATGAAAATGACCATGGGGCTGGAGCAGCTCTGCTGCAAGGACAGGCTGAGGGAGCTGGGGGTGTGCAGCCTGGAGGAGAGAGGGCTCCAGGCAGACCTCACAGCAGCCTGCCATCACCTGAAGGGCTCCAGGAAGGCTGCAGAGGGACTGTTGCCAAAGGGCTGCAGGGACAGGAGCAGAGGCAATGGTTTGAAATGAAAGCAGAGCAGGTTGGGATTGGATGTGAGGAACAAGTTCTGCAGCAGGAGGCTGCTGGAACACTGCAGCAGGTTGCCCAGGGAGGTGGTTGAGGCTCCAAGCCTGGAGCTATTCCAGGTGAGGCTGGAGAGGGCTCTGAGCAACCTGATCCAGGGGAGGATGTCCCTGCCCATGGCAGGGGTTGGACTGGATGAGCTCTGGAGCTCCCTTCCAACCCAAACCCTTCCATGATCCTATATGACAGTTCCAGAAGCGATGCCTCCTACAGAGCCAGCCACAGCATCTATTAAAAATCCCTTTGTACATAAAGTATCACCTGAGGAGGTGGGAGGGTCTTCCACTGGCTTTTTGAGTGATTCCAGTGTCTTCTTTGTTCCAGGTCTTTGATTTCCTGCTGATGCTTCGAGCTGACTCCCTCCACCGTCTCGGCCTTGCCAACAAGGATGGAGCAGTGAGGTTCAGCCCGTACTGCCTGTGTGATTTTGTGTAGGTTTCTCATTGTGTCTCTGAACTCTTTGCTACTTTTGCATCATCTTGACTCTCCATCAGTAGAAATCTGCAGCTTCCAAATCCTGATGAATCAGTCAGCTGCTGGCCAAGTCTATAGTTATGGCCTGGAACTGTCTCAGCTGATAGCTGCTGGTGAATTTGTTCTTGCAGCTCACTCACCTGCAGAGCTCTGAGTCTCACACAGGACATTTCTTTCCCTGCACACAAAACTTTACTAAAATAACTGCCTGAAACCCTTTGTTCACACTGAGATTTGATTCAGTCATTTGTACAAACCTGGCTTTTTTTAAACTTTCTACTTTGGTCTGAAGTTCTTTGTGCAGCATGCCCCAAAAGATCTCTCTGTATTTGTTGGGAGCCTGGAGAGAAAAGTGCTTAACCTGACCCAAGTGACTCATTTGGTCTGACTGCTGGGCAGCCCTGTGGGGTTTTACTTGAAAATGCAATTTCTGTTGTTCTTTGGTCATTAAAATGGTTACCAAATAGGCAGCACTTGTAGGCCACATAAACAGAATCACAGAATGGTTTGGGTTGGAAGGGACCTCATCCAGCTCCCTGCAGGGAGCAGGGACATCCTCCACTAGATCAGGCTGCTCAGAGCCTTGAATACCTGCAAGGATTGGGCCTCAACTACTTCCCTGGGCAACCTGGCTCTTTTGAGCTTGGTTTTTAACCTGCCTTTTCTCTCTTTCCCTGGTGTAGAGAAACAGAGAAGAGGAGTTCTGAGAAAAAGCCTGCTGGCACACTCTCCCCACCTTCAGGGAGCCCCAGTGTGCCCTCCCAGAGTGCCACCATCCGTGTGGGTCATCTGCCGTACTCCATGGTCTTTGGTGTCCTCCTGCAGTGTTTGAAGCAAGTAGGTGCACTCTGAATGGGGATTGTCATCTTCACATGAAATGTGCCAAGTGAAACCAGCTGGCTGCAAAGCTGTAGCCCAGAGCAGCTGACAAGGCAACACATAAATTGGTGGAGTCCCCATTCCTGGAGGGGCTTCAAAGCCCTGCAGATGTGGTGAGGGCCATGCCAGGGCAGTGGTGCCCTGGCAGTGCTGGGTTAAGGGTTGGGCCTGATGATCTTAGAGGTCTTTTCCAGCCATTGCCCTTCCTGGGCAGAGTCTGGGTGTCACTGTGCAGCTTTACAGCCACCAATGGGAGCATCAGTTCAGCTCTTCAGAAACTGAGCAGAGCTTTCATTTTGCTCTGCTTCAGAGCAAAGACCACAAAGAGTTTCTTAAACAAAGATCAAATCCCAGCACAGGGGGTTGGAAGGGACCTCTGGGGATCATCCACTCCACCCCCTGCTGAAGCAGGGCACCCACAGCAGCTTGCCCAGGGTGATGACCAGGTGGCTTTTGAAAGTCTTCAAAGGAGGAGAAAGTCCTCTCCTCCTGCGCAGTTTGGAAGTGTTTTGGGAACTGATAATTGTTTCAGTCACAAATGAACTGAAAATAGTTGTGAGGGCTGTAAACTGTAACAAATGATGGGGCCAAGGCTGAGGGACTTGGGGTCCCTTCAGCCTGGAGAAGAGAAGGCTCCAGGGAGACCTTTTGATGGCCTTTCAGGACTTAAAGGGGGCTTAGACAAAAGCTGGGGACAGAGTTTTGCATAGGGCCTGTGGTGACAGGACCGGGGGGATGGCTTGAGCTAACAGAGGGAGATTCAGACTGGAGAGAAGGAAGAGGCTTTTTACACTGAGGGTGGTGAGACCCTGGCCCAGGTTTCCCAGGGAAGTGGGAGCTGTCCCATCCCTGGAACCATTGCAGGTCAGGCTGTCTGGGGCCCTGAGCAGCCTGCTCTGCTGATTGCAGGGGCTGGACTGGATGACCTTAAAAAGGTCCCTTCCCACCCAAACCAGTCTGGTACTCCATGACTCTACATAAATTGTTGGACACAGTTAGGTGCTGAGGACTTGGCTGACTCTGGAAGTTAATTTGTGCTGGTGCTTGGGAATGTTGAATCCTGGCTCTGCCTTTTTGAGCTCTGGCAGACTTGTATCCAAGTTTTCTTCCAGCCTGTGGTGCCAGTATTGCACCTGGGACTGGCTGACAGACAGGAAGGAACTTAGAACAGCTAAATGCCACTTCTCTTCCTATAGCTGCTGTGACAAGAGTGACAACTGCCCAGGAGATGGCTTGCAGGCAGAGGCTTCGTTCATCTCACTTCTAGATGAACTCAGATGCTCCCAAAATTTTCCATCCTAACTTTGCCTTCCTTTGCAGGAGACAGACTGGAAGGTGTTGAAGTTGGTCCTCAACAAATTGCCTGAGTCCCTCCGGTACAAAGTACTGTTTCTAACTTCTCCATGCAACATAGACCTCCTGGCCTCTGCACTGAGCTACATGGTAATGGCCCAGGGCCTGCTGCTGGGCACTCAGCAGGTTCTTAGTTTAATTGGGAGATGGTTTGGAGTGGTTTCTTTGGTGGGGGTGGGGTTAGGCTTGGCTTTTTTTCTTGAGTCTGATATTTTGAAGCCTTAGCATGCTGGTGGTTAATCCTCACTCATCATCACCCAAGAAAGGTGGTGAGGGACTTTTGCCAAGGGCTTGTAGTGATGAGATGAGGGAGAATGGATTTGAACTGGAAGAGGAGAGATTAAGACTGCAGATTAGAAGGAAATTCTTGATAGGGAGGGTAGTGAGACACTGGCACAGGTTGCCCAGGTAGGCTGTGGGTGCCCGCTCCCTGGAGGTGTTTAGGGCCAGGTTGGATGAGGCCTTGAGCAGCCTGGGCTGGTGGGAGGTGTCCCTGCCCATGGCAGAGGGTTGGAGCTGGCTGAGCTTTGAGGTCCCTTCCAACCCAAACCATTCTATGACTCTCTGATCTTCCCATTCTGGTACAGAAGGAGGTGCTGAGTGGTCTTTAGGAGAGTACAACTGTTAGGAGGGAGCTGTGGGCAGTGTCTGTAGCTGGAGGGTTCTCACTTGCTGTGTGATGTCAGCTCACAGACAAGAAAACCACGGACAGGCTCCATGGAACCCCGGAAGGTTTTTCTCGCACCGATTTGCACCTGGCTGTGGTGCCGGTGCTGACGGCACTGATATCCTACCACAACTACCTGGACAAAGCTAAACAGGTACAGGGAAGGGAAGAGGGTGTAGGGGGACAGGAATGCGGCCTGAGCCTGGCTGGTAGAGCATTTTCCCATAGCATGTGAACCAGTTGGCTGGTCACCAGTGGTGTTCCCAGGGCTCAGTGTTGGGGCCAATTTGGAGGAGGGGATCAAAGCACCCTCAGCAAGTGTGCAGGTGACACCAAGCTGGGCAGAAGTCTTGATCTGCTGGTGGGCAGGAAGGTTCTACAGAGAGACCTGGTCAGGCTGGATCGATGGGCCAAGCCCATGGGATGAGGCTCAAAAAGGCCAAGTGCTGAGTCCTGCACCTGGGTCACAGCCACCCCACGAATGCTCCAGTCCGGGGACAGAGTGGCTGGAGACTGCCCAGCAGGAAAGGACCTGGGGGTTGTTGGTTGACAGTAGCTGAAGATGGGCCAGTGTGTGCCCCGGTGGCCAGGGTTAGGGTATCCTGGCATCCTGGCCTGGATCAGGAACAGTGTGGCCAGCAGGAGCAGGGCAGTGATTGTCTTCCTGTACTGGGCACTGGTGAGGCCACTCCTTGAGGGCTGGGTTCAGTTTTGGGCTCCTCACTCCAAGAAGGACATTGAGGGGCTGGAAAATGCCCAAAGAGTGGCAGCCAAGCTGGTGAAGGGTCTGGAAAACAGGTCTGGTGAGGAGCAGCTGAGGGAAGTGTGGCTGAGAGAAGAGGAGGCTGCCCCTGCATTGTGCCTTCTCCCCTGGCAGCGTGAGCTGGTGTACTGCCTGGAGCACGGCCTGATCTACCGCTGCGCCAACCAGTGCGTGCTGGCACTCTCTGTCTGCAGTGTGGAGATGCCAGACATCATCATCAAGGCCCTTCCCGTCCTCATTGTCAAACTAACACACATTTCTGCTACAGCCAACATGGCAATCCCCCTCCTAGAGTTCCTGTCAAGTAAGTTGTAATGTTCCTCTACTTTTGATCTTCCCTGCTTGTGCTGGTTGCACTGAGTGGTTGCATGGGGTCAGTCATGCTGGGCTGTGGCCAGCATGGCAAGGGAGGGGATTCTGCAGCTCTGTGCTCTGCTGAGACCCCACCTGCAGTGCTAGGTCCAGCTCAGACAGGGACCTATTGGAGCAGGGCCAGAGGAGGCCACAGCAATGACAGGTGGGCTGGAAGCCCTCTGCTGTGAGGCCAGGTGGGGAGAGTTGGGATTGTTCAACCTGGAGAAGAGAAGGCTTCAGGAGAACTTCCAATAGCCTTTCAGTACTGAAAGAGACTGACCAGAAAGCTGGGGGCAGACTTTTGAGCAGGGCCTGTGGTGACAGGGCAAGGGGTGATGGCTTGAACTAAAAGAGGGAGATGCAGACTGGAGAGAAGGAAGAGGTTTGTTACACTGAGGGTGGTGAGACCCTGGTGGTTTCCCAGAGAGGTGGGAGCTGCCTCATGGCTGGCACCATTCCAAGTGAGGTTGATTTGGGCTCTGAGCAGCCTGCTCTGGTTCAGCTGTCCCTGCTGACAGCAGGGAGTTGGATTGGATGGGCTTTGAAGGTCCTTTCCCACCCAAGCTCCCTGCTCTCTCCTAGCCCTGGCGCGGCTGCCTCACCTCTACCGGAACTTCGCAGCAGAGCAGTACGCCAGCGTCTTCGCCATCTCCCTGCCCTACACAAACCCTTCCAAGTAAGCCACAGCAGAGCTGCTGCTTCCTCCGTGAAACTGAGAAAGTTCTTGAAGAGAATGCTTAGTTTGCAGCACTTTGGGTCAAGGTTATTTATGGATATTCAGCTTAGAGAAGAGAAGACTCCAGGGGGACCTCAGAGCTGCCTTCCAACAGCTGAAGGGATCCCACAGGAAGGCTGCAGAGGGACTTTCATCAGGGTGACAGGACAAGGGGGAACGGTTGGAGCTGAGGCAGAGCAGGGTTAGACTGGAGCTGAGGAAGAAGTTCTTCAGTGTGAGGGTGGTGAGACTCTGGCACAGGCTGCCCAGGGAGGTTGTGCATTCTTCCTTCCTGGGGGTGTTCAAGGCCAGGTTGGGTGAGGCCTTGAGCAGCCAAATCTAGTTGAGGGGTGTCCCTGCCCATGGTGGGGAGGTTGGAGGAGATGATCTCTGAGGTCCCTTCCAGCCTGAGCCATTCTAGGACACTGCTCTCCAGGCTGTTTCTGAGGAAGGGATGTATGTACCTGGGCCAAAATAGTTGTTTTTGGTAACAGAATGTTTTCTTTCCTGTGGCTGGAGGAACAGTTCTGTTCATTTGTGGAGTGACATCCTCATGCAGCACTAACCTCTGGAGGTCCTTTCTGCCCCTGCAGGTTTAACCAGTACATTGTCTGCCTGGCACACCACGTCATAGCCATGTGGTTCATTCGCTGTCGCCTCCCCTTCCGGAAGGACTTTGTCCCCTACATCACCAAGGTAATGGAGGCTGCTGGCTGCATGCTGGGCTGCAGCAGTGCTTTGAGAACTTGGAAAGCTCTTTGAAGCTTGATCAGTTCTACTTCTCGTGTCTGTGGTGCACTGACCCGTGGCTGCAGTGCCTCAGCTGCCCACCCAAACCTCTGTGTCCTTGCCCCCTCACAGGGTTTGCGCTCCAATGTCCTCCTGTCCTTCGATGACACCCCCGAGAAGGACAGCTTCAGGGCTCGAAGCACCAGCCTGAATGAGAGGCCAAAGAGGTAAATGATAATTGACTCCAGCAGGCTTTTGTTGTCCCCCTTCTAGTGCTCACACCCTTCCTTGTGCTGGTCTGAAGGAGGCTGGGTCCAGATATCCAAAATGTGACAGTGCATTTAAGCAAGCAAAGTCAACCTCTTTAGGTCAGAGGACTGGGAAAAGACTGAGATCTTAGGACTTAGACCAGACTTAAGGTGGTGAGGAGCTAGAGTCAAACCTGACCAAACATCGGAAGCATTGCTGGCTGTTCTTTAAGCCTTTGCAGGGTGTTTCTTTTTGGGTGATTTTTAAACCCAAGAGTTGTTTCAGGCTGATGTGCGTCAGCAGAGTGCTCCCAGAAGGAAGGCCTGATAGCAGCAGCAGCAGAGTACCACCTTCCTCCAGTGGTGTTAATTCCTTTAATTCCTCCTCAGAGGTGATGTATGAAATGATGGCCAGAGACTGTGATGAAGCAACCTGTGCAGAGAGCCTGTGCAGTGTTTCCCCATGGTGTCCTCCACCAGCCCAGGGTGCTGGGCAGCAGGCAGCTGCCTTCTGGGCATCTAGGTTCATAGAACTGATTCACAAAATAGGCTGGGTTGAAAGGGACCTTAAAAGGTCATCCAGCTCCAACCCCTGCCATGGGCAGGAACACCTCCCACTAGAGCAGGTTGTTCGAGGTCTCATCCAGCCGGGCCTTGAAGATGTCCTGAGCCTGAATCACGAAGCCATTATGTCAGAGTTAAGCAAGGCCTGGTGTCCGTAGAAGTCAGAACATCTCTCACCAGCACCCTTTCAAAGTAACATTTGCCAGGGTAGCAAAGAGGCTTTCCTAGAGGGAGGCTTCCCTGTGAGGCATTCAGGATTTCTCTAATGTCCTTCGACCTGCAGGGCTTCACCTAAACTGGTTCACTTGACTTGCTTGTGTGGATGTGCTGTAAGCACACAGCAGCATTCAAACCCTGGGGAAAGTGCCTCTACTTCAACTTGCAAGGCTCAGCCAGGGTCTTGCAATGAAGAAACCCCATCCCTGCCCTGCTGCTCTAGCTGACCCCTGTTTTGTCTTCCATCTCTCTCACCTGCTCTTTCATTCAGAAGCTTGGAAGAGAAGCCTTTGACACTCGTCTCTCAAAGCAGAATTTCAACTAACCTGTCTTTGGTTTGGTTCCCTCCTCCCCTCCCCAGATTTGTTGAATTCTCCCAGGTTGGAATAGTGCTGCACCTAATGGCTTTTGCTGGATCACTCTTCACAGAAATCTCTGCTCAGGAGTGTGGGATGCCCTCAGACAGAATGCCTCTGAGCTTGGAGTCTGGCCAAGTGAGAGGGGAAATAGCTTTGAGCAGATAAATCTGCTTCCTTGCTTGACAAGCTGCTGTACTTGGTGGCTTCCACTCCTTAAGCACCAACAATATTTTCCTGTGCCCTGGGTGAGGTGCTGGGTTCCAAGAGATCAAGACCCCAGTGGTTCCTAAGGTTGCTGAGTGGGGTGATGGTGGTCTGAGTGGTGATCAGAGCATGGGCAGGGCTCTCTGCAGTCCTGTCATAGGCTCCCAGAATGGTTTGGGTTGGAAGGGACCTGCAAAGACCATCCAGCTCCAACCCCCTGCCAGGGGCAGGGACACCTCCCACCAGCCCTTGCTGCTCCTTTAGCTTCCAGTGCCCGGCGGCAGTGTCCCAGCTGCCCTCTTGATCAGTGTCTGCTTTGGTTTTGAACTTGCCCTGATTTCCTTTGGTTTGTAGCACGTTTTAAACCCTCCTTTTCAAGATGTTGTTTGTCTTTTTTAATGCTTTCAGCTCTGCTTGTTTGTCCCTTTTTAATTTCCCGTTTCCCTTTTTCTTTTTGTTTTGGCATTTGTTTGACCTTTCCGTCACCCTCCGGCACCCCTCCCAAAACACTGACCCTGGGACCTGGGTGACCTTTCAACCCTACAAATGATTTCCTCCCTTCTTTTGGGGGCTTGGTGCTTCTCCACCTAGTAGTTTAAGACTAGGCAAAAATGCAAAGCAAGGCTTGAATAACTCTCCTCCAGTGAAAGAGCTGAAAGAACCCTCTGCAGTTGATGCCTTCCGGTCCCGCAGCATCAGTGTGTCTGAACATGTGGTCCGCAGGTAGAGGCACTTTAAGTGGGGAGAAATCCAAGAGCAACTCAGCACTTGGAAGTTTGACCTGTGAGGGTGGGTGGCAGCAGGGTGGATTTTGCATGTGGGATACTTGCATGACCTTGGTGCCCCAAGAAAAACCTGGCCTCAAGCACAGGGAAGAGGTTGGTGGATATCCGATGGCTTCCCGACGCTGCCTGCTGGGTTGTCACATCACACCTTGTGGTGTTTGTTTGGGTTGTTTTGCCCTGTTCTCTGATGCTTTAGCACCCAAAAATGCTGGTTTCAAAGTAAAGGTGGTGAAGGAAGGAAAAAAAAAGCCACCAACCACAATCACAAAACACCAAAAAAGCCAGAAAAGGAAAGAGGTTGCATTGTGTGCAGGGGAGAGACCTGGTCCAGACTCAGCCAACCTGCAGCCTTCTCAGCAGTGACTTGCCCCAGGAGAGGCTTTTGGTTCCTCTGCAAACTTAGGTACACAGAGATCATAGAATCATGGAATGGTCTGGGTTGGAAGGGACCTCCAGAGCTTATCCAGTCCAACCCCCTGCAGGCAGCAGGGACATCCTCCACTGGATCAGGTTGCCCAGAGCCCTGTCCAGCCTCACCTTGAATAGCTCCAGGGATGAGGCCTCAACCACCTCCCTGAGCAACTTGTTGCAGTGTTCCAGCAGCCTCCTGGTGCAGAACTTGTTCCTCACATCCAGTCTCAATCTGCTCTGCTCTCAGCATGGTTTGTGGGTCAATGGCACAAGGAGTTGTCTCACTCAGACACTGCACCCCAGCCTGTTACTGCAGCCCTTTCAGACTGCCTTGCTGCTGTGGCTGGTTTGAAGGCAAAATCCTCTCTGGTCTTGTGCCAGTTTCCTGTTCAGAATGCAAATTTTTTCTGTCTCAAATTAGGTTTTACCAGGCTGTTGAATTTGGAGGGGTAAAAAAACCCACACCAAAAAATCCCAATCAATATGCAAAAGGGATGCAGCAGAGAAAACAAACCACAGAATTCTGAAGCTAAGTCTCAGGTGCCTCTGGTTGTGGCTCACAGGCAACATGCTGCCTGGGAAACTGCAGATCATGGGATGCTTGCTCTCATGATAGATCGGCAAACTCAAAGCATGGTGCTGTTGCTTACTCTTTGCGTGGTGCACTTGCCCATGGGCCACCCAGCATCAGCGAGCTGATGGACACTGACAGCTGGCTCAGTCTCTCCAGTTAAAATGTGCTTCCTGCAGTGACACCCCACAAAGCACAAGGTGAGGCCGTGCCAAAACCAGCCTCATGCAGTCCTGAGTGCGAGGCCTGGCCAGTTCTCTGATCTGGCACATGCATGTGTGGCAGGTGGTGCTGCAGCAGAGTGTCTGTGGGGTGGCAGGGACAGGCACTGTGCTCTGTGATCTGTCACTCGGAAACCTTCTCTCCTAGCCGGATCCAAACGTCCATCACCAGTGCCAGCCTGGGCTCTGCAGATGAAAATTCAATGGCTCAGGCTGATGACAACTTAAAAACCCTCCACCTGGAGCTGACTGAGACCTGCCTGGACATGATGGCTCGTTATGTCTTCTCCAACTTCACTGCAGTGCCCAAGAGGTAGGGCTCAGCCTGTGGTGACCAGGGCAGAGGTGTTTGCGTTTGAGGTTCACGTTTCACTTTAGGAGTGGAGAATAACCATGGCCTGTGTGAGACCATAGAGTCATGGGTTGTGTTGGAAGGGACCTCCAGAGTGCATCCAGTCCAACCCAGTCAGCGGGGACATCCTCCCCTAGATCAGGTTGCTCACAGCCTTGTACAGCCTCACCTTGAATAGCTCCTAGGCCAGGCTTTGACAAGCCTTTTGGGGAAGGAATTGCTTCTCATGTCCAAACTAAACCTGACCTGGTACAACCTGAGGCCATTTCCTCCTCTTTTATCATGAAGGAACCTCCTGTGTAGGCTCTGTGCTCTGCAGCCTTAGAGCTGTATTCATCACAAATGTGTTTGTAGGTCTCCTGTGGGTGAGTTTCTGCTGGCTGGAGGAAGGACAAAGACCTGGCTGGTTGGTAACAAGCTGGTGACCATCACTACGAGTGTTGGAACAGGCACAAGGTCCCTGCTTGGCCTAGACTCTGTAGAGCTCCAAAGCAGCACAGAATCAAGGTAATTTCTACTCCCATTTCTAGAACTTTCCACCTGCCAAAGTCACTTAACCCCTGTTAGAGTTCAGCTTTGGAGTTTCCCCCTTAGCAGAAGAGCAATGTCTTATTTGTTCAGCATGGCTGAGCCCTCTCTCAATATCATCAATATCTTCTTTGTCCACAGCTCAGAACCTGCTTTGCAAGTGAGACAAACCAAAGAGGCTCCAGCAAAACTGGAATCTCAAGCTGGGCAGCAGGTCTGCAGAGGCTCTCGCAACAGAGTCCGATCCATGTCTGGTAAGTGCCTCTGCTGGAGTCTTGCTGCCACTGCTGGGGCTGTGGCACAGGCTTGAGTCTCCAAGTGCCTGCTGAGGAGACCTCAGTCTAAACAGATCTGGGAAACTGGGCCTGTGTAGTGTTTGATAGTGGGCAGGGAGCAGTGGCTGGCGGCCCCAGCAGGAGTGGTGCTGCTCCTGCTTGTTGCTCCTTGCAGGAAAGCTTTCGTGTATAGTGAAGTGGTGAGAACCAGCAGAGAGAATCACCTCTGCTTAGCTGACCTGGTGGCTTATAGGAAACACAGGGAAGGAAAAGTTCTCTTAGGTTCCCAAGCTTAAAAGGCTTCACAAATTCCAGCATGGTAGGGGCTGGAAGGGACCTCTGGGGGTCACCCATTCCAAGCCCTGCTCCAGCAGGGCACCCACAGCAGCTTGCCCAGGGGCACAATGCCCAGGGCGGGTTGGAAGCTCTCCACACCAGGAGACTCCACAACCTCTCTGGGCAGCCTGCTCCAGGCCTCCAGCAGCCTCACACCAAAGAAGTTTCTCCTCCTGCTCAGACAGAACCCTCTGGGTTCCAGTTTGTGCCCATTGTCCTGTTGCTGGGCACCACTGAGCAGAGTCTGGCCCCAGCCTCTTGCCCCCACAGCTCCTTTAGCTCTTGCTGAGCATTGCTGAGCTCCCCTCTGGGGCTGCTCTTCTGCAGGCTTTCAGGCCCAAGGCTCTCAGCCTTTGCTCCTCAGAGAGCTGCTCCAGGCCCCTCAGCAGCTTTGTAGCCTCCCCTGGACTCTCTCCAGCTGCATAGTTCTCACTTCTGAGGTATTTTTAGTGTAGCTAACCATGGCTGTCCTGGTTTCTGCCTGTCTTCCTAGGTGGTCATGCCTTACGTGTGGGTGCCTTAGACAGCTCAGCTTCCCAAGGGACACAGGCTCCTCCTGCTTCTGCATCTCGATCAGAGAAGACTGCTGCTGCTCCACAGACACCTCTGCAGAAGGAAAAAGCAAACTTAGCTGCCTATGTGCCACTGCTGACACAGGGGTGGGCAGAGATCCTTGTGCGCAGACCCACAGGTATCTAAACTATGGAGTCAGTTCTGACTGCCACAGACACCAGAGCCTGGGTGAAGAAGGAAAACTCCTATTTAGTTGGAAATGGATCTCTTTATTGCATACTGCCTCTTGAAGCTAACAGATAGAATGGTTTGGGTTGGAACAGACCCTGGAAGAGCAGCCTGGATGCTTTGAAGTCACTCTGCAGTGTTTCAAGTCTACAAAAGCCCTGGGAAAAGATTGAAGCAAAGACTTCAATTTGTATAGTGGAGGTCTCTTCCACCCCAACCCATGCCATGCTGTCATTAATTAAAGGACCTGAGTGTTTTGGCTGCCTGTGGGGGGTCTGCCATAGTCATGAGTCTCCAGGGATGGTGTTTGAAGAGCTTGGGTGAAGAGCTGAGCACTGGGAGCTGCTTCCTGCAAACAGGAGATGAATCTGTGATTAATCTTAACCAGAGCTCAGGGCTTGCTCTGCTTTGATTTTTCACTTGCAAAATCCAAACCAGTTTGTGCCTTTTTACATTTTCTTCCGTGGGAATTGTGAACTCCCTGGAACTGGGTTGCTTAATGCTCCTCCCCCTTCTCTCCTGCCAGGTAACACCAGCTGGCTGATGAGTCTGGAGAACCCACTCAGCCCATTCTCTTCAGATATTAACAACATGCCCCTGCAGGAGCTCTCCAACGCTCTCATGGCTGCAGAGAGGTTTAAGGAACACCGAGAAACAGCTCTCTATAAATCCCTCTCTGTCCCCTCCTCCAGCCTGGCCACTGGGACAGCCAAGCCATCGCTCCTGCAGCGCTCCAACACAGGTGAGATACGTGACAGCCGCAGCACGCCCAGTGCGGCTCTCAGCAGCCACTGCTGAGCCTGCCGAGGTTACTGCAGGCCTTCTGGAGGTGCCAAGTTAGCACAGCAGTGAGGAGGGGAACCAGTTCTTGTCCCTAGAAACTGTCAGTGGGAAATTCCCCTTGCTTCTGATGTTCCATCAGAAAAGAACACCTCTTTCTTGAAGAGAAGAAAGAGGAGGAATGGAGCTTCTGTGGATGGTTCACGTTTTTCATGCTGTTGCCGAAATGAAAATGAACCAAGTCATGGATCTTTTCCCTCTTCCACTTGTTTGGAGCTGATCTGGGCATCCCACATGTGGACAGATCTTCCCATGCAGTGTTTCCATTTCCATTTGTCTCCAGTGTAGGCATTTGTGTTGGGCATGGAGAGGGCTGCGTTCCTGAGGGAATGGCCTGGTGCAAAGCCTTGCCAGCCTGGAGCAGCTGGTTGCTGCTGTTTGGGCTGGCCCAAATCAGACTGACTTTTACAGCAGGAGACAGCAGAATGCAGCTCTTGGGGGCTGTAGATTTGTTCACCTCTTGGAGAGTGCTCAGTCTTCAGACTGGTGCAGATGAATCAGTTTCTCTTAATGGCTTCATTTCACCAGAGTGCCCAGGGACTTCCTGTAATCTGGGGGCTAGTTCACCTCTAAGAGAGCTGTTAATGTTGAGGGGGGGGTTGGTGGTAGCCAACAGCTGAAAGTTGTAAAGCTTTGTGTAATCCCTGCTAAGAGTCAGCAACCTCTAACACTGAGGATCTGAGCAGTGCTCACTGCAGACGGGATTTTCTGGGGAGGTGGCACCAATCATAGGATCATAGAATGTTTTGGGTTGGAAGGGACCTCCAAAGCTCATCCAGTCCAGCCCCTGCAGGCAGCAGGGACATCCTCCCCTGGATCAGGTTGCTCAGAGCCCTCTCCAGCATCAGCTTGAGTAGCTCCAGGCTTGGAGCCTCAGCTCCCTCCCTGGGCAACCTGCTGCAGCGTTCCCGCAGGCTCCTGCTGCAGAACTTGTTCCTCACATCCAATCCCAACCTGCTCTGCTCTCATTTCAAACCCTTGCCTTTGCTCCTGTCCCTGCAGCCCTTTGGGAACAGTCCCTCTGCAGCCTTCCTGTAGCCCCTTCAGGTCCTGGCAGGCTGCTGTGAGGTCTGCCTGGAGCCTTCTCTCCTCCAGGCTGCACACCCCCAGCTCCCTCAGCCTGTCCTTGCAGCAGAGCTGCTCCAGCCCCATGGTCATTTTTGTGGCTATAGATTATGTGGAGATATGATACAAATTCTGGCTTTCAGGTTTGTTTTAAACAGGCCAGGATGTGATTTGGCAGTGCTGGGATAAGAGTTGGGCTCAGTGATCTTAAAGGTCTTTTCCAACCTTAATGATTCCATGATTTTTAGGATTTCAGAATGTGCAGGCACAAAATCAGAGTAAAACTCAAATGACCACCTTATTAAAAAAGATTTAAATCCTTATCCATGACCAATTCTATTGAGCTGTGATGTTTGGTGCCAGCTGAAGGCAGCACCCACCCAAATGCCTCTCCTCTGGCAGGCTGAGAAGACTATTTTTGGCCACATTCTTAACACAACTCCTACTTGCCAGAGCTGGCTGCTGAATGAATGTGTGGAAGATCTTTTGCTGTCTGTCACACTCGTGTTGGTTTGCCTCTTCAGAGGTTAAAACCACGTGAATCTTGCTCATTTTTCTACTCTTCAGGCTGTCTCTGGGGTTAGTAATTCTCTTTCAGCCCACAGTGTGTAGGTGAGGAAGAGCTCAGGTGGGTTTCTGTGCTTGGGACCTCGCTGGGGAGTTTCTTCTTTCTAAACCTCACCAGGATGCATCCTTCAGATAGAGCAGTTTGGGTCTTGGAGTGGGTTGAACATTCCCCCAACATTAAACTGCTAGCCCAGCTGGAAGCAAATGAAGCTGTATTTGCAGGCAAGACCCCAGTCTACAGTGAAATGCAGTATTTACAATATTGACAGGTATTTACAACTGATAAACAGCACAAGAACCCCTCTGGCCGAAAACCAGGGGAGCTGCAACAGCTTCCCCCTCCTTGCCCTCCCTGCCCCCTCCTTACCCCCTGGACACAAAAGGAGAAGAGGAAAGAGCAGAGAGTTATTTTGTTGTACTGAGCCAGGGCGAAGAACACAGCCGAGGTCAGCAGCCCAGCAGAAGGCACAAGTTCGTCTCCCAGAGCGAGGAGGCAAAGAGGGAGGCAGTTAGCCTGCATCACCAGCCTGTGTTTATTATCTCTCCAGTGGATTGCTCAGAGCTTACCATTATTTTCCTTTTTGCACCCAATGGTGATTTATTTACATTCTACCACTTTGTCTTCAAGATCTGTGAAAAGATTTAAAGGTACAGCCTAAAACTACCACAGGTCTGCGTTGTTTGAATGTCTTTATGCCTCCTTACTCATGCTGTAGCCCTTGGCATCTGGTGAGCTTATCCCCAGCTGGCTCCTTCCTTTTGGTTTGATTTCTCTATTTCTTTGTTTTTCAATAGGCTCTTGGTTACATTTTAAACTCTGTAATTTTTCTTTTGATTTGGTTTGGTTTTGGGTTTGTTTTTCATATAGTCTCTCCTTCCTTTTTGATGTAGCTGCTCACTTGATTTCCCTTTGCAGTGGCCTCTTTCTCTTCCATGTACCAGTCCAGTTGTCAAGGGAAGTTGCACAGGAGCATATCCTGGGCAGGTATATTTATATATCTTTAAGGAAACAAACCCAACCAAAGTATTGCCATAGAAGAACACCTCTGATTCATAGACAATGTATCCCTCATCCTTCATCTCCCCTTCCATGTCTCCTGTCTGTGCCCAGTCTCATTACTCTCAACAAATGGGATCTTGACTAGCATGAAGAAGTCCAAGCCAGACCCAACACCTGCAAGCTCAGACCATTTCTTAAAGCAGCTTTGGTTTTAGCTGGGATGGGCTGTGAGGCATGAGGCAGGACACCAATTAAAGGCCATGGCCAAACGACTGAGTGGTTTGGTTCATTGAATCACTTCCTGATTGATTGATTAATTTCTTTCCAGCTCCATGTTACAGCTGGCCCTTTGCAAGCTCCCACACTTCAAAACAGTGCAGCCGGAGCAGGTTTCAGACGTTTCAGGGGCAAGCTGCCCCAAAATGACATCCTATGGACTCAGCCCACAAGAATCTGTCAGAACTGGGCATAGAAAAGCTGGAAGGAGCTGATTTATGTTTCTGAGGTCTATATAAAACTTGACACTGCCACAGATGCTGCTTCCAAGTTTTATCTATAATGAAGAGGAAACATGTTCCAGGGTAAAACCTGCTCCGAGCCTCGCCTCGGGGCTCTAAAGCAGCATCAAATCTTTCTCCACTTCAGTAAAATGAAGCAAAGTGGAGATCCAGTTGCCTACCTTATGAGCACACCACCTGCATTGCTTTGCTAATCTGCAGTGCTTTCTGAATTGAATTAGAGGGCTTGAAATGGCTTTTTGCCTCCTTTTCCCTCACTGGAAAATTCTCAGAGCAGCAGGGTGTTTGGAAGCTCTGGTGGTGGTTGTCACCAGCAACGCAACCACGCTGCAGGAAAATACTGTTCCCTGCTTCTCCTCTCTGCTCCTATTCTTCTCTTCCCACCTAAAGCATAATGAGGCAGTGCTCAGACTGTGTGAAGCCAGCAGCGAGGCTGGCAGCTGTGGGGCAACTCAGGGAGCTTGGAAGCACTGGCAGTGTGCAGCTGTGCTCTGGCTTGGACAGCTAACCAGATCAGCACGTTGTTTGGGGTTGTTTTGGTTGTGTGTTCAGAAGGTTTCGTGTGTGCAATGCTAACTCTTAATTGCTTCTTTGAAATAACTTGGGTCCTGCGAGCTGAAATCAACCCAGGAAAAGCTGCTTTAGTGATTTTTTTGTTTGGGGGTTTTGTTACTTTAATTGTGCTGATTTGGTAGTTTTTTAATATAATTTGTGTGTGTGTGCTGATTTTATTTTACTTTTGAATTTTACTTTGGAAAACAAATCTTGGCCTTTCAGATTGGTCTTCCAGTCCCTTGTGTGCATAATGGGAAGCCTCCTGTTCTCCAGCCTTTTCCTCAGGATAAAAAAATATATAACCAAAAAAGGTTAAGAGTGGAGCCTTTGCTCAGACTCCTCCCTGTGCTCAGGGTCACTGCCTCCTGCACCACAGGCAGGGCTCCCAAGGAGCTTTTCTGTGGGGGTGGTTTCATGAAGCCAGCTGCAGGCTTCTCTACTGCTGCAGTGCTGCCCCTGCTCTCTTTGGCCGTTCAGACACCCAGGGCTGAATTGTTTTGCTTCTACTGAGACATACTTGGAAAACTGCCAGACTGCACCTCAACAGCTCCTGGTGGAACTCCTCATCTCCTTCTAGGCCGCTAGAAGGCACAGGAGCATTGCAAGATGAGACAACCACACTCTTGCCCGTAGCCCCTGTCTTCCTCGCCTGGATGGTGATGAACTTTTAATGCTAGCCTTGTACTTTCTTACATCTCTGTAGTTCCTGTCTGTCCTGATAACCAAGCATTGGTGTCCAAGGTCCCATTTCCTCATCCTGTCCCCTGCTTGTTCATCAGTAACAACTGGAACCAGCTGCACTGCTCTGGACCCAAGGAGATGCAGCCCTTTGCTGTGAGGGTGAGGTGATCAGTAATTCTGTACACCAAAGGGCAGCCAGGAGCAAGTCCAACAGGACAAACAATCAGAGCACTCAGTCAATGTGGCCTTGCACTGAAATCCCACAGGGAAAAGGCTGGTACTTGAGAGGAGAGGAGGGGGCCTGTCCAGCTGGGCCTCTCTACAGACTTCAGTTCTTCTGCCTTGTGTCTCGGTAGAGTCCGCGGTGGTGCTGGAGGAGGGCAGCCCCTTGGAGATGGAGCTGAAGGAGGCTGAGTCCCCAGCTGAGTCTCCAGAGAGTGAGGACATGGACACTTCGTGTTCTGAACAAGTCCTGAGTGAGGAAAGGTTTGGTAAACCCCACGAGTCTTACAGCAGGGTAAGAGGAAACAGGCTGACCAGTTCTGGACCTTCCAAACCCATCCAGCCCAACCCCCTGCAGCCAGCAGGGACATCCCCAACTACAGCAGGCTGCTCAGAGCCCCAAACAACCTGAGCTGGGATGGTTCCAGGCATGGGGCAGCTCTCAACTCCCTGGGCAACCTGGGCCAGGCTCTCACCACCCTCAGTGACAAAAATGTCTCCCTTCTCTGTAGTCCAGGTCTCTCTCCTTTAGTTTCAAACCTGTAGCCTCTTGGGCTGTGAGCACACAGTAACAGCTCCTGGCCAGCTTCTCACCCACCAGCACCCCCAAGTCCTTCTGCACAGGGCTGCTCTCCAGCCCTTCATCCCCCAGCCTGCACTGATTCCAAGGATTGTCCTGACCCAGGTGCAGGACCTGGCACTTGCCCTTGCTGAACCTCAGGAGGTTCTACTTCTCCAGCTTGCCCTGATGAACCCCTCCTGGCACCATCTGAAAGAGCTCACTAATGATGCCAAAATGCAGATGGAGCCCTGCTGGAGACTTTGGGTGGCAGAGCAGCACCAGTACAGGCCCATGTAGTGCAGGGTCCTTGACCTCCAGTGGGACCTTTCTGCTCACCTCTCACTGGACCTGTCAGGGGGTGCCTCAAGCATGATTGTTGTCAGCTTTTATTTTCCCTGCCAGGAAAACTTCTCATCATTGTTTCTTCCACTTTTAAGTCCTCCTCAACCTCCAGCCAAGATGAAAAATCTCTGAAGTGTGAAGAGCTGGTGGAGGGTGGCATTCCCATCGGCAGAGTGCTGCCGTCGGAGGAGGGGCGCACGCTGGAGGAGCTTTCCTTCCAGCCGGCCCAGCCCCTCAGCAAGTCCAGCTCCTCCCCGAGCTGCAGACTCTGCAGGAGGTCCTCAGAGATGCCAACGGCAGAGAAGTAACAAGGAGGCTGAGCACAGAAGTGAAGTGCAAGTCCCAGTCAGGGAACCTGGAAGGGGAAGGGCTGGGCAGTTGGCTGGGCAAGGGAGAAGACACCAGAGGGGCTGGGCCAGGGGGCTGGATGGCACCGGCCCTGCCACCTCGCCTCGCTCCCCCTGTGGGCACCGGCCCCGAGGATACACCATCTCTGACTCAGCCCCATCCAGGAGGGGCAAGAGGATTGAGAGAGATGCCTTCAAGAGCAGAACTGCAGCTTCCAATGCTGAGAAAGTACCTGGAATAAACCCCAGGTGGGTGCTGGGGCTTCTTTGGAGCTAGAAATGATGAGCTCAGAATTGCTGCAGCCATGGCTGCTGGAGCTGCTGATCTGCTGGTTTGGTGGGATCCAGAAATCAGTGCCTGATTGAGAACCTGGAGATGAATGACCTGCTTGTCAGCAGCTAATGAAGACACCTTCAACCCAGTGCCACCAAAGCACTCTGGTGGTTTAGGAGATGGGCCTCTGAAGTGGGGAAAGAAATAGATAAAGAGTTTGCTCATGTTAGAGTCGCTCCCAGCTTAGAGTCCCAATGTGTGTGGCTGGAATGCAGGTCACCCAGAGTTAGTCTGGCTGCCAACAGGATTAATTGCTGCTCTTGCACTGCCAGCAGAGTTTCGAACAGTTGGTAGTTGCCCAAAATTCCATGATGAGACAGTGTTCATCTTCTCAGGGGCAGGTAAAATGCAGAGAGCTGTAAAATCACTTCTCTGCTTGCCTGGGAGGACCTCCACAGTTGTGAGGCAGGAGTCAAGTCCCATTCCTCCTCCAGCCTGCCTTTGGAGCAGGGGCTTTGTGCAGCTGCTGCTGTTTGACACCAGCATTGCCTGCCTGACAGGGCTCTATTGCAAGCCATCCTCTAAAGTGTCTCTAGAGGATGAGTAACTCTCTGGTAGCCTTTTAACTGCCTCTCTTTTTTCCTGTACCTAATGCCTTCTTACATCCAGCAGATCCAAACTGACTACATTTTTATGGTAACAGGACCCTTCCCCTCCTTTCTCCTTCAGCTTTGTGTTTCTGCAGTTGTACCACTCCCCATTCTTTGGTGATGAGAACAACAAGCCTCTTCTGTTGCCAAATGAGGTAGGCAGAGGTGGTTTTGGCTTTCCTATTTAAATTCTTGTACTTCGTTTCCGGGGATGTGAATGCCAGGGATGAATGTCCAGCTCAGATGGTGTGATTTACAGGTGATTCCCTCTCAGCCCCCATCCTGCTGCCTCCCACTTGGATTGAGTTGGAGATGCTGGGTGAGTTGGCTGGTGCTGTACCAGGCTCCCAGCCAGCAGGCAGGGTGATCTGTGGAACTTTGTGGTTTAGCTGTTGGGAGGAGTTCAGGATGAAAACTGAGCAGTAGGTGACCATGGCAGGATGTTACTGGGAGAGACATCTCAGATCTCCACAGAATTGGAGTGGCCAAGAAGCTCTCTGTGGTTGTGTGAAAAACTGGTCATAAACGTTTGCTGGAGAAGTGGTGCTGGAATGAGGGTCCTGGGAACAGAGCACCACAGAGCTCCTGATCCTTTCCCCTTTCTTTAGGTTTGGGTGATCAGGGGGTGGGAAGCCTGAGTGATGGCTGATGCTAGAAATGTTCTTCAGAGCAAGAGAGACTCATGCCTGGAGCTTTATTTGTTGTGGCAGCTGCATCTAACCCCTGGAGTCTGCCAGGTGAAGCTCATCTGAGGCACAGAACGGGGCAGTGTGGGGACAGGTGCCACGGAGCTCTGCTCTGGACCTTGCACCGATGGTGCTCTCTGCCCTTACCAAGCAGAGCAGGGCAGATTCACCCAGGCAGACACCAGTGAGGGTTAGGACCCTGTGCTGTCACCGTGCTGCCCTTGCAGGGAGGGCAGTGGGGGTGTGCAGGTGGAGTTGTGAAGCTGTGGGCAATGCTTTGTTTGCAGACATTCGAGAGGTCAGTGCAGCTGCTGGACCAGATCCCCTCCTACGACACACACAAGATCGCTGTGCTCTACGTTGGGGAGGGCCAGGTGAGCTCAGCCCTCATGGCTGCACCTCCACAGGCACCACTGCTCCAGCTCTGAGATTTCATGGAGTCAAAGCCTGCTTTGACTTGGAAAGGACCTTTAAGGTCATTCAGTCCAACCCCTGCAGCCAGCCAGGACATCCCCAACCAGAGCAGGCTGCTCAGCACCCCAAACAACCTGACCTGGGATGGTGCCAGGGATGGGATATCTCCCACCTCTCTGGGCAGCCTGGGCCAGGGTCTCACCATCCTCAGTGTAACAATTCTCTTCCTTCTCTCCAGTCTAAGCCTCCCTCTTTCAGTTCAAACCATCCCCCCTTGTCCTGTCACCACAGGCCCTGATCAAAAGTCTGTCCCCAGCTTTTTTCTCATCTCCTTTAAGCACTGAAAGGTCACCAGAAGGTCTCCTGGAGCCTTCTCCAGGCTGAACAGTTTTTCCTTCTCCTGTGGTGTCCTTTTTTTCCTTATTTGTACTAAAATCAGTGCCTTGATGCAGGCCTTCTAGGAGGGCACTAAGGCAGCAGCTGGTGCTGCTGGAGTGCTCTAGTACTGCCCCTTCCCCAGAGCAACAACGAGATCGCCATCCTGTCCAATGAGCACGGCTCCTACCGCTACACCGAGTTCCTGACCGGCCTGGGGAAGCTCATCGAGCTCAAGGACTGCCAGCCAGACAAGATCTACCTCGGGGGCCTGGATGTGTGGGGGGGAGGATGGGCAGTTCACCTACTGCTGGCACGATGACATCATGCAAGGTAAGGAGGTTCCAGGTGGGGGAGGGAGGGTCTCGTCTCATCTGACCCTTTCCTTTCTAGGGCTGGGGCTCTGTTCTCTCTCTCACAGAGTCACAGAATGGCAGGGGTTGGAAGGGGCCTCTGGAGACCAGCTAGTTCAACCCCCATGCCAAGGCAGGGTCACCTAGAGAAGGTCACACAGGAACACATCCAGACGTGATTGGAATGTCTCCCACCAAGGTGCCACCACCTTCCTGGGCACACTGCTCCAGGGCTTGACCACTCTTGCAGGAAAGAAATTATTGCTAATCTCCAACCTGACCTTCCCCTGGCACAGTTCCAGGCCATTTCCTCTCCTTCTGTCACCTAATACTAGGGAGAAGAGACCAAGCTCCCCCCGGCTCCAGCCTCCTCTCAGAGAGTGCAGAGAGCAATGAGGTCTCCCTTCAGCCTCCTTTTCTCCACACTAAACACCCCCAGCTCCCTCAGCTGCTCCTCCCCAGCCCTGTTCTCCAGACCCTTCCCCAGCTTCATTGCCCTTCTCTGGATCTGCTCCAGGACCTCAATGTCCTTCTTGGGGTGGGGGGCCCAAAACTGACCCCAGGACTCAAGGTGCGGCCTTGCCAGCGCTGGACAGAGGGGGACAATCCCTGTCCTGCTCCTTCTGGCCACTGTGTTGGGAGAGCAGAGCTTTCATTTTCCATTCTGGTGCTGTTGGTGCTACTCTGTGGCATGCTGCTGCTTGCAGCACTACTTGCAGCCTAGCCCTGAGGACTCCTCTGTCTCCCCTGCAGCCATTTTCCACATTGCCACCCTGATGCCCACGAAGGATCTGGACAAGTATCGCTGTGACAAGAAGAGACACCTTGGCAATGACTTTGTTTCTATCATTTACAACGACTCTGGAGAAGACTTTAAACTGGGCACCATAAAGGTACAAGGTTTGACTTGTGGGTGGCTTCCAAAAGAGGCTGGTGGCTGCTTGCAGAACCTTCATCTCGTGCGTGTTCTCTCGGCAGACAGCATGGATGTCCTGGGGGTTGTTGGCCTTGCTGGGTTCACCCGTGGGTGGCATTCACAGGGCTCACTCAGGCTGCCCAGGACATGATTATTTTTTGCCCCCTCTCTTTGATTGTTTTCTCCTCAGGGGCAGTTCAACTTTGTGCATGTCATCATCACCCCACTGGACTATGACTGCAACCTGGTGACGCTGCAGTGTCGCAAAGGTAGGAACCCTCCGGCCTTTGCTCTTGGCCTTTCCTCTGCGGACAGATTCCACAGCTGCCTTCCCCTGCAGGGCTTTCGTGTCTCAAAAGTCAAAGCTTGCAGGAGAAACTCTCTGAAAATAGTTTGCTGGTACTTATGACTGGATATGACCTGTTCATGCCCAAGATAAGCATTTGGAAGCTCTCCACACCAGGAGACTCCACAACCTCTCTGGGCAGCCTGCTCCAGGCCTCCAGCAGCCTCACACCAAAGAAGTTTCTCCTCCTGTTCAGACGGAACCTCCTGGGGTCCAGTTTGTGCCCCTTGCCCTGTCACTGGGCACCATTCAGCAGAGTCTGACCCCAGCCTCTTGCTCCCCACAGCTCCTTTATCCCTTGCTGAGCATTGCTCAGCTCCCCTCTGGGGCTGCTCTTCTGAAGCCTCTCAGCCCCTCTCAGCAAAGTCTCTCAGCCTTTGCTCCTCATGGAGCTGCTCCAGGCCCCTCAGCAGCTTTGGAGCCTCTGATGGACTCCTTCCAGCAGTTCCCTGTCTGTACTGAACTGGGGAGCACAGAACTGGACCCAGGACTCCAGCTGTGGCCTCCCTAGAGCAGAGTAGAGGGGAGAACCTCCCTCCAGCTGCTGCCTGTGCTCCTCTTCACACACCCCAGGAGACCCTTGGCCTTCTTGGCTACAAGAGCACATTGCTGCATCATCTACCTTCCAGCAGAGTAGAGCAAGTCCCTCTAACAATTGCTTGGGAAAACTGGAGTAGATCTGAGGTGGAGGTCCCTGTACCTTTGGCCTCTGCAGGACCTGGAAGCAAGTCTTGGCTCCATGTGAGCTCAGCAGTGCTGGTGCCTTCTGCAGGGGCATTTACTTTGATCTTACTAAAGGGGCACTTCTGAGGTGGTGTTTGCTCACACTGGTTCATGTGGTGAGAAGCCCAGTGGGGTCGCCTCAGACCTTCACAGAGCAGCCAGAATTTGAGAGCCAGTTGTGCTGTGTGCAAGTTCTGCTGCAGTTGGAGCTGTAGAGCTCGATGAGAACTTCTGAGCTTCTGTGACCTTCAGGTTATTTTGCTACTTTAGTTCCTGGCAGCCCTCGGCTCGTTCTAAACTGTCTCACAGGAAAAGGTCTTCTTGCTTTCAAACACAGACATGGAGGGCCTTGTGGACACCAGCGTTGCCAAGATCATCTCTGACAAGAACCTGCCCTTTGTAGCCCGTCAGATGGCCCTGCACGCCAACGTGAGTGCCCCTGGGCTCCCTCAGACCTTCTGGCCCTAGCTGGGCTCCTGCTGCAGACCAGCTGCCAAGGGGCTTGCTGCAGCAGGCTGTCTGCTTCAGGGACTCGACTGGAACCTTCTAATGAAAGTTGTGGTCATGGTGATGCTCAAGTTTCCCCTTCCCTGCTCTCTCCCCACACCAGATGGCTTCCCAGGTGCACCACAGCCGCTCAAACCCCACGGACACCTACCCCTCCAAGTGGATCGCCAGGCTGCGGCACATCAAGAGGCTGAGGCACAGGGTGAGTCCAGGGTTCTGCTCCTGCTGTGGGGCACTGGGCCCTGCTCAGGGTCCTGCTACAGACCAGACCATGAGGCAAGAGGAGCAGAATCATTTTGGTTGGAGAAAACTTTGAAGATTCATAGAATGGGTTGGGTTGGAAGGGAACTTAAAAGACCATCCAGCTCCAACCCCCTGCCACAGGCAGGGACAGCTCCCACCAGCCCAGGCCGCTCAAGGCCTCGTCCAGCCTGGCCTTGAACACCTCCAGGGAGGAGGCAGCCACAGCCTCCCTGGGCAGCCTGTGCCAGTGTCTTCCCACTCTCCCTGGAAAGAATTTCTTCCTAACCTTCAGTCTCAATCTCCCCTCGAGATCCTCAAGTCCAACCGTTTCTGACTCTGCCAAGGCTGGTGCTAGTTACAAGATGTGTGTGAAAGGCAGAGTGCAGCTGTTGTGGGAATGAGCAGTGGGGTGATGCAGGTCTAGGCAGCTTCCCTGGTGGCAAAGGGGTTTGGAGAACCAAACAGCTGCACCCAGTTGGCACCACAGACTAGATAGAATCACAGAATACATTGGGTGGGAAGGGACCTTTAAAGCTCATCCAGTCCAACCCCTGCAGTCAGCAGGGACATCTGCAGCTAGAGCAGACTGCTTACAGCCCCAGACAACCTGACCTGGGATGGTTCCAGGGATGGGGCAGCTCCCAGCTCTCTGGGCAGCCTGGGCCAGGGTCTTGCCCCTCTAAATCCCATGCTAGGGGCGGTAGAACAAAGCTATCCTGAAGAACCTGTCCTGCTCTGCTCTGCTCTGCTCTGCTCTGCTCTGCTCTGCCCTGCCCTGCCCTGCCCTGCCCTGCCCTGCCCTGCCCTGATGGAGAGTGCAGAGCTTGAGAGCTCATCTGTTCTTGTTTGACTTTCAGCTACGTGAAGAAACCCAGTACCAGACTCCTGGCCTTCCCCTGCAGGTGCATCCCTCTGCTCCCAGCAAGCCCCCTGCCCAGCTCCCTCAGGACCCTCCTGCCACCTACGAGACCGGGCAGCGGAAGAGGCTGATCTCCTCGGTGGACGACTTCACCGAGTTCGTGTAGCCCCCAGCAGCTCGGGGAGGGGCCTTGTGCTGGGCCTCCCTGAGGCTGCAGGGAGGTGGGGGAGCAGGGTCTGTAGGTGCTTGGCATGGAGCTATAGCTGGAGGATCCAGTGCTGCACTCACTCCAGCTGCCTGCTGAGGAAGCCCAGCAGATGCTCCAAGGGAGAACCAGCTCTACCTGTCCTGTTTGGATTTGGGTTCAGCTCAACTCCGGTGGGTGCAGAACCTTTCTTTGGACTCCTTCCACACCAGCACCTGGTGGAAGCAGACAGAGTCTTCTGCAGCTCATCATGGAGTTAGATGGTGCAGGAATTGTGGGACTCTGGATGGTTTTATCGGGAATGAAACATGAAGGGCTGAAAATCCAGCTGCTATTTCTAAGCACCCTGGGATTCCAGCTCCCCTCCTGGCCTCTCAGCCCTTGAACACCTTAGGGGCTCAGACAGGTTCTGCTGCCAGCTGTGGTGGGAGCTCACCTGGGTTCGGCTTCACCTCCCAAGGGTTTCTCTCCATTCTGACAGATGCAGGGCAACCCCCAGCCCATGCAGCAGGAAGGATTTCACTGCCAGAGCTGGCACACAGATGGGAGGTGGATGGCCTGTGGTGGAGCTGGGCCATGGATGCTGGGCTGCCCACCCTCATCCCTGACTGCAGGGATTCAGCCAGAGGCCAGACCTGGCATTTGCCAGGGCTGCAGCAACACTGGGGGAATCCCACTTGGAGAGACCTCTGCCATGTCTTTGGGCAACATCTTGGAAGGTTTTTGCCGGCTGCACTAAAGCACAGGGACAGTGTCTCCTGCTGGCCCCTTGGAGCAACTAGGAAATGTCCTTCCAGTGCACGAGTGTGCAGGTGGAGCAGGGTCACGGAGCCCACCTTGAGGTAGGCTCATCAGACACTACACTACCACTCTGGGAGAGTCCAGGGAGGATACTGGGAGCCTTCATCTGCTGCTTTGTCTGTCACGGGGAGAGCAGCACTGTGGGGACACAGCAGCCACAGCCTGGCCCTGGAGATGGTGCCCAGTGCCACCTGCACAGGGCACGGTGAGGGGCTCAAAGGGATGGCACTGGCTTATGCAGGGAGCTTGGGGACCTCGAGGTGTTTGTTGTGTTCTGGGTGTTTCTAAGTTGTAAAGGAAATAAAACATTGGTATGGTTGGTGGCTTCCTGCTGGCCTGGGGCACGTCCAGCTGCTTCATGCTCGTGGAAATTCTTCCCCCACGTGCATGGCCACAGGTTTCTCGAACGCCTCCAGCGCTGGGGCCTCCACCACCTCCCTGGGCAGCCTGTGCCAGTCCCTGAGCACAAGAGAAGACTGAGGGGGAGGGGAAGCGGTCCCTGCCTCCCTCTGTGCTGTCCCTGCCTTACTGAGCTCTCACTGGGACAGAGTGAGCGCAACAGAAGCTCTAGAGCCAGGTGTCAGCAGTCATCTTTTATTTGACCTTGTCAAGTACCTCAGAAACATCCCCACAGTTACAAAGCTATTTCTGTGTGCAGTGAAGCTGACCAGGCAGTGACAGTTGGAGTGTTGGCCACAACCTTCTCCTCTCTTACAAACCAAAGCACTTAGCAAAGTCCCCTCCAGCTCCCTCTCAAGCTGAGGGGCGAGGAGGGGGTGGCTGCAGCAGCTCCATACTGGTTGCATCTTTGTGAGCCAATAAATAAGAACCATCTCTTATGCCTACAAACACAGAAATAGACCTCCAGGAGTATGGATTGCTAGGGGCTGCAAGTCGAAGTGGACTGTGGGGGTAACCCCAGGACAAGGACCGCTGGCTGCAGCAAGTGCAGCGTGCAGGTGGTCCCTGAGCTGGGGCAGTGCAGGAGCCCAGGAAGCAGTGGCCACAGCTTGTCCAAGTCCACACTGTGATGAGAACTATGGAAGCTGGCAGTGGTGCCCACCCTGCCCGTGGGCCCTGAGGGAGGTGTTGAGTTTCTTGAAGGAACTGTGGGGTTCAGAGCTGCTCCCCATACTTCAGGAGAAGGGAAGAAGTAGGGCAGTTGTCTGCTCCTGTTTCTGCACCTCAGTCACACACAGTCTCACACACACAGAGCAACAGGCACTTGGGAACACAAACCCTGACCTCTCTTGGGGACCATCCTGGTTCCTCCTGTTAGCTTATCAAGGGCTTCTGAGCAGCCTCACCCCTACCTTCTCCCCTTGTCCCACCCTCCTGCACTTCACCCCTGCCAACAGCCTCTTTCTTACACTGAGCAAACTTCAGCTGAGAACTGGCCTGAACCTCTCTGGCCCTTGGAAGACTCAGGAGGTGTCCAAGACCTGTTTGGTTGCATTTGACTCACTGGAAGTTCCCACACAGCCCTCAGGGGTGGCTGGAAGGGACTGCTGGGGTACAGCCAGGGTGGAACTGGAGTGGCTGTTCCGGTGCAGTTGTGCTGAGGGGATCTCGCAGGTAAGAACCCCGGAGAGACCCAGGGCTGGTGGCCCAGCCAGCAGCACCTGCCCCTGAGTAACACCTTGTTCATCTCTGTTGGCCAGAAATCCCCTGGAGTGGTGCCAGGTGAGGACCTCACTTGACTTTGCAAACACTTTCTGTTCCTGCAACTAGAAACTTGCCTCCTTCTGAAGCAGAGCCCGAAACTTGGCCTTGAAGGTCAGAAGTGTTCCTGAGCTTCATCCAGGGCTTGTGCTCACATCCCTGACCTCACTGCTGGTTCTGTCTACTCCAGTCACCTGGAATCCTTCATCTCCAACAACTGTTACTGAACTGCAGGCCCCTCTTCATCCTCTGTTCTACCTGCCCTTGCTTCTCACTGAGAAAGCTTCCTGCTTACTGCTGGGATTTTTCTCTACTTTGCAATCTGCTCTTTCAGCAACCTGCACAGTGACCAACACCCTCTCCCTACAGCTCACTTCTACCCACACCCTGCTGCAAGCTTGCACATCTGTCCTTCCTCTCAGTTCAAAGGTAACTTTCACCAGAGCCATCACAAGGAGCACCCCTGTGTCCTCCTTCAGCCATCCAGAAGGACATGGGGAGGTGCCTGGAGCCCAGGAAGCAAGTGGGCAGCTGGGATGAAATCTTTTACAGTATGGAATAGTAGAATAGTTTTGGTTGGAACAGACCTTGAAGGTCATGGAGTCCAACCCTTACCCCAGCACTGCCAGGGCACCACTGAACCATGGCCTGAGGGGAACCCCTCCAGGGATGAGCACTCCACCACTGTCTAGGCAGCCTGGGCCAGGCCTGGCAAGCCTTTTGGGGAACAAATTGTTCTTCGCGTCCATCCTAAACCTCCCCTGGGGCACCTTGGGACTGTTCCTCTTGTACCTGGCTGAAGTGCCAGGAGCTGGACGAGGAGGCTCCAGAGGTGATGTGATTAGCAACCAAGTGCCTCCCCTGCCATGGGTATGGGAAAACACCTCCAGGCAAGCCCTGGCACTGCTGCCCGCCTGCAGTGAGGCTCCCTCGCACTCTATCACCTTCCCAAAGCACAGAGCAGGTTCTGCTTCACTTTGGGGCTCCTAATGGACCCCAGTAGACCCCCAAGCCAGCCCAGCCAGCCCTGGGCTGGGAGGAGAGCACACACACCACATCCACACAGACACCTCACGCTGTACAGATGGGACAAGACCAGGAGGAGAAGAGGAGGAGAAGCAGCAGCAGCACTTCATACATCCTTTAAATAACTCTGACAATAGTGTTCTGTCTCCTATCTACAGACACTTCAAACATGGTCCTGATGCTATGAAAATATAGCAAAGATATAAAAATATACACATTTGGACAAAAAAACCCAAACCCCAACCCCATATAAATTACTGACATTAGACACAAGGGGAAATGGGTGATGAAGCCAACGCAGCCCATGGCGTGGGGAAGGGGCTTGGGATGCTGCTCAGCACCGCCCAACCCAGCTGTAGCTCAGCACACAGCCAGTCCTCAGGGGGCTTTGGGTTGACAGAAGTGGGGGGAAGGGGATGGACACCTCAATAAATAGAATCAGAGAACGGTTTTGGTTGGAGACTTCTAAGATCACGGAGTCCAATCTTTAACCTAAGACCACCCTGGCCCTGAAACTATAGAATCATATGGGCTGGAAAAGGCCTCTAAGATCATCAAGTCCAACCCTCAACCCAACACCACCATGGCCATGAAACCATAGAACTGTCTGGGTTGGAAGGGACCTCCAAGACAAGAGGCATAACCTTGAGCACAGGAAGTTCCTTCTAACCATGAGGAGGAAGTGCTTTACTTTGAGGGTGGCAGAGCACTGGAGCAGGCTGCCCAGAGAGGTGCTGGAGTCTCCATCTTTGGTGACTGTCAATGCCTACCTGGCTGTGTTCTTGTGTGACCTTCTCCAGGTGAACCTGGCCTTGGCAGGGAGGTTGCACTGGACAATCTCCAGAGGTCCATTCTGTGATCACCCAGTGCAACCCTCAGCCCAACACCACCATGGCCACTAAACCATGTCCCCCAGTGCCATGGCCCCAGAGTTCTGGAACACTTACAGGAATGGGGATTCCACCACCTCCCTGGGCAGCCTGTGCCAATCCCTGACCAAATCTCTGCTGGGGCTTCAGCTGCCCTCCCCACGGTCTTTGTGCTTCTGGTCGGGAAGGGGCATGCTGGGGAGGGGTGGGGCTGGGCTGTGTTGGCTTCACCAGCAGGAGCTCCTTTCAGTCATGATTTCAGCAAACAAACAAACAAACACACACTACTGGGTTTGTGCTGTCTTCTCCTGGGTGGCAGCTCGCTTGTGTCACGGGTAGATGAGGAAAGCCTTGTTTAAAGTGCTGGGCGGTACAAACCAACAAGTAAACCAAAAATCCAGAGATTTAGCTCAATACATTCCTTGGATTAGAAAAGCCAAGCAGGCAGCAGTGCCCCATGGACCACCACAGGTGGGCAAGGGGGGCCAGGGTGGGGACCACAGTGAAGCCAGCACCTTGGTAACCCCACACTTGCTCCCTGCCAGCCCAGGGTGGGCACAGAGGGCCCTCAGGCTGGGCTGAGCTGCTGCTCAGGGTCCTCCTCTCTGAGCCTAGCCCTGAGGTGGGCACAGAGGACCCTCAATGTCCCCTCTTGGGGTTTAAATATTGAGAGTTCTTTAAATGCAGAGAAGAGTCCCCATTTCTGGAGGGTAAAAGTAGCCAATACTGGAAGTGAGCTGAGCTGGCTGCAGAGAGCGCTTAGCTAGAGCTAGGTTTATATAGTTATGCTTAAACCCCACCTATGGGTAAATACCATCCTGAAACCTGCAGCTTTTCCTCCACAGGGGCACTGGTCAACACCACTCTAAAGACTCAGTCCAACCCTTCCAAGACCTTGAGGTTCTCCTCTGCCTGCTCCCACCTGGCACAGCCAGCAGGGAAGGGAGGGAAGCTCGGTAGCAGTGACCCTGTGCCAGCAGCCCCCAGTAAAGTGTCCTTGTGGTGCACAGGGAGCCAGGTATAGGAACCAAAGACAACAAAACACAACATTTGTAATACTGCCTTGATCCCAAGGGGACCTTCTGCTGACCACCACACCTTGTGCAGCCTTCTTTGGGGAAAGGCTCAGCCTTCCCCACCCAACCCCAGTTGCTGGGCAGCCCCAGCAATGAGGTCAGCACATCTCATGGGCACAAGCTGCTTTGTGGAGGGTGGTGGTGCCAGCCTCACCGCACGCCCCCAGCAGGTCCAGCCAGCACGGCAGGAGCTCCTGAGCTCCAGGTCTGCACGGCAGTGGGCACAGCCCACCCTCTGCAAACCCCTTCTCTGCCCTCTGAGGGCATTGCTCCCCACCACGTCCAGCACCCTGCCCCTTACTTGCCAGTGGGGTGTACCCGGTTCTTGGCCCGCCCGGGCCGTTTCTTCTTCACCGCCGGAGCCGCGGCAGGGTAGGGTTTGTGTGGAGGCAGCACAGAGGCCGCCACGCTGAGGCCCCTGCGGGCTCGGAGGAGCCGGCTGGGCACGGAGCCCTGGCTGCCTGGCGTGTCCCGCGGGTCCGTGTCGGAGAAGACCTCCGGGGAGGGTCCCTGCTCCACGCTGTAGCTGCCGGGAGCGCCCTGGGGTAGGCCGGGGCGGCTGCGGCGGCAGCTGCAGCCCTGCAGCCGGCGCTCGATACGGCAGACGTCCTCCGACACCCTGGCGACTCGGTCGAACTGCGCCAGCAGCAGCTCAAAGAGCGACAGCAGGCGCTGGATGTCAGCGTCCACTTCCAGGCTGTCGCGGGTGCTCAGCACCAGGCTGAGTCCGTCCAGCTGGCTGGAGGAGGTGGAGGCCCTGGAGCTGTCGGAGGCGGCGCTGGGCGTGGGGCCCCGGAAGGATTTGGAGTCGCTGGAGTCGCGGGAGGGCAGCGGCTCCATGCCCTCGAACCTCACCTTGTGCCGGAACTGGGGGAGCAGAGACACCTCACAGTCACAGAGACACAGACTGCATTGGGTGGGAAGGGACCCTCCAAGGGCATCTTTACCACCCCCCCCCCCTGCAGGCAGCAGGCACTCCTCCAGCCAGAGCAGGCTGCTCAGGGATATATCGAACCTGATCCTGAACATCTCCAGGCACAGGGCCTCAAACCACCTCCCTGAGCAACCTCTCGCAGTGTTCCAGCAGCCTCACTGTGCAGAACTTCCAACTTAAATCTGCCCTGCTCCAGTTTCAAACCATTGCCCCTTGCCCTGTCCCCACAGGCCCGTCTGAACAGTCCCTCTGCAGCCTTCTTGTAGCCCCTTCAGGTACTGGCAGGCTGCTCTTAGGTCTCCCTGGAGCCTTCTGCAGGCTGAAGACCCCCAGCTCCCTCAGGCTGTTCCCACAGCAGAGCTGTTCCAGCCCCCTGCTCATTCTTGCGAGCTCCTCTGGACCTGCTCTGTCAGCTCCAGGTCCTTCCTGTGCTGAGGGCCCCAGAGCTGGACACAGCCCTGCAGGTGAGGTCTCCCCACAGCAGAGCAGAGGGGCAGGATCCCCTTTCTCCATCTCTGACCTTACTGCTTTGGGTGCAGCCCAGGCTGCCGCTGGAGCTGGGAACAATGTCCCACAGGCACCACTATGTCCTGCCCCAGACAGGGATGCTCTGAGCCACTCCTGGCTGAGTCAGGGACAGATGCCAGATAAAACACACATGGAACTGTGGGACAGAACTGGCGGCAGATGCCCCTACAGCACCCCATCGCTAACCCATCTCTTGGGCCTCCAGGAATGGTCACCTGCCAGAGGAACCTGACTGTGAAGAGCAGCAGAAAGCAGCCAGAAGCAAAGGAAGGGTAAGGATGGAAAGAGAGGGAGATGTGGACTAGACACAGAAGAAATGTTTGACACTGAGGGTGCTGAGACCTGGCCTAGGTAGGCCAGAGAGAGTAGGAGATGTCCCCATGCCAGCAACCATTGCAGGTTGTCTGGGGCTGTGAGCAGCCTGCTCTAGCTGCAGATGTCCCTGCTGACTGCAGGGGGTGGACTGGATGGGATTTAAAGGTCCCAAAGCAGCCTGGGGTTCCCTGATGTGGACATCAGAACCACAGAACTGTTGGGTTGGCAGAGACCTTCGGGATCACTAAGTCCAACTAATACAATACAATACACCAGGTTGAAAGAGACCTTCAAGATCATCATGTCCAACCCATCAACCAATCCAACCCACCTAAACAACTAAACCATGGCACCAAGCACCCCATCAAGTCTCCTCCTGAACACCTCCAATGAAGGTGACTCCACCACCTCCACGGGCAGCCCATTCCAATGGGGAATCACTCTCTCTGTGTAGAACTTCTTCCTAACATCCAGCCTAAACCTGCCCTGGCGCAGCCTGAGACTGTGTCCTCTTGTTCTGGTGCTGGCTGCCTCGGAGAAGAGACCAACCTCTGCCTGGCTACAACCTCCCTTCAGGTAGTTGTAGAGAGCAATAAGGTCACCCCTCAGTCTCCTCCTCTCCAGGCTAAGCAACCCCAGCTCCCTCAGCCTTTCCTCATAGGGCTTGTGTTCCAAACCCCTCACCAGCCTTGTTGCCCTTCTCTGGACACGCTCCAGCAAGACAACATCCTTCCTGAACTGAGGGGCCCAGAACTGGACACAGGACTCAAGGTGCGGCCTAACCAGTGCAGTGTACAGGGGCAGAATGACCTCCCTGCTCCTGCTGGCCACACTCTTCCTGATGCAGGCCAGGATGCCATTGGCCCTCTTGGCTGCCTGGGCACACTGCAGGCTCATGTTCAGCCTCCCATCAACCAGCACCCCCAGGTCCCTCTCTGCCTGGCCGCTCTCCAGCCACTCTGACCCCAGCCTGTAGCACTGCCTGGGGTTGCTGTGGCCAATGTGCAGAACCCGGCACTTGGATGTGTTCAATCTGATGCCCTTGGCCTCTGCCCATCTGTCCAGCCTGTCGAGGTCCCTCTGCAAAGCCTCTCTGCCCTCCAGCAGATCAACTCCTGCCCCCAGCTTGGTGTCGTCCGCAAATTTACTGATGATGGACTCAATGCCCTCATCCAGATCATCAATAAAGATGTTGAATAGCATGGGGCCCAGCACTGATCCCTGGGGCACACCACTAGTGACTGGCCGCCAGCTGGATGTGGCACCACTCCCCCAGAGCTCAGAAAGCCACCCCCACTAAATCAACTCCAGGCTGACCCTCTCCAAGCCTGCTCCTGGGCTCTGCCCCACAGCATCTCCCAGGCCTTGCTCACCTCCTTGGCCTTGCTGAAACCCATCCACATCTTGAGCCTGCGCAGGAAGAGCTCAACCATCTCATAGTCCTGGGGCTCAAAGGCAGGGCGGTAGAGCTCGAAGTGCATCTCCCGGTAGCTGTGGATCAGCACCACGGTGAAGAGCCTCAGCACCATCCACACCTCCAGGATGATGTAGCTGGAGCAGAACAGGCAGTAGAGCCCCGAGGGCTGGGGCAGGCCGGGCTGGAGGCTCACACTGCCCCGCAGCATGGCGAGGAGCAGCAGGAGGCTGCTGCCAACGCTGCGGAAGGACTCCGAGGAGGAGGAGAAGAGCTGCAGAGTGGACATCAGGGATGGGATGGAATGGGAAGGGATCAGTAGGCAAACATCCATAGCATCACACTTTGAGTTGAAAGGGACCTTAAAGATCATCCAGTTCCAAACCCCTGCCACAGGCAGGGACACCTCCCACCAGCCCAGGTTGCTCAAGGCCTCATCCAGCCTGGCCTTCAACACCTCCAGGGAGGCGACATCCAGAACCTCCCTGGACAGCCTGTGCCAACATCTCACCACCCTCACCGGAAAGAATTTCTTCCCAATCTCCAGTCTCAATCTCCCCTCTCCCAGTTCATCACTACGAGCACTGACCCCCAGTACTCATCACCCCAGCTTGCAAAGCACGAGCCCTGAGGAGCAGCCATGAATCAGCTGGGACAGGGACAGGCCAAAGACACAACCCCTGGCCAAAGCTACCTGGCCTGTGGCAGACACAAGCATTCCTGAGGACCCACAGGTGTGGTGTGGTGAGGAGCAAGGCACAACAGGAGCCTGGGCAGCCCTTGCTGCCACCAGCCGCTCTCCAAGGTGACATGGGGACCGCAGGTCCTTACCAGGAAGCCAAGCTGAGCGTAGGCCAGGATGAGGAGGGTGAACACCAGGCCTGCAGCCAGCAGTTCCTTCATGGCCTTCTGAAAGGTTTTCCCAAAGACAGACCACTGCCGGACAAAGCGCAGCTGCTGGGCGGCCTGGGGGCAGGAGAAAGGAGGCTGTGAGGTGCTCTGAGGTCCTGCCAGCCCAGTGTGCTGCTGCAGAGCCTCTTCCACACCAGCCCTGCACTGGCATGAGGAATGGACCTTTTGGTGTGCTCTGCTCTTGGCCTGCAGCTACAGATACACAATGCTCTGACTTGGTGGTCTTGAAGGGCTCCTTCAACCAAACTGATTCTGTGGTTCCATGATTCACACTGTGCCAGAGTCCCTGGGATCAGCACACAGGGCTGTCCTTGGAGCTGGCCTTCAGCTGCTTCCCCGTGCCTCACAGCCTCCACATGTGGGACCTGTTCTGCTCCCTGCCAGCTCAAAGGACCTCCAAGAAGCACCAGGGTGCAGGGGAGCTCTGGCACTTGCAGCCCCAGCATGCTGTTAATCTATGCTCTCTGTTGAGGATGTCCAGCACTCAGCCCCCCTGGACTCCTTTAAGCAGGAGAAGCTCACACTGGCAAAGCAGAGGACACATCCTATCCACAAAAGGCTCCTTGAAGACAAAATCATCTCAGCCACCTCATGAGGCTGAAGTCCTCAAGGGAACCGAGGGCTGCGAGGCTTTAGAGACCTGAAGTGTCTCCAGCAGAGATGGATGGCATCTGCTCTGCCTTGCAGCAGCCCTCTTGTGTGCCTGGCACGGCAGGAAGAACCCTTGCACTTCTTTTTACATCAAGGTCCTTTGCTGCCCCTGCCATGGGGCTGGACACGGCTGACAAACTGGCATAGGACCAAAGCAACATCCCTGTCCACATGCTGCTCCCACCCAACCCTCTCCATACCTGCACAGTCAAGAGGAAGAGGAGGGAGGCAGCCAAGGCGCTGAAGATGGTGTTGAGGAAGGCCACCTGGTAGAAGTTGGTGAAACCTTTGCGGTTGTTGAGGTACTTGAGCCACTGCTGGTCAGCAAGGGTGGCCTGGCTGAGGTGCACCAGCACCGTGCAGGTAGTGAGCAGGATGAAGAGCCATTGGCCATAGTTGCCCCACTGGGTGAAGTAGGCTCTGCCTTCCTTCTTGATGGCCAGTGACTCAGACACCACGAAGTAGACCACAAACATCATGAGGAAGACCTGGGAGAGGCATAGAGAAGTTACCAGGGAAGGAGAAGGCAACTGCTTCGCTGCTGTGGTGCACCACCCCAGGACAGTAAAAGCTCCAAGTCCCAGGCTGAGTTCTGGCAGCCTACACCTGGGGCACCCCTTGAGCCCTTCCAGACCTTCATGGCTCCCTCAAGCTCCCTGAACCATGTCCAGCGCACCAGTGGCATGGGGGAAGCAGCCAGGGCCAGAAAGCTCTGCTCACACTGACCCCTGCCTCAGGCAGGGAACCTCCTGCCCCTCAGCGGTGCCAGGCACGGCTTCTCTGTGCTGTGCAGGCCTGGGAGCAGAGTGGCGCCAGGCATGGGACAAGTGGCCTGAGGAAGCGGTCCACAGTGACCAACACTGCCTTTCTGGCAGCCCAGGGTCCCTTGTGCAGTGACCAAGAGGGAAGAGGAGCAGAGGGCAGGCAGCAGACTGACCATCATGAGGAGCTGCAGGGTGACTCCCTCGCTGAGCCGCAGCAGCGGAAAGGGGCTGATGGTGACAGCAGCCATGGCCTGGCCAGCCCCCAGGAACTCCAGCTGCAGGGTGATGGCCACATGCAGGTCTACACTGGGGTTGTACTGCATCAGCTCCACAAAGACCACCTGACTCCTGAGGAGAAAAGAGCAGCTCAGGGCACTGGAACAACACTAAGAGCTAGCAAGCTGGTGAAGGGCCTTGAATGAAAGTCTGTGAGGAGCCCTGAGGGAGCTGGGGGTGTTTAGTGTGGAGAAGAGGAGGCTGGGGAGCTCTCTGCAGCTCCCTGACAGGAGGCTGGAGCTAGGTGGGGGATGGGCTCTCCTCACATGCAACAAGTGACAGGGGAACAGAAAATGGCCTCAAGCTGTGCCAGGGGAGTTAGGTTGGACGTGAGGAACAGTTGTGCCAGGCTGCCCAGGGCAGTGGTAGAGTCCCCATCCCTGGGGGTTTCAAAGCTGCATGGATGTGGCGCTGAGGGAGGTGGCGCAGTGGCAGTGCCTCAGCAGCAGGGGTGGGCTGTGAGCTTTGGGCAAGCTGTTGGACTTGGTGAGCTCAAAGGTCCATTCCACCCTCAACAGTTCTGTGGTTCTAACCCCAACTCTGCTGTCACTGTTCGGTAGGATCACAGATCCTTTCCCCCAGGGGCACCCCAGCAGCACCCCTTGCAGACTTGGGTGACACTTCCTTTCCCCTGCCACACTCACATGTTGTCAATCCAAGTGTGCTGCTGAAGGAACTCCAGCTGAGCCTTGCTCTCCTCCAGGGAGGGGCCCAGCTCCTGCACATAGCCACTGCTGTCGTAGAAGGAGCTGTAACCCCAGTACCAGACCCTGCAGAGAAGAGGAGAGGAGCCAGGGGGAGAGCTGAAGGACACTGACTCCTGTGTGACCCTGCCCCCAGTGCGGCACATCCAGGGGTGATGACTGCCTCAGGACTCATTTCACAGGACACACTGCATCCATCTCAGTGCACTGATCCTTCTCAGTGTTCCCAACAGCCCCAAGCCCCTCTGGTCCCTCAGACTTCAATGAAGATGTTTCCAGGAACAAACCAGAGCAGAAATTAACCTTGATTTAAGGCTCAGCATGTTGGTCAAGGCCAACCTCCACAACCCAGTTCTTTACTAGAAAGCCAGTGCTGCTCTGTGGGCCCCCTGGGGGCTTGGGTGACTTTGTCCTGCAGCTTGGCTTTGCTCTTGGAGATGCCCCTGGGCCTCAGAACAGCAGGATGCTGCCCTTCAGACAGCCCACGGTGGTATTGTCCATCTGCAGGGAAGCTGGATGAGCAGCAGCTACCTGCCTCCCACCACTCCTATCACCACTCTGTACATGTCCAGGGCACTTCTGTGTTTATTTGCACCTTGCCAGGCTCAGGGGCTGCAGTTGGCCTCACTGGGACCAGGCTGGGAAGCACAGTGGGCACCAGATCAACTGGAGAGATGGCCACATCTCTGGTGAATGGAGTAGGGGGTAGGTGCAGACTGGGCAGCTCCTTACCCTGTCAGGTCAGGTGGTGAGTGGGACCATGCAGCTGTCAAGTTCACAGCTGCCTTCTCCCAGCCAGCTCCGTAGTCAGCAGTGGAGAAGCTATGAGGGTCGGTGCAGCTCCTCCTGCCGGCCTGGCCCAGGCTGTGCAGGATGTCCTGGGCACTACGCTGGCACTCAGCTGGAATGAAACCAACACTGTCACCCCACAGAGAGCTGTCACACCTGGTATCTCTCTTCTTCACAAGCCGCCTCCACCTCCATGTCCTCAGGGACAAGTCCACAAAGTCAACCCCTATTCAAATCCCTGTGAGCCCCAGAAGGGCAACAAAGCTGGGGAAGGGTCTGGAGAACAGGGCTGGTGAGGAGTAGCTGAGGGAGCTGGGGGTGTCCAGTGTGGAGAAGAGGAGGCTGAGGGAGACCTCATTGCTCTCTACAGCTCCCTGAGAGGAGGCTGGAGGCAGGGGGGCTTGGTCTCTTCTCCTAAGGAACAAGAGGAAATGCTTTAGGTTGGACATGAGGAACAATTTATTTCCCTTGGGGGCTGTCAAGGCCTGGCCCAGGCTGCCTAGGGCAGTGGTGGAGTCCCCATCCCTTCAGGGATTTCAAAGCCCTGGGGATGTGGTACTAAGGGTCATGTTTGAGTGGTGCCCTGGCAGTGCTGGGTCAAAGGTTGGACTCCATGGCCTTAAAGGTCTCTCCCAAGCAAATGCATCCTGTGATTCGCTGATCAGCTCTACAGGAGCAGAATCAATGCAGGTCACAAAGGACAAGCTGCCTCTGTCACCTCTGCCTTGCTTCCCTCAGCCCCATCTGCACCCAGTCACAGCCATTTCATCTCTCCAGGGATGTCACCACCCAGCTGGTGACAGCAGAGCCCTGTGCCCTCCCGGCCCAGGTACCTTCCTGCAGGCGGAGCTGGCGCAGGCGGGCGGTGCCCAGCGTGGTGCTGGAGCTCTCCTGGGCGGAGCGGTTGTGGTAGAGGTATGGGAGGAACACCTGAGACATCCAGAGCCAGAACTGATCCGACCTGCAACAGGGCAAAGGGGAGAGAGACACAGCTCGGGGACAGCTCTGCAGGTCTCACCCACCACCATCTGGAGCACAGGACTCGGGTTGGGAGAGCTACCCAGGGCTGCCCTCAGACCAGCTGCCAGAAGCAGCACTTCCGGCTGGGCTGGGGTCAGGAAAACGTTTATCTGACTTGCCTAACCTAAAGGAGATCCAGCTGGCACCTGGAGGAGGGGCAGACCAGTGGGTCTGTGGCAGTGCAGTGGAAAAGAGACAACATTTAAGGACTTGATTCTGCTGTGCTCCCTTTGCACCACCTTCACCCCAGAACTCCACCGACTTCACTGGAACCCTTCCAGATGCAAATCATGGTGAGTAAAAGCTTCTGTGGCTTTGGGTGGCTGGGACAAGCTGGTGAGGGGCCACAGGAGACCATGAAGATGATCAGAGGACTGGAGAACCTCCCCTATGGGGACAAACTGAGAGAGTTGGAGCTGTTCAGCCTGGAGAAGAGAAGGCTCCAGGGAGACCTTAGAGCAGCCTTCCAGTACCTGAAGGGGCTCCAGGAGAGCTGGGGAGGGACTTCTGACAAAGGATGGAAGCGGCAGGATGAGGGACAATGGCTTGGAGCTGGGGGAGAGGAGACTGAGACTGGAGATGAGGAAGAAATTCTTGAGAGTGGGGAGACACTGGCACAGGCTGCCCAGGGAGGCTGTGGCTGTCCCCTCTCCTGCAGCTGTTTAAGGCCAGGCTGGATGAGACCTTGAGCAGCCTGAGCTGGTGGGAGGTGTCCCTGCCCATGGCAGGGGGTGGAGCTGGATGAGCTTTAAGGTCTCTCTCAACCCAAAGCATTGCTTTATGGGAGCAACTGTGGAGCACAAGCTGCTCTCCAGCTCCTCACTTCAGCCCTGCACAGCTTAACAGTTGAAGGCAACAGCTTGTTCCGGCTCCTGCCCAGCCCCAGTCACCTCTTGATGCGCAGGAACTCGCTGCTGCCCAGCTGCTGCTTGATGGAGCTCTGCAGGAGAAAGGCCCTGCTGTGGCGCGAGGCATCTCCATAATTGGTGAGCAGGATCACTAGCAGGAACATCATGTAGATGAGGAAATTCTGGCAAGCAGAGGGAGAAAGGGATTGCACCCAGCACAGGGAGCTTGGTCCTCACTTCCATCCTCAGCTTCCACCAGTCCCGGGGGTTTCCAGCCCTTACCCAGTTAGAGCAGCTGGGTGTCCCCAGGATGAGACCTGAAGGAGCTACAAAGCCACTGGAACTTCTGCTCCTAGGTAGGACATCTCCAAACCTCAGCTAAAGACTTTCCTTGTGCAAGCTGACACCTGCTCCACACTGCAAACCTCAGCCTACCCCAAACCCTCCAGTTACAGAGTCAAGCACGCTGGCCTCCCCAAACCACCCCTCTATGGTTCTGCTTTCCAGCCACCTCAGATCTCAGAGCTTCACAGACAAGAGAAATGCCACCACTAGCCTTTTACAGATGGACTGGAAGGACACACAAAGACTGATCTCAGCTCCTGCAGCCAGCTCTCTGCCCTCAGCACCACGGTCAGGAGATGGCTCACCTTCAGCATTCTGTGCAGCAGTTTGACCTTCCTGGCCTCCTCCTTGGCCTGGAAAAGGGCAAAGCCCTGTGGGGGTCGGACTTTGCTGATCTTCTCAGAGACATGCTCTACATAGGGGTGCTCCACCAGAGTGTCATCCTCCTCGGGGTGTAGGCGCTTGGCAACCAGCGAGAAGTAGAGGGCTTCCAGCAGGACCTGGGGACACAAGCAGAGTGGTGAGGCTGCAGAGCACCTCCTGTGGGCCTTGGGCACCAACAGCCACCAGGCCACAGGTCCTGAGCACTCTGAGAGCAGCTGGGTGTCCTCCAAAGCAAACCGCCCCCAGCCCTGCCTCCGCCACTGTGGCTGGTGTGCAGGATCCTGCAGGGATGCAGACAGTGTTCAGCCCTTGCAGTGTCCAGGCTGGCTGGGTTGATATCTAGACAGCAGGATAATTACAGCTAATCCCAGAATCCCAGACTGGTAGGGGTTGGAAGTGACCTCTGGGGATCATCCAGTCCAAGCCCCTGCTCCAGCAGGGCACCCACAGCAGCTTGCCCAGGGGGGTTGGAAGCTCTCCACACAAGGAGACTCCACAACCTCTCTGGGCAGCCTGCTCCAGGCCTCCAGCAGCCTCACACCGAACAACTCTCTCCTCCTGCTCAGATGGAACCTCCTGGGGTCCAGTTTATGCCCCTTGCCCCTTGGCCTGTCCCTGGGCACCACTGAGCAGAGCCTGGCCCCAGCCTCTTGCCCCCCAGCCTTTATCTCTTGCTGAGCATTGCTCAGCTGCCCTCTGGGGCTGCTCTTCTGCAGGCTCTCAGCCCCAGGGCTCTCAGCCTTTGCTCCTCACAGAGCTGCTCCAGGCCCCTCAGCAGCTTTGTGGTCTCCCCTGGATTCTCTTCAGCAGTTCCCTGTCTGTATTGTGACCTGGGGAGCCCAGAGCTGGCCTCAGCACTGCAGCTGTGGCCTCACATGCAGATACATGCTGGTGTCCCCTCTCTTGCTTCCCTCACCTTCAGCGGCTCCCAGACCAAGAAGGATGCCAGAAAGCTGAATATCCCTGAGATGAGCCACATGAGGGCAACGCTGGAGGAAAAGCCAACCCCGATCCAGACGGAGAGCCCCGCGGAGGCGGCAGAGAGCAGGAGGCTGACGCCGTGAGCCAGCGGGGAGCACCAGGGCGGCAGCAAGCGCTTCCGGAACGCCTGGTCTGCAACTGGAGGAGCGAGGAAAGCAAGGGGGAATGCTACTGCAGACAGGTCCCAGTGGCACAGGAAGGGCTGGGCACACCACTGTCCCAGCACAAAGCTCTCCACTAGTCCTGGGCGAGTTTGGAGAGATTATCCCAAGCATGCTGACCAGGCTGCCCAGGGAGGTCCCAGCCATGGAGCCATCCCAGCTCAGGTTGTTTGGGGCTCTGAGCAACCTGCTCTGGTTGGGGATGTCCCTGCTGGCTGCAGGGGCTTGGGCTGGATGAGCAAACTGCAGCCCTCATACCTGTCCATGTTGATTTGGCTGATCTGCTGACTTCCCTGGGAGGAGCTGCCATGCTCTGGCCTTTGTCATTCAACTTCTGCATCATGACAGCCTCCACTTTCTCCCCAAACATGCTGGAACTGCCAAGGCAAAGGGGTGAAGAATTGTAGAATGCTTTGGGTTGGAAGAGACCTTCAAGATCATGGAGTCCAACTCAACCCAGCACTGCCAGGGCACCACTCAACCACGGCCCTCAGCACCACAGCTCCAGGGCTTTGAAAGCCCTCCAGAGATGGGGACTGCACCATTGCCCTGGGCAGCCTGGGCCAGAGCCTGACAGCCCTCAAGGGGAAGAAGTTGTTCCTCGTGGCCAACCTAAGCCTGCCCTGGGGCAACTTGAGGCCATTTCCTCTTGTCCCATTGCTTGTTACTCAGAAGACAAAGAAGCCCCGCCAGGCTCCAACCTCCTCTCAGGGAGCTGCAGAGAGCAATGACGTCTCCCCTCAGCCTTCTTTTCTCCAGGCTGAACACTTCCAGCTCCCTCAGCTGCTCCTCACCAGACCTGTGCTTTGATTCTGGCTTTGGGGCTGCAGGGTTCATGGCCAGCAAGAACACAGTTACCATGACAAGGCTGCCCCAGGCATCTGCAATGTCTCAAACCCAGCTCAGCTCAGCCACTGTGGAGCTCTGCTGGAGGCCAAGGCCAGGAGGCTCAGAGGGGGATTCAACTCCCCAGATACTTACAGGCCTGAGATCAGATCTGTTTCAGCCCTCATGTATGGCCCAAGGTCCTGGGGGTGGGAGATGCCACTAGCTCCATCTGCCAGGATCTGACGGATCAGGTCCTCATCTGGAGAAAGGGCAGATAGCATTGGCAGGAGCACAGCACCCAGCACCAGCCCCACACTGGGGGACAGTTCTGTACTCCTCCGGATCAGCCACATTTGTGCAACTGAGGAGGAGGAGGGCCAGGGTGAGCTCCTTCTGCATGGCACAGTCCTCCCCAGCTCCCTGACCCCTAGATCCTGTCTATCTGCAGCTTGGCTGCAGAGCCTGGCATGAAGCTGGTGGTGCAGGAGGCCACGTTCTCTGCCTCCAGGCATTTACTGTGGCTTTGCAACCAGTGAAGAAGTTCTGATTGCCCCAGATCCCATGGGAACACACGACCTTGCTCCTGGTCTGCCAGCAGCATGGGGGCCACTCACTGCAGTCCAACCCACACCAGGATTTCTGCCTTCCCAGACTGAAATCCCAACTAAGAAAACACAACCACAGAACCAGAGCATGGTGGGGGTTGGAAGGGAGCTCCAGAGATCATCAGGTGCAATCCCCCTGCCAAAGCAGGGTCACCCAGGGCAGGTCACACAGGAACTCAACCAGGTGGGTCTCTGTCTCTAGAGAGGCAGACTTCTGCTCTTCACTCTGAAGCCAGCAGTGCTGGGGCAGGCTCTGCCAGGGGCCAGACTGTTCCTCCTGCCCTTCCCTGGCCACCCAAAGCCTGGCCCAGAGCAAGGCTGCCCTCAGACCCACCCGAGGCAGAGAAATAGCGAGGCTGGCCCTGGTGGACAGCCAGCGAGAAGCTGTCCTCCTCCGCGGGCAGCGGGGCCTCCAGGCCGAGGTGGCGGCTGGCATGGCCTCTCTTCAGCTTCTGGATGGTGTTGCCCATGATGGAGGGGTCACTGAGGAGGTCTGGCCAGCTCAGCAGGGCCTCACTGGAGGGCCAGCGCACCAGGCTGTGGAGAAACAGAGGAAGCATCAGGGGGTGTGGGGAGTGGCAAGCTGGAGAGAACAGTGTGATGGAGCTTTGGGAAGAGGAACGGCTGTGGGAGCACAACCCCAGCCACCAAACCATGGCACTAAACCCCTGCTTGCTCCACCCCAGAGACTCACTTACCTCTTGGAGTCCTCCAGGAACAGATCTGTTTTGGTTTGCTCAGAGAAGGCCTGTGGAGGGAGTGGAGAAACCTCAGGCACTGGCACTGGTTTGTGCCTGACTAAACCAGCACTCTGTCAACGTCAGCAGGCAGTGGAGACAGGGAGCCTGAGCTGCTGCTAGCCCTGGCTCCACACCTCCGGGAGGTGCCCAGGCATGCTGGGAGTATCCAGGGAAGCCCAGAATCCCAGACTGGTTTGGGTGGGAAGGGACCTCCAAAGCTCATCCAGTCCAACCCTGCTGCAGGGACATCCCCAACCTGAGCAGGCTGCTCAGAGCCCCAAACAACCTGAGCCGGGATGGCTCTAGCCATGGGGCTTCTACCAGCTCTCTGGGCAACCTGGGCCAGGCTCTCAACACCCTTGGTGTAACAAATCTCTTCCTTCTCTCCCTTCTCTCCCATCTAAATCTCCTTCTTTCAGTTCAAGCCCTCCCCCCTTGTCCTGTCACCATAGGCCCTGATCAAAAGTCTGTCCCCAGCATTCTGCTCAGCCCTTCAAGCACTGCAAGGCCACCAGAAGGTCTCCTGGAGCCTTCTCTTCTCCAAACTGAACAACCCTAACTCTCCCAGCCTGGCCTCACAGCAGAGGGCTTCCAGCCCTCCCAGCATTGCTGTGGCCTCCTCTGGCCCTGCTCCAACAGGTCCCTGTCTGAGCTGAGGACTTCAGAGCTGCCCCAGCACTGCAAGGGAGTCTCAGCAGAGCAGAGAGGCAGCATCACCTCCCTCAACCCCAGGCAGAGCAGGAGGTGCAGTCAGCTTGTGCTCAGTACCTGGGGCTGGCAGAGATGAAGGGCTGTGGCTCTCCCTCCTCACCAGAGGCACCATCTCCTGAACTGGCAGCTGAGGATGGACATTGTCCATGCAGGGGAGCACACAGAGCCCTGCAGCCCATCCAACCCTGGGGTGGGAAGCAGCTTACCTCTGCCCGCAGCCCGGGAAGGTGGGGAAGGAGCTGTCGAGGATGGAGGAGTCCAGGTAGTTGTCAATCTCCAAGGACTGCTGGTCTGAGTGGGTGAGGGGAGGGGTGATGGAGACCTGCAGGAGGCAGGAAGGTTAGAGCAGGAAAGCAAGGGCTGGAGGTGGCCTCAGAATCCTACAGCTCAGTGGAACCCATCAGCTCCCTGCTCGGCTGGGGAGCTCCACGCTTGTGCAGGAAGGGCTGAGGCATCCTCCACTGCCTGCCAGGCACCTTGAGCACTGCTACCCACACATACCGCAGGCCAGTGCCACCTAGGGGACCCCAGGTCAAGAAGCCACATAGGTGCCAACCTCCAAGCAAAGCAGGAGGTGCTCCCAGGTGCAAGAACTAATCCAACACATTTGCTTCTCATCAGTCCCTCAGCTGCAGGACTTCACAAGGCTGCTAACTGGGTCTAAGCAGGTGTTAAATCCCCACCCAATCCCCTTCACAGCTCCTAATCAGCTCCTGCTCAGGCAGCTGAATCTGTGCCCAGGGTGGGCATTGCACTAGCCATGATCCATGGAGCATCTCTCACAGAATCTCAGAGTGGTAGGGGTTGGAAGGGCCCTCTGGAAATCACTGAACCCAACCTCCATGCCAAGGCAGGGTCACCCAGAGGTCACACAGGAACACATCCAGTTGTATTTTAAATGTCTCCAGAGATAGAGGCTCCGCCACCCCTCTGACACTTGTAAAAGCTGCCCACTTGGGTTTGTGTGGGCATGCTCAGAGGCAGGCAGTGACCTCCGAGACCAGGGGCTGCTCCCAGTTCAGCAGGGAGGCTGAGACTTGCTGAGGGCAAGGGTCTGGCCATGGTGCAGGGCAGTGGCACGACTATAAAACTACAGAGAGCAGCTGGAGGAATGACGTGCCACAAACAGCAGGATCTGACCTCAGGTGAGCAAACCTGGTGGCACCACACCCACCTGAGCAGCCTGCAGCTACCTCTCCTCATTACCTTGCCACGAGCCATCCGGAAGAGAAACAAGATGACCAGGTAGAGAGGGTAGACCACCACGCTGGACACCAGACCAACAGCCACCGTGTCCACGTTAACTGGGATCAGGTTGGAAACGGCCACACTGCTGCATTGAAGCAAGACCAGAGGCCAGAGTCAGCAGGGGCACTCGGGGTTGCCAGCTAAGCAAGGAGACTAAAGTGCACAGCTGGCCCTCCAGATGTGCAAGAGAAGGAAATAGGTGTGGGCTGTGTCAGCCAGGGACAGGGGAAAGTTGGTTTGTCCTTGGTCAGCCATATCCTGGTCCCACGTTCTTTGGAACGGGAAGAGCAGGACTCAAGGGCAGCCACAGACAGCAGCCTGTCCTGCCGTGAGGGGCAGCGCGGGCAGGGCTGGGAGAGAGCAGCGTGGGGCAGGGCGTACCTCAGGCCAGTGTTGCCCACCACGCCGTACCAGACGGCGTTGGCACAGAGGAAGAGGAAGACGAGGAGGCAGCAGCAGGAGGCTCTCTGCAGGCGGGTGAAGCGGCTGCGGGGCGGCCGGTCCCACAGTGACAGCCAGAGGTGCTTCTCGCTGAACCCTCGCTGCAGCTCCGCGCGCAGCAGCCGCCAGCAGCTCCGCAGCTCGGCCTCGCCTGGCACACACACACAGACGCTCAGGGACACCTGCCCTGCAGAGGGCACCTGGCCGTGGGCCCTCCTCTGACTGCTGCTACAGAATCCCAGGCTGCTTTGGTTGGGAAAGGATCTTACAAGCTCATCCAGTGCAGCCCCCTGCAGCCAGCAGGGACATCCCCGACCACAGCAGGTTGCCCACAGCCCCAAACAACCTGACCTGGGATGGTGCCAGGGATGAGGCATCAACCACCTGCCTGGGCAACCTGGGCCAGGCTCTCCCCACCCGCAGTGTCAAGCATTTCTCCCTTCTCTCCAGTCTGAATCTCCCTCTTGGCTCAGGGCCATGTTGCTCAGGACCATGCTGCTCCCCCATCACACCCAACAGGCTGGGTGAGCACTCACTAGCAGCATAAACCTCCTTCTCCACCAGGCCGTCGCTGTCCTCGCTCTCCACCGACAGCCAGGCGTCCACCAGGAAGAAGTAGCTCTTGCTGCTCTGCAGGTCCCGCACTATGACGTGCTGCAGGTACCAGGAGGGGCTGAGGCCTGCAAGTGCAGAGGTGAAGGAATGTATTTCATGCAGACATTGCCTGTGTGGAGCTGCAGAGCTGAGAACCAGGCAAGAGCCCCTCAGTGGGACGGCAGAATTCATCCTGTGATGTCATCTTCTCCTGGGGCTTGCAGAGTGACAGCCAGGTCACCTCCTTGGCCATATGGTCATTCAGACTGTGCCAGCAGGTTGCCTCCTGTGTGTATGGGAGTGCAGCCCAGATGACTCATGGTGGGGACTTCACCCTCACAGATTCATACAACAGCTTGGGTTGGAAAAGACCTTAAAGACCATCCAGTTCCAATGCCCTGCCATGTGCAGGGACACCTCCCACCAGCCCAGGCTGCTCAAGGCCTCATCCAGCCTGGCCTTGAACACCTTCAGGGAGGAGGCAGCCACAGCCTCCCTGAGCAACCTGTGCCAGTGTCTCCCCCACGCAACCTCCCCCCACGCCACGATGTCCCACCAGGGTTGATCCAGACTGCAGGCCCAGGACCTGGGTGGAACAGAGCCTGGTTCTGCCCCAGGTGTGGTGGGCCCCAGCCCCTCAGGCCTCACCCTTGTTGTCGTGCCAGATGCGGATGCGCCAGATGCTGCCCAGGCTGCGCTCGGTGGCGATCTGGAACACGTCCAGGCTGTTGCGGCGGAAGGCGTTCTCCCCATCCAGGTGTCTGTGACCACTTTTGTTGTCCACACCATACAGGGCAATGCCCACGTGGGCAGTGGTACCTGGCAGAGGCATGGGGACTTGGTTAGAAAAGCCCAGCCAAGGTGGAGTGGTTCCCCAGCCCTGACTGCTAGCAACCTGTGGACAGATGCAACAAGCCCTCAGAAGGCAAACCTGGGAGGGAGGGACGTGCTCCACAGCCACCCCACACCCCAGGATGGTGTCACACAGCCTGCAGGGCAGCTGCTCAGCTTGGCCTGATGCATGGACTTGCCATGCTCATGGTTCTCTTCTTTGGAGGAGACTGAAGCTGCCATTCCTTGCCTTGCTAACACCCTGGTGGGAAATGTTTGTTCTGGAGGGAATTTCCACCAAACAGTTGAATGACTTCTTTTCTTTGACTTGTCTCTGGTACCAGTTGCCAGATGCTCCTTAGTCCACCTGCTCAACCTGGATGGTCCTTTGGGTGGCTTCTGGAGACAGCTGCTCCCAGTGACACTACTGGTTACACTAAGAGCAGTAGGAGCAGGTTTCTGGCAGTGACATAGTGGCAGTTCTACCTCCAACCTTGTTTAGAGCTTCCACATCCCAGCTGCCTGGATTTCCAAGGCCAGGATGATGTTTCTGGCAGCTCTAGCTACCAACCCAGCCCTGGATCAGAGACCCAAGCTGTCTGCCTTCACACTGCTGGGAAGGATTCAGATGGTGGAACAAAGTGATGGAAGCTGGAGAATGGCAAATGGTCCATTCAAGGGGTCCACAGGACCTGAGTGCTGTTGTGGGAGAAGGTCAGATGTGAGGAAAAACTGCTGCCTCTTGGCTGTTCTTGCAACCTCAGACCAGTCCAGGGAAGCAAGCCTGGGGTATTTCTGCCCTGGGCAGTTCCTTCCAGCAGCAGTTGCTTGTCCCAGCTCAAGAGCGCACAGGCTCACAGGATGTTAGGGGTTGGAAGAGACCTCAGGAGATCATTGAGTTCAACCCCCCTGCCAGAGCAGGAGCATAGAATCCAGCACAGGTCACACAGGAACACAGCCTGATGGATCTGGAAAGGCTCCAGAGAAGGAGACTCCACAACCTCCCTGGGCAGCCTGCTCCAGGGCTCTGTGACTCCAGTGAAGAAGTTCCTCCCCATGCTGAGGTGGAACCTCCTGTGCTGCAGTTTATATCCATTGCCCCTTGTCCTATCACAGGGTGTAACTGAGCAGAGCCTGTCCCCTCCTTCCTGACCCCCAGCCCCCAGATATTAATAAACATTTATTAAATGCCCTCTCAGTCTTCTCTTCTCCAGACTGAACAGCCCCTGGGCTCTCAGCCTCTCCTTACAGGGCAGTGCTCCAGAGCAGGAAGAGGAGGCTCAGGGGAGACCTTATTGCTGTCTACAACTACCTGAAGGGAGGTTGTAGCCAGGTGGGGATTGGTCTCTTCTCCAAGGCACCCAGCACCAGAACGAGAGGACACAGTCTCAAAGTGTACCAGGGGAGGTTTAGGCTGGAGGTGAGGAGAAAGTTCTTCAAAGAGAGAGTTGTTAGCCACTGGAATGTGCTGCCCAGTGAGGTGGTGGAGTCACCATCACTGGAGGTGTTCAAGAGGGGACTGGACATGGCACTTGGTGCCATGGTCTAGTAGTCACGAGGTGTTGGGTGACAGGTTGGACTTGATGATCTTTGAGGTCTTTTCCAACCTTGTTGATTCTATGATTCTGTGATTCTTTTGCACAGCTCTGCTGACCTGCCCCATCACCACACCATGGGAGGTGATGCTGTGGGAAGCCCTGAACTGACTGCTGAGCTGCTGCTCCAAACACCAGCCCAGTGCTGGGGCCTGCAAGGGAACAGAGTGGTCAGGCATGGGAACAGGCTCCCCAGGTTGGTGGTGGAGTCACCATCCCTAGAGAGGGTCAAAAAACACACAGACATGGCACATGGGCACATGTGGTCATGGTGGTGCTGGGTTGCTGGCTGGACTGGATGACCTTAGAGGGCTTATCCAACCCCAGCCATCGTGTGCTGGTTTGAACCTCCAGCAGGAACAGCCTTTCCAGCCTCAGTGATTATGATGTGCTGAGGGGGGACCTCAGGGAAGCCACACAAATACCATCAAGCAGAGGAGCAGACTCTGGACTCACCTGAGCCTCTGCCCCAGCCAGTTTTCACCAGGATCTCATACTTGTACAGCCCATTCTTGCCACAGAAAGGGATCACCCCCACCCGGGCCACGTCAATCATGTCCAGCTTGTGCACGATCAGCGCAGCCACCGAGTAGGTGACAAAGCAGACAGCACAAGTCAGCAGAACTATGTAGTTGAGACCTGGGCCTTGAGCCTAGAAGAAAAGAAACATACTGAAAGCAGCTACTCCTTTCCCAGGGGGAAACCTCCATTCCCCAGGAGCTGTGCTGCCTCTTTCCTTGCTTTGCCATTGCTCACAGACACTGCAGGCAAACGCTTCCTCACTGCAAGAAGGACATCGAGGGGCTGGACAAGGCCCAGAGGAGGGCAAACAAAGCTTGGGAAGGGGCTGGAGAACAGGGCTGGGGAGGAACAGCTGAAGGAGCTGGGGGTGTTCAGCCTGGAGAAGAGGAGGCTGAGGGGGAGACCTCATTGCTCTCTACAGCTCCCTGAAAGGAGACTGGAGCCAGCTGTGGGTTGGTCTCCTGAGGAACAAGTAACGGGACAGGAGGAAACGGCATCACGTTTCCCTAGGGGAGGTTTAGGTTGGACATGAGGAGCAATTTCTTCCCCAAAAGGGCTGTCAAGGCCTGGTCCAGGCTGCTCAGGGCAGTGGTGCAGTCCCCATCTCTGGATGGGTTCCAAAGCCATGGAAATGTGGTGCTGAGGGCCACGGTTGAGTGGTGACCTGACAGTGCTGGGTAAGGGTTGGACTCAATCTTAAAGGTCTTTCCCAACCAAAACCATTTTTCTACTCAGAGAGAGACCTTTCCCTGCACAGGGTGTGCAGAGGAAGTGCAGCAGGTGGCTGAAGCTGCTGTAGCAGCTGCCAAGGGCTCTCTGTTTCTACCTACATCACACCACGAGAGTAAGCAGAGCTTGCTGGGAGGCAAGCAGCAGGTCACAGGTGCAAGCTGGGTGAGATAAGACCATGCTGGAAGGAAGGTTTGCATCTCACTAAGTGGTGAACACACTGTGAGGTGTCCAGACTGGGGAATTAAACCATCTGCAAAGGTCTGGTTTTAGCAGGACCAAGCAGCATTCATGGCCAGAGGACCAAGCTTCCCTGTGAGCTGTGCCCATCTGCAGCTCCCACAGGTTCTCAGGTGTTGGTCTGCAATCTGGGCACAGGTCAGCCATGACCCAGCTTCCACACCAAGCCAACGGGAGCCTGCTGACAGCAACCTGCTCAGCGTGTGGCAACGCCGCAGAGCCTCCCGCTTTGTCCCACTCACTGGAAAGATGAACTGGACAGAGTTTGGGGGGACAAACAGACTGGCCCCAAAGGCAGTGAGGTGCTGGGTTAAGCACACAGCCTGGTCTGGCCTGGTCGCCTCCAAAGGGATGATGCCTTCTGTTTTCCAGCGTCTCTCCTCCTCGCTGAAGTACTGGCAGAGGGAGGTGTACAGCCCCAGGGTCACCTCCACTGGGGTCCAGCTGAAGTGGTTTGTGATGTTGAAGTAGTATTTCTGGACTGGGTCATCAGCTCTGCAGAAGGGCAGGACAGGAAGGGAACATCATTCATCTGCTTGGTGAAGGGACACAAAGCCCACTGTGAAGGATGAGTGTCCATGGAAAGCATCCTGCTGCAGGGACAGGCAAGCACCCACAGAGGAAGAGCCCAGGGAATGTGGTGGAACTTCACAGAAACCCAGACTGGCTTGGGTGGGAAGGGACCCTTTAGAGATCATCCAGTCCGACCCCCTGCAGCCAGCAGGGACATCCCCAACCACAGCAGGCTGCTCAGTGCCCCAAACAACCTGACCTGGGATGACTCCAGGGATGAGGCATCTCCCCTCTCTTTGGGCAGCCTGGGCCAGGCCTTGACAACCCTTTTGGGGAAGAAATCCCTGGAGGGGATTCAAAGCCCTGGAGCTGTGGTGCTGAGGGCCATGGTTTGGTGGTGACCTGGCAGTACTGGGGTAAGGGCTGGGCTTCATGACCTTAAAGGTTTCTTCCAACCAAACTGATTCCACAATTCTATGGCAATGTTTACAAGAGAGGCTGCTCCTACCTGGGTGAGGTGAAGAAGGTGTAGAGCTTGTGGTCACTTCCAGCCAGGGCATCCAGACCAATTTTCTTGGAGGCACTGCAGTTGTGCTGGTTGGGCTCTGGCTCATGATGGAGATAAGCCATGATGAACGGCTCAGGCTCCCTGGCCAGGTACTGCTCTGTGTGGGGAGGGAGAGAAAGCAAAAGTCCTTCAGAAACACCAGGGAGGGCTTGACCAGAATGTGACCGGTTTAGGCTGTGCCTTTAAGAAAGGGACACTTTCTGAACACTCTGGCTGAATGTTTTGGTATATAAATGAAAACAAGAGATATGCTAATCCAATTTCATTGGTGGAACCCGGCTGTAGGTTCTAGCTTGGTCCTTCAGTCGGGGGGGGGGGCAATCAGTCTTCTTCCCCCTGTACTGTGAGCTGGCCTGCTTTTCTCTCTGAAGCAACAGCTTGCTACGCAGGGACGATTCTTGCTAACCAGATAAGAGAAAACTAACTTTGCATTCGCTTTGAGCTTTAACAAAGTTTTCCCCTTTTAAATTACCTTCCTTTCTCTTTCTCTCTAACCCTTTTGGGAAAAAGGGGAGGTAGGGAAGGAGAAGGGAGGGACAGGCCGACCCCCCCCTGGCCGGAGGGGGGTTGGGGAAGGGTTTCCTGTATTACATACATTGCTGTATATTTCTGTATATATTGTAAATATTGTATGTTTTTGTACATATTCATTGCATTCCATATCTGCTTGTAAAATATAGCTTTCATCTGCCTCTCCGGCTGAGTTAGCTGTGGAATTCTTTTGTGTGTGTGGGGGAACCTTCCTACTCCACCACACCAGAAGCAGAGGATGCTCACAGAGAAGCATCAGCAACACAAAGTCAGGAGGGATCTTTTCCAGACTGTACTCTCTCAGCCTGCAGTTCGGAAGACCCCTGAGGAAGAGAGAGACTACCACAGTCCATGACTAAGGGAGAGCTGGGCCCAGGTCCCTCCAGTGCCAACAGGGTTCAACAGAAAGGCTGGGGAAAGCAGAAGCTGCTCAGAGACAGAATGCCCCAAGCAAGGATGACACTGGGGACTGGATAATGCCTGTGACAGCCAGAACCTCAGCCAGGCAGCGTAGAACTTGCTGGCTGTACCTGACATGCACAGCTCTCCCCTGGCAGCCCTCTTCTCCTACGGGAAGAAACAGCAAAGAGCACAAGGAGCTGGCCCTACCATTCAAGACTCTGTAAGTGAGCTGGAAGTGCAGCCTTGCTTCTCTGTTGTTGCTCTCCATTGTCACAATCAGGTTCACAGAAGTTCTTGGCTCAATGACTTCAGTGCCAGCAGAGAGATTGTCTGCATCTGTGCTGTTTGACACCATCACAGTGATGGCTTTTTCTGAGTCCAGGCTCCCGATGGGGATCTGCACCCCAGTGTGTGTCTGAAACTCCATGGAGGCCACCTTGGTGGACACGGTGTAGTTGCTGATGTAACCAAAAGGGAAAGGATTGGAGTCCACCTGGAACATGACTTGAATGACATCAGTCAGGTTGGAAAGGGTGGTGTTGAAGGCCTGGGGGATGGAGAACTGGCAGTTTGGTGTGTTCTCATAGCAAAGCAAGTTAAAGGGGTCAGACCTTTTGCCTGTGGCCTTAATTTCACCTCCCAGCAACTCGAGGGGCTCCTCATTCAGCACGCGAGACTTCATGAGGATGCGCATCAGGCTGGAGGACAGGTTGTAGGCTTTGGGAGCCAGCAGCAGATTGTGGGCATCAGAGAGTAGCTCCTGGGGCTTGGACTCTTGGGAAACTGTGTTGACAAGATGAATGAGGTCACCTGCCAAGAGAGAAAGAAAGGTGCAAAGAGAGAAGTGGTTAATAGCCTCCACAGCTGCTGCAGTCTGGATCACAGAATCGAATCATAGAGTGGTAGGGGTGGGAGTGCCAGGGTAGAAGAGGTGCCAGTGCTGGGGGTAGGGAGTCTGCAGCATCCTGCCCAGGACAGCTGCCTCCTCCAAGGACAGAGGAGCACAGTGGACAGCTACAACAGCACCAGTCCTGTCAGCCAGCCTGGTAGAAGCCACCGCAAGGCCCTGAGCACCCCTCACACACACCATGGGACAGCCTGGGACTGAAAAGCAATTTCTTCCCCACAAGGGCTGTCAAGGCCTGGCCCAGGCTGCCCAGGGCAGTGGTGGAGACCCCACCCCTGGAGGGGTTTCACAGTCATGGAGACGTGGTGTCCTGGCAGTGCTGGGGTAAGGGTTGGACTCCATGACATCAGAGGTCCCTTCCAACCAACCCATTCTGTGTTTCTGTGAAGTTCCACACAGTGTTCTTAGATGCTGCAGTGAACCTGAGCTGCTTCCTCAAGCTGCAACCAGGAAGGGCCACTCCTGGAAGCCAAAGCTCTTGTTGTTTACCAAAAGAGTATTCCCTGCAGTGTCAATGAGTCTGGAAACAGCTGTCACAGCTGAATGTCTGCAGAGACAGCTGCCCCAGCCAGGACAGCCCTGGGCAAAGCCTGTCCCCCGTGAGGCCTGGTCAGCTGCGCCCCAGCCCCCGAGCAGAACCAACCTGTGATGTTGAGGATGTTGTCGGCGATGCCGGTCGGTGTCACGGTGCCCTGGGTAGTTTCCCCTTGCAGAATGGTCATCATGGTCTCCAGCTTGTTCAGGGTCCTAGTCAGGCATGACTTGCAAACCAGCTCCTTGCTCACCACCTGCACAGGAACACGGTTTGGGTCAGAAGGAACACTCCCAGGGGCAGATGAAGGCAGCCGTGGGCAAGTTCAGGTGGCTCAGTGCTGCAGAGACCATCCTCAAACACCTTTGGCCCTGCCAAAGCCACCTCTGCTCTCCCCAAGCCCAGCGAGGTGACTGCAGAAGCCATGGCTGCTCTGCTCACACCAAGAGGTGCCAAGAAGTTGGTGGTGTCTCTGGGACTCTCATCCACCTCCCCTCAGGTTACAGCTTGCCAGGGCCTGGGCAGGCATGCCAAGTTCTGCTGCAGGAAGCACTGGGCTTGGAAAGAGCAATGCAGAGCAGCACATCCAAGTTCCCCAGAGCTCACTTGCAAGGACCAAGCATGTTGTGAGCTCTTCCATCTCACGAGCAGCACTTTGTGGCCACCCACTATTTCTACACAAATACAATACAATACAATACAATACACCAGGTTGGAAGAGACCTTCAAGATCATCGCGTCCAACCCATCAACCAATCCAACCCACCTAAACAACTAAACCATGGCACCAAGCACCCCATCAAGTCTCCTCCTGAACACCTCCAATGAAGGTGACTCCACCACCTCCACGGGCAGCACATTCCAATGGGGAATCACTCTCTCTGTGTAGAACTTCTTCCTAACATCCAGCCTAAACCTGCCCTGGCGCAGCCTGAGACTGTGTCCTCTTGTTCTGGTGCTGGCTGCCTCGGAGAAGAGACCAACCTCTGCCTGGCTACAACCTCCCTTCAGGTAGTTGTAGAGAGCAATAAGGTCACCCCTCAGTCTCTTCCTCTCCAGGCTAAGCAACCCCAGCTCCCTCAGCCTTTCCTCATAGGGCTTGTGTTCCAAACCCCTCACCAGCCTTGTTGCCCTTCTCTGGACACGCTCCAGCAAGACAACATCCTTCCTGAACTGAGGGGCCCAGAACTGGACACAGGACTCAAGGTGCGGCCTAACCAGTGCAGTGTACAGGGGCAGAATGACCTCCCTGCTCCTGCTGGCCACACTCTTCCTGATGCAGGCCAGGATGCCATTGGCCCTCTTGGCTGCCTGGGCACACTGCAGGCTCATGTTCAGCCTCCCATCAACCAGCACCCCCAGGTCCCTCTCTGCCTGGCCGCTCTCCAGCCACTCTGACCCCAGCCTGTAGCACTGCCTGGGGTTGCTGTGGCCAATGTGCAGAACCCGGCACTTGGATGTGTTCAATCTGATGCCCTTGGACTCTGCCCATCTGTCCAGCCTGTCGAGGTCCCTCTGCAAAGCCTCTCAATTCCTGCACCCACTCTATCTCCAGTGGAAGGAAGATTTAGCCCTTACTGAATCCATTTCAGTAACCAAACACTCCTGAAAGCTGTGGGAGGGATCCTGCCACTCCAGCATGATGGATGGCCCTCCCTCTGCTCCTACATGTGTCCAGCAAACAGAACGTTCTTGCCATGGCCTGGAGCTCCCTGAGCTGGATGGGAGGAACTGAGGCAACACATGGAAGCTGTTGCCATAACCCTGTGCCTAGCTCTTATTTCTCTTATTTTTTTCTTTTAATTGTATAATGCTAGAATGGCTTAAGTTGGAAGGGACCTCAGAGATCATATTCCCCAACCTCCCTGCCTTGGGCAGGGTCACCTCTCAGATAGACTCAGCTGTTCCAGGCCTCACCCAGCCTGGCCTTGAACACCCCCAGAGAGGAGGAATCCTCAACCTCCCTGGGCATCCTGTGCCAGAGTCTCACCACCCTCACACTGAAGAACTTCTTCCTCAACTCCAATCTAACCCTGCTCTGCCTCAGCTTCGAACCATTCCCCCTTGTCCTTTCTCTAGACACCCTGATGAAAAGTTCCTCTGCAGCCTTCCTGTAGGATCCCTTCAGCTTCTGGAAGGCAGCTGTAAGAGCCCTGGAGATCAGGGAATTTTTCTTTACTTGAAGAGTGGTCAGGGGCTGGCACAGGCTGCCAAGGGAGGTGATGAAGTCTCCATCTCTGGAGGCAATCCAGAAACCTGTGGCTGTGGCACCTGGGGACATGGTTCAGTGGCCATGGTGGTGCTGGGCCTGTGGCTGGACTGGCTGAGCCTGGAGGTCTTTTCCAACCAGTTCTGTTTCTGTGGTCAGTGGTAAGAGCTGACACACTCAGGACACCACCACAGTCACCTTCATGATGGCAGTAAGAGATAGCTATGTGGTATGAGGCGGGGAGAGACACAGAAGCAGGAGCAGCATTGAAGAACATCTAACTGCAGCTGGAAGAGCAGGAGGTGGGGATGGGGACCGCACCGTGCACTGTGCCAAGGCAGCTGAGATCTGCTGGATGTCATCCAGGGTGTTCACGCTCAGGGAGTTCAGGGTTTCTGTGATGTTGTTCCGCGTCCAGCTCCGCAGCTCAGACTCCTTCCCCGCCTCCGGCCCCGGGAGCATGGATCGCTCGTACTGGGAAGGGAAGCCAGGCAGGGTCAGGAAGGGCAGCACCTGAGCAGCCACAGGGAGCTTCCGGCCCTGCTGAGCCGGAGTGGGGTGGGTGGCTCAGGGAAAGCATGAAGGAGGAGGAGGAAGCTGGGCCAAGTTTTCTGTTTCTGAATGCAGAATTAGACTTGAGGTTGGCAACAAGGAGGAAAAACTGTCTCAGTGTGAGGACAAAAAAGCAGCTGCATGGGAGACACCCAGGTCACCACCTGCTCTGGGACCTCCATTTTACATTGCAACCCTTCCGCTTTTCCTGGTCACCTGTCTGTCTGGAGCTTGTTACTCTTTTTGGTGCCTGGTCCTTGCTCCAGCCCAGCTGCCAGCATGCACACCCATGGGTTTACATCAAAAGCTGCAGCATTAGTCATGTCACTGCATTGCTGGAGGAGAACCTGGCCAAAGAACATTCCTGGAGGCCCCTCCTGGGCAGAGAGCTGCTTTACCTCATTCAAGATGGTGATGAGGGCCAGAGAGTACTCGATGACCTGTTGAGGGTCCCCTTGTTTCACTAAGCCCTGGAGCACAGTGTCAGTTTGGTTGTAGAGCCAGTGGGATAGGCTGGGAAAGCCCTCAGGCAAGCTGATCTCCATGGAGCTGCCAAGGGAAGAGGCACTGGGGTTAAGTTCTTGCTATCAAATGGAGCAGGGGGAAGAAGGCAGAACCTGCCCTTCAGCTGGGAAGGAAGATGAGGTGGGAAGAAGGTGGTTAAACAACAGAGACAAGATTGCTGATGCTTGTGCTGGTGCACAGTTTGCAGCAGGTCTATGGAGGAACATCACAGACATGAAGCCTGGTTCCTCACTAGTCCTGCTCTGTGAAGCTGCACGTGGAGGGGACACACCGAGCCCAGAGAAGAAAGTAAGTCCAAGTCCCCACCCTGGCTACATGAGCAGTGGGACACCAGGCCACCCACAGCACCACAGCTTGGGGCCACCAACTCTCACAGAATGCCAGAATGCCAGCATGGGGGAATTGGAAGGGATCTCTGAGGATCGTCCAGTCCACAGCAGCTTGCCATGGGGCACAACGCCCAGGGAGGGTTGGAAGCTCTCCAGAGAAGGAGACTCCGAGTCTGGCCCCAGCCACTAGCACTGCTAATTCCCTCTGCTTTAAGAGCTCCTGATGCAGAGGAGGTGATAGGGCACAGACCACAAAGTGAGAAGATGCCTTCAAAGCAAGGTGTCACCAGGGAATGAAGGTGGTCTGGAAAGCTGTAACTTAGGGCAGGGTCTCCCTGTCGAGCAATGATCCACAAAGATGGAATTCTTTGTTCCTTCTGCTGAGCCTCCCCAGGAGCCCAGCATGGCCAAGCCCAGCCTAACAGCAGTAGGGCTTACCGGTTAATGGCCACCACGGTGGCGCCCAGCTGGTCCTGGACCAGGACCGAGACGGACACGAGGAAGCCGCTGTCGTGGAAGCCGGGCGGCAGGAAGGCTCCGTGCTCGGCTCGGCTGCCCTTGTAGACACAGAACTCGTGGTAGTGCCCGGCCCTGCGGCGCGACACCAGCAGCATGTACACCAGCGGCCCCTCCGCGTCCTCCGTGTCTCGCCAGCCTGCAGAGCAAAGCCAGAGTGGGCAGGGGCATGGCTGGGGCTGCAGCCACCACACAGTCATAGATGGTTTGGGTTGGAATAGAGCTCAGAGATCATCCAGTCCAGCCACAGGCCCAGCACCACCATAGCCCCTAAACCATGTCCCCAGGTTTCTTGAACACCTCCAGGGATGGGGACTCCACCATCTCCCTGGGCAGCCTGTTCCTAATCTCTAACCTAACCCTCCCCTGGCACAACTTGAGACCATTTCCTTTCATCCCATCCCTTGTTTCTCAGGAGAAGAACCCAACCCCCACCTAACTCCAACTCCTTGCAGGGAGTTGTAGAGGGCAATGAGGCCTCCCCTCAGCCTCCTTTTCTCCAGGCTAACACCCCCAGGTCCCTCATGATCTTAGAGGCCTCTTCCAACACCACAATCATTTGGGTCTCTCTTTGGGAGGCAGGGCAGCTGGTGACATGCTGCTCATGAGAACCTTTTGACCCTGGGAAGCAGAGCTGGAGGTGGCTGGCAGGTGCCCAGCACAGCTGTCCCTGCCCTCTCACCTGTACACTCAAAGTGCACCTTGGCCATCAGAGCCTTGAGGGGTCCTTTGGGAGACAGCTGGCAGGAGCCTCCCTCCGGTGGCTGGTTGGGGAGCAGGTCGATGGAGGCAAAGCCTTGCTCCCCTGTGGTGAGGTCTGTGATGTGCAGGGTGAAGGTGTAGCCCTCCCCGTCCTTCAGAGCCCCTTGCCTCAGCACCAGGTTCATTCCTGTGTCACCAGTGGAGGTGGTTCTCTTGTCCAGGATAAGGGACTTGTTTTTAAAGCTGTGTGCTGCCCATCTCTGTGGAGAAGAAGTGGGGGAAAGACAGGAGAGGGTTGGTTTAAATCTGGAGTTATGTCCTTAAAGTGTTTTCGGCTGAGCCTCTGTTCAAGGAGCAGATTTCCAGGGGAGAGGCTGCCAAAGCTGCAGTTGATCATTCAGCTTTCAGTCTTGTGTGCTACAGCAACAAGGACTGGAACCTCTCCAAAATGTCTGGTGGGAATATTTCCACTGTGAGATCTACTTTGGGCTCTGGGATTACATCACCCTCCAGCAGAAAATTTCATAATAGAGGACACAAAACAGAGGAAATAAGTTAAGCAGTGGTGGAGTCTCCAAGGGACACCATGGGTCATGTGCTGCAGGCTGGACCTGTGCTGCAGGCTGGACCTGTGCTGCACGATCACTGCTCTGAGCACCGAGGGACAGTTGGGATAACGAGGAGCAGTGAGAAGCCAACCAGAAAATGCCATCCGGGTAGATGGGAGCAACACAGGCTAGCTGCCACCACAGGACTGCCACCTCTGAGACCTACTTTGCTCAGCAGGTTGCAGAGATGCTGTGGAGCAGAATCTGTAATTAGGGAGGGATTTGGGAGATAGCAGAGACTGAACCACCTCTGCTTCAGCCACCAGAATGAGCCAGCAAGCAGCAGGCAGAAGAAAATGCTCTGCAGATGTCTCCTAGGAAGAAAAGTGGCTTTGGTGTGAGACTAGCTGGTCAGTGCTGGCCTTGGCTGGAAAGTGACAGCAAGGCCTTGCCTTGGGGGAGGTGCAGACACTGATGGAGCACTAACAGGCCACGAGTCCATGTCCTGCTGCCTGCAGTCATGATCCAGGGCAAGTGGAAGCTCTGGACATCTCACAAGGGGTTCAGAGGTTACAGGACATGGGGACCCTGCTTCACAGGCTCTCCCAGCACCCTCTGTGCTGCTGAGACATGGCACAGCAGATGGGAGCCCCATGGCACAGGCAAGGGCCTCTTCTAAACTTGTGACTCTGCAAGCCTGTCCTGCAGCCAGTTCCAGAGGCTGGGATGAAGAGGCCAGCACCAGCCAGGTGTCAGCCTTCCCTCAGCCAGACCCAGCCTCTGGAACTGATTGTTCCCCCTCCTTGCAGAGACAGCACTTTAGGTCCAGGACTTTAGTTCCCACACAGCTCTTTCCACCCTGTCCTCTCTAACTCTCCCCTTCTCCCTGAAGCCCACCAAAGATGAAGCAAAGCCCAATGCTGTTGATGACCTTACCCCCAGCTTGGAGTCATTGTGGCAGTTCTGGCAGGTCCCCTCCAGGTAGATATAGGAGCTCTTGCTGACTTCATAGACAGACTGAGCCTTGCAGGAAACACACTCCAGGGACACAATGGGGACTCCCCCCTCTTGATGAATACCTGGGGAAGCAAGAGCCTCAATCAGAAAGCCTGAGACAAAAATACAGCCATCCAACAGGGAAGAAGACATCTCAGCACCTGGTTCTGCACGGGGAACCACTCTGCACCAGCCCAGTCTGCGCAAGGGAGCAGCTGAAAGGGATTCCCAAAGGATTTCAGGGTGAAGCTGCCTCACTTGTCTCACTCTGCCCAGTTCTCCTGCTACTCATTTGCAAGAGCCACACAGTCCCAACCTGGGCCAACCTAGTTCTGGATTTCCTTAATTTATACTTTTTAGCAAGAGAAATCACTTGCAGAGGGTCCTTCCAGTACCCTGTGCTGAATTGCCAGCAAATCCAGCTCGGGATGAAGCTAATTGGAGCACTTTGCTGCTTCCACTATCCCAGGACACCATCCCAGGGGATCCATGTCTGAGTCTGGAGAAGAGGAGCAGTCTAACTGGGAGTAGGAAAGCCCACACACCTGGTGAGCACCTGCCCTGGGAAGGAACTGCAGCTCTCCTTTGTTTTCTCTGGGCCAAACTCTTGGTCCTCCCTCTGCAGAAGTGGAGTGACTGACCTGGTGGGGTCAGAGCACATCTGCAATGGACACAGGAGTGTGAGACTGTGGGTCCATGTCCTTGACTTGGAAGGTTGCTAAATGGGAAGTGTTTCCAGTCCAGAGCAGGATCAAGAGCCTGGGTTTTGCTGAGGATGTGCTGCCCTGTTCAAACCCAGCATGGTCCCACTGCCTCCATGCTAATCTACTGACCTCAGACCAGAACCATGCCTCAGGACCTACCCTGCCTGTGCAGAACCATCATCACCATCATCCTTTGTGACACTGCCTATGATGTCCCTGAGAGACAGGAAGGTGACAAAGACAGCCAGCTCCCACCGTGCATTTTGCTCTGCAGCCTGCAGGAACCACCTTTTTCAGGGGGATGGTGTGTTCAGAGAACCAGGAAATCAGAGAGTCACAAAACTATGGAATGATGCTGGTTGGAAGGCTCCCTTAAAGGTCACTGAATCCAACCAACATTGTTCTAGGCTTGTAGCTGACACCTAAGCTGCACATCTCAAGATGTGCACCACACCTCCCTGGCCAAGCACTCAGGGAGAGGAGAGCTTTACAAGCTCTGGTGGCTCACACACCAGGGCTGTTGAGCTCTAATCCCTGTACTTGATCTAAATTCCTTGCAGTCCCCAGGAAATGAGGTTGGCCAGCATTCAGCAGAGCCCTCTGCCCTGGCATAAGGAATATTCTGAACTCGAAGACAGCCCTGGAGACACTGTTTAATATGGCAGATGTGTAAAAGAACCATAAGCATCAAATCATTTTGGTTGGAAGATGCCTCTAAGCTTATCCAGTCCAACCATCAGCCCAACACCACCATGGCCACCAAACCATGTCCCCAAGTGCCATGGCCACAGTTTCTTGAACACCCACCGGGATGGGGACTCCAACACCTCCCTGGGCAGCCTGTGCCAGTCCCTGACCACTCTTGAAGCAAAGAAATTGTTCCTCATCTCGAAGCTACCCCTCCCCTGGCACAATTTCAGGCCATTTCCTCTCCTCCTATCACCTGAGACTAGGGAGCAGAGCCTAACCCCCACCTGGCTCCAACCTTCTCTCAGGGAGCTGCAGAGAGCAATGAGGTCTCCCTCAGCCTCCTCTTCTCCAGGCTGAACACCCCCAGCTCCCTCAGCTGCTCCTCCCCAGCCCTCTTCTCCAGACCCTTCCACAGCTTCATTGCCCTTCTCTGGACTTGCTCCATCCCCTCCATGTCCTTCTTGGACTGAGGGGCCCAAAACTGACCCCAGGACTGAAGGAGTGGCCTCACCAAGGTGGAACACAGAGAAGCTTCCCTCATTGCTGCAGTCTGTGCACTGGAATCACTGTGTTGTGCTCAGGCATGGAAACCAGATAGTACAGAATGTCCTGGAAAGACTATCAATTTAGGGCTATTTTTTCCCCCTTTCATCCTCCAGCTTTGGTTTCAAACACAGGCAGTAAGAGTTTCCACTTCCAGGCTAACTCCATCTCTGATGCCAAAGGCACCACGTTGAATGCCTCTGACATAAGCCAGAAGTGCTGTCAGCCTGCAGATGAGCTCAGCCTCAGGCTTAACGTGACACAAACAATGTGCACTTAAGGAAAACCTTCCCAAGAAACACCCAGGAGGAGAGAGACTGTGAACAGTCCCTGGGAAGCTCCCTCTGGGGAAAAAGTCAGGGAAGAGCCTGGTGCTCTGAGACAGGTGAAGGGCCCAGCCCTGCACACAGGGACAGAGCTACCACCCATGGACTCCTGAGCTGTCCTCCCTCAGCAGATTGGTGGTGACAGAGTCACAGAACTGGCTGCCAGTACTGTGCAGGGCTGGGTCACCAATGCAGACTCTGCACAGACAGGGACTAACACAAGGTCTAAAGGAAGTAGGAAGCCAGAAGGACTTGGCAGGACAAGTGAAAAGAGTTGCCGAAGGCAGCGTAAAATGAAACCGGGGAAATCCCTGAGTCCAGCTCGGTGAGGGCTGGACGGGACCCCTGTGGCTCACCCAGGCCAAGCCCCTGCTCCAGCAGGGCACCCACAGCAGCTTGCCCAGGGGCACAATGCCCAAGGTGGGTTGGAAGCTCTCCAGAGGAGACTCCACAACCTCTCTGGGCAGCCTGCTCCAGGCCTCCAGCAGCCTCACACCAAAGAACTTTCTCCTCCTGCTCAGGTGGAACCTCCTGGCTGCCACTTTGTGCCCCTTGCCCCTTGTGCTGTCCCTGGGCACTATTGAGCAGAGTCTGGCCCAAGCCTCTTGCCCCCCAGCCTTTATCTCTAGCTGAGCATTAATCAGATCCCCTCTGGGGCTGCTCTTCTCCAGCCACACTCTTCTTCATGCACCCCAGGACACACTTGGCCACAAGGGCACATTGCTGGCTCATGGAGAACCTATTGTCCCCCAGCACTACCAAGTCCTTCTCCCCAGAGCTGCTTCCCAGCAGGTCACCCTCCCCTGTCTTGTAGGAGGTTCCTCCCCAGGTGCAGGACTCTACACTTGCCCTTGTTCAACTTCATGAGGTTCCCTCCACCCACACCTCCAGCCTGGCCATGTCTGCTCCTTCCAATGGCCTGGACAGGTTCAGCTATGGAGCCCCAGCAATGGCCTAAAATCTGCTTTCCCCATGCTGGCTGCTGCTGGGAGGCAGTGGTGCTTCCACATCCCCAGCTGAAAGGGCACCAGTTCTGGGATGGGGTCAGGGGGACACAGCCTAGGGAGTCACCAGGGCTGGGCATGGTCCTGAGCCAGCAACTCTCTGCTCTAGAGCTGCGGAGCTGCAGGTGGCCAGCAGCAGGCCCAGAGGGACAGGAGGTGCCAGCTGCCCACGGTACGTACGGTCTGGTTGGTGGCCTCGGGACTCATCCCCTCCTTCCTGATGGTGAGGTCGAAGGTGTACTCCACATCTGCTTCTAAGGCGGCTTTGGAAATTGTGACAATTCCTTCCTTGGCACTGAAATTCAGAGAGCACCCTGCAGCCGAGCTCTGCTTGCAAGGAGAAAAGAACTTTCAAACCCTCCTTGGTAAGGGTCCACATCAGGTTAGTCCACAACAGCCACTGCCACAGACCCTGCTGCGCAAAGCCACCACTGGGGTGGGACAGATGAGGTGGTGTGTGGACAACAAGAAGCTGGTTAGTAAGCAGCACTTGGGATGCCCTCAGGTGAGCTTCAAATTCTTATTTTACAGCAATTAATCATAGAATCATAGAAGGGTTGGGGTGGGAAGGGACCTCCAAAGGCCACTTTAATTCTTCACTAATTCAATTCTTCATTAAACAGCAAATGAGACAAAAAGCTCACACAAGGCTCAAACTCTCCTGATCTTTCTCTTTTGAGGAAAACATAGGAATTAATGAGTTTTAATAATAAAAAGAATCCCACCAGAAACCCCTCCTGAGGTGGATCTCCTGTAACAACCTGAAGGACAGTTCCTCCTTGCCCTTCTGTCACTCTAGAGTTAAGACTATTTTAGTGTATGAGGACAGTGACCATAGTGACCACGGCTTGCGGTCACTTGACTCCTTCAGAGCCTAACTTTGGCGCCTGCTGGAATCAGAAACATTCATCTGTTAATGGGAGAGGAACCTGAACCTTCAGCTGTGATCAGCAGCTCTAATTCCTTCAGGTCATGGAAGGTCATGGAGCTACACAGAAACCATGACCCAGAGGCCAAGTACAAGGGAAACACCAACTCCAACTTGACCTCAGCAGCCTCTACTGCACAGCTCTTCACAACCATTTCATAGAGTCATGGAATGGTTTGGGTTGGAAGGGACCTCCAGAGGTCACCCAGCCCAATCCCCTGCATGCAGCAGGGACATCTTCCCCTAGATCCCCTAGGAAGGGACCTCAGAAAATCTTCGAGTCTAACCCCTTGCCAGAGCAGGAGCATAGAATCCAGCACAAGTCACACAGGAACACATCCTGATGGGCCTGGAAAGGCTCCAGAGAAGGAGACTCCACAACCTCCCTGGGCAGCCTGCTCCAGGGCTCTGTGACTCCAGTGAAGAAGTTCCTCCCCATGCTGAGGTGGAACCTCCTGTGCTGCAGTTTATATCCATTGCCCCTTGTCCTATCACAGGGTGTAACTGAGCAGAGCCTGTCCCTGTCCCCTCCCTCCTGACCCCCCAGCCCTCAGATACTGATAGACATGTATGAAATCCCCTCTCAGCCTTCTCTCCTCCAGACTAAAAGCCCCAGGGCTCTCAGCCTCTCCTCACAGGGCACATGCTCCAATCCCCTCAGCATCCTGGTGTCATCTGCTGGTATCCAGGGAAAAAATTCACTCTTGGAGAGCCTTTTTGTTGTTGGTAAAACTTGTTATTTTGATCTGAAAAGCATGGGTTTTCCTGCCAAGCAGAATGATACTGATGGAAAGGTTTCACTGCATTAGCCACCACTGTGCTTTGTTTTGTGAAACATGGATGGGCTTGGTGTTTTTGTATGGAGGCAAAGCAAACTGTGAGCTGCAGTTGTGCATCATGGAAGACTTATGGGAAATACAGTTATTCTAAAATCTCCTTTCATCACCACCTCCCCTTTCCCACCATCTCTGCCACTTTTCTATCCCACCCACCCCATTTCCTCCCTTCTTCCACTCAAACCTAGAGCACCTGGCTCTGTTGGAGTCTCCTCCCACCCCAGGTGTGGACAGTTTGCCCTCCCCACCCACTCCCCTATTTAATCCCCACCAGGAAGAGCAGCAGCCCTAAGCTGAGCCCATCTGGGCTGGAGGATCTTCCTCTCATCACTGGTGAGTACCCATGGAGCCCCCATGGTGTGCACTGGGTGATGGTGGTGGTGACAACAAAGGCCGGGGGCCTGGTGGCCCCCCGGTTGTTAGGGCTAGAATCGATTGCTACTCCAATACCATCCACGGGTGCTGGCTGGGGCTGAGCTCCTCTGTGTGGTATCTTGGGTGGTTGAGGGTCTTGCCCCTGTCTCTGGGATGGGTGCAAGAATGGTGGTGGTGGAGCAAGAGCTGTTTAGGCAGGGTGGAGGATGGTGTAGAGGGAGCAGGAGCTGCTTTGGGAAGATGAAGGGGGTGGGGGGGGAGACAGGAGAGCTCAGCCTTGGCCAGCCTCACCTTGATTATCTCCAGGCAGGGGGCCCCAACTACCTCCCTGGGCAACCTGCTGCAGTGTTCCAGCAGCCTCCTGGTAAAGCACTAAGCTGGGAACCTTTGCAACCTTCCTTCTGGAGTGGCTTTCTTAAAGATACTCCCAAAAGCTTCCCTTAATACCACTTCAATGCAGTCACATTTGTGTGGAGCTGCTGTGTAGCTCCCAAAGGTTCCCTCTCTCCGGTTGCCCATAATTGCCCTTACCTTGGAGGAGTAGGTGCAAGACCAGTCATACAGCAGCGGAGTCTGTTCACCATCATCCAAGTTGGGGTCATAGGACTTCTCCCCATCCAGGATCAAGTCCTGGGTGTTGGACCACACACGGTAGGAGCCCCCATCAATGATTGGCACGAGCCTGCTTGGTATCACAGTGACATTGGCAAAGATGCTCTTGGACAGTGGGGTATCTCCAAAGGAGACCATGAAGTTGAAGCAGTAGTTCCCAACTTCCAGGGCAAGCTTGGGGATCACCAGCTGGGGCCTGTTCATGTCAACACTCGGCAGGTGGATCCTGCTGGAGGCATCCAAGCTGAGGCAGCTGGGTGCTCGGTAGATCTCCCACAGGTGCTCTGTCTGGTACTTGATGCATCCTCGAAGGTCAATCTGTGCCTCCAGGTAGTTCCTCTGGGACCTCTTCATGACTACTTGAGGGGGCAAGGCTAACTCCACCTCAGGCTCCTCACACTCCAAGACTCTGACAGTGACAGTGAGGTGGGCTACGAAGAAGCTGATGAGATTGGTGGCATTCACCTCCACCAGATAGTCCCCAGGGCTCAGGTAAGAGTAGTTGAACACTGCAGCCCTGGTCACTTGAGCAGCAGAGCCATCTCCAAAGGTCCACAGGAACTCCACACTCCTGCTGCTGGGCACCACCACTGCTTCAAACAGTGCTGTCCTGTTGACAAAGGTGTTGGAGGCAGTCAGGGAGACTTTGACTATTGGGTCTTGGACCTGGATGGTCCTGGTGACATTGACACCTCCCAAGTCATTGAAGGCATGGAGGTGAATCTCCAGCTGCCCTGCAGCTTCTGGAGTGTAGGAAACAGTTTCTCCTGCCATGGTGACCACAGATGGACCTTGATATTTCCACAGGGAGAAGTGCCAGGAGAATGAAACCCGGGAGCCACTGCCCACCTGGGCACTGAAGCTCTTCTCCGTGCCCGTGGGGATGCCAGCCTCACAGCAGTTCAGCAGCCTGACACCACGGATGGGCTCCAGCACAGAGATGAGCACCTGGGCGTGGGCGATGCTGATTTGGTTCTGCACGGTCACTGTCACCAGGTAGTCGCCGCTCTTGGGGAACTCGTGAGTGTACCTGGAGCTGTTGAGCATCACAGAGTAGTCCCCACTGATGCTCACCCAGTAACTCACAGAGGTCCCTGACAACATCCTGATCACAAAGGTGACCTGCTCTCCTGGCTCCACCACCTTCCTGCTGGCAAGAACTTCCAGGCCTTGAATCCTGTCCAGAACAGAGATGTTCCTGCTGGCCAAGGCCCAGCTGATGTCGTTGGATGCGTTCAGGTGCACCGTGTAAAGCCCTGCTGTGGGGAAGGTGACTGCCACGGACTGGCCAGCCAAGGTGCCATTCGGGACCTCCCAGAGCCATGTCACTGCAGTCCCCTTCTGCAGCTCCCCCACAAAGACCACGGTGGAGCCTGAGGACACATATCTACAGTCCAGTTCTGCGGTGCTTATGCTCAGCCCCTCAATCACCTCCTCCACACAGATCTCAATTGAGGCATTGATTGAGCCCAGCTTGTTTTCTGCACCAATAATGACCTCCATCACCCCAGGGCTTTGGAAGGAGTGTATAATGAAGGGCTCAGAGGTGACTTGAGAGAAGCCATCTATCAGGTACCAAACATAGGTGATGCCAGTGCCACTGGTTATGGTGGCACTTATGTTAACAGAGGCATTGATGGCCGCTGGGCTAGGGAAGGCACAAGGCTTTAGAAGACCAAGGGCTTCAATGAACTCCAGTGTCCTGTTGGTGGCTGCACACCCCAGCATATTGGTGGCTTTCAGATAGACCGTGTAGCTTCCAGCCTCTAGGATGCTCAAGGAGAAGGTTTTCCCTGTGGAGGTCTGCACAGCGTTGCCATCCCGCTGGGCCACCCAGCTGTAAGAGATGTTTGTGCCCTCCTCACCACTGCCTGCAAGTGCAGTGTTTTGTTAGTTGGGAAATAGAGGCCCTCTGCCAGGTCACTGCTGACCACCTGCAGGCCTTCAATCTGCTCCAGGACGTAGACATAGATGCTGTCCTGCAAGGAGCTGATCTTGTTCTCTGCTGTCACAATGACATTGAAGGTGCCTACAGACCGGAAGGTGTAGGAAATGGTGGAGGAGCCTTGGATGGGAGTGCAGCGGTCACAGAGGATCCAGGAGTAGCGGGTGGCAGTGCCAGCCACAAGGGTGGCCACAAAGCTCACCGAGCCATTTAATGGCACCACTGTCCTGCTGGCATTGATGGTCAGCCCCTGGAGCCGCCGCCTCACCATGAGGTGCAGGATGGTCTGGTTGAAGCTGACGTGGTTGCGGCCCAGCACGCTGACGGCGTAGTCACCTGTCCTGCTGTAGGCGTGGGCAGCGACCCGGCCAGGCTGGGCAGTGCCGTCACCAAAGTCCCAGCAGTAAGTCACATTGGTGCCGTTCATGGTGGCTGAGAACAGGTAGATCTGGTTCAGCTCCAAGATGTCTGTCCCGTTGTAGTCGATCTTGGCCACCCCAACCGGCTCCTGCACCTCCACAAAGGCTGTGTCGTTGTTGAAGGAGACGTTGTTGGAGACGGTGACGGTCACCAGGAACACCCCGGGCTCCGGTAGGTGTAGGTCACCTCCGTGCCGCCGGACCTGGCAGAGTCGTTGTTGCCGAAGTCCCAGCGGTAGCGGTAGTGGTAGGGGGGCAAGGCGCTGACCTGGAAGCTGCTCTCCTCTCCCAGCCTCACAAACTGCCTGGGCGGCAGCAGGGTGACATTGGCGAGTGGCGGCTCCACGCAGACGCTGGTGAAGTAGTGAGCCCTATTGGAGCGGCTGCCGAGTGTCAGCGACAGCGCGAAGGTGCCGCTGCGCGTGAAGTTGTGCCTCACCACCGGCGCCCCTCGCACTGACACGTTGGGGGAGCCATCGCCAAAGGTCCAGTCAAAGGTGTAGTCCCCAGGGTCCCCTGTCACGTAGGCGGTGAGCTGCACCTCGGGCTGCTCTGGGATGCAGGAGGCAGGCTCGATCCTGAGCACCTCCAGGACGAAGATGCGGAGCGGCAGTGCCCGGGAGACGTTGTTGACTGGGTTGGAGGCAGTCACGGTCACGGTGCAGTTGGCGTCCTTGATGTAGACATGCTCCACCACAGGCATTGGGCTCCTCAGCACTGTCCCGTCCCCCAGGTCAAAGGTCCAGGTGATGCTGTCCCCTGTCTCCACAGAGGCGTTGAAGGTCACAGATGCCCCCAGCTCTGCTGCCTCCCTTGCAGAGACTTGGAGCCCAGTCACCTCTTCAAACACCTGGTATGTCTCCACTGCCTCCACGCTGCTTATGGTGTTGTTTGCAGTCAGGGTGACGTTGTACACACCTCTCTGAGGGTAGCTGTAGGTCACTGTGGGCTGGCTTCCTGTGGACAGTGGGGACCCATCTCCAAAGTCCCAGGTGTACATCACGCCATAAGGAGATGGCAGTGGGTTGGCTCTGAAGGTGACAGGACGACTCACAACCAGAACATCCTCCTCTGCTTCCACCTTCACGTCAACCAGGTAACTGTGGATATGGACTGGGGTGAAGTGGGTGAGGTTCTCAAACTCGTTTGATACAAGAACCATCAGGATATATTCACCTGTGTGGGAAGAGAGCAGAAAAAGAGCAGTCATGAGAAGATACTGGTGGCAGCAGTGTGGGCAGCATGATAGGGGACTCTGCTTCTGCACTGTGCACACCCTGAGCTCCCCTCCTCCAACCAGGACCAGCAAGAATTCTGACCAGGCAGGGCACCCACAGCAGCTTGCCCAGGATCCAGCTGGGTTTGGAAGCTTTCCAGACCAGGAGACTCCACAACCCCTCTGGGCAGCCTGCTCCAGGCCTCCAGCAGCCTCACACCAAAGAAGTTTCTCCTCCTGCTCAGGTGGAACCTCCTGGCTGCCACTTTGTGCCCCTTGTCCTGTCCCTGGGCACCACGGAGCAGAGTCTGCCCCCAGCCTCTTGCCCCCAGCCTTTATCTCTTGCTGAGCATTGCTCTGATCCCCTCTGGGGCTGCTCTTCTGCAGGCTCTCAGCCCTTCCTCCCCTCAGACACTCCAGTTGCCTCAGCATCTTTGTGGCCCTCCAAGCAATCTGTCACTGACCTGCTGCTCTCTTCAGCATGGTTACAACTTATTCTCGTGTGTGTTTCCCACCAGCTCCACAAACAGAAGAGCCTATCAGCTGCTGGAAGTTCAGAACAACTTCATGACTGCAGTTAGAAGGGTAACCACTAACTATTTTCCAGCACTTCAGGAGCCTCATCCATACAAGATGCTTAGCACCACCAAGGTTCTATATGTCAGTATCATGGTAGATTTTCTAAATGAAGTTCTTCTTTCTCCTCTCCAACAGAGACAGGATGGCGCTACCCCCTGAGCCTCTTTGTCCCTAGAGAACTATGCTGAGCATACCTGGGTCTTGATAGATGTGTGAGACATTGTGCTCAATCACAACCACATGGATACTGGGGTCAGGAACAAGGAAGGACTTGTTGTAGGGAGGTTTGAACAGGCATGTCTCCTGGACACCATCACCAAAGTCCCACCTGCAGAAATAAGCAAACTGCGTGAAGCTGCACAAGAGGAGAACCATGAAAATACCAGAGCTACCTTGGCTGGGCCTAGGCCACTCTTCAGGCTCAGGGGTTGTGTTTCCAGAGAAAGTAGAGGAAGCATTGTGTCAAGCATGACAGTAGTGAGAGGAGCACAGCACTGGAAAGAGGAGAAAGCCAAGGGCAAAGCCATGTGTCGATCCCAGGTCTTTCAGCCTGAGGCAGGGGAGCTGGGCAGGTGCCTGCAGCATACCTGCAGGAGAACAGGTGACCCTTTGGCATGAGCTGGCCCTGGCAGGAGAAATGGTGCAGCAAGACCCAAAGCTAGAGCAGCTTGCAAAGGACTCACAGAAACAAGGCTTCCACTGCAGAATCAACGTGAACTCTGGCTGTGAGCTCCACACTGCTGTTCTGGGGGAGCACTGGCAGGACACCCAGCACAGTCAGGTTCTTCATCTTGTTCATCGTCTCCACTGTGACATTGTAATTGACTGTGAAGTTACTGACGTGGTTGGAGGCGGTGAGCTGGGGAAGACAGTGAGACAAAGAACAAGTTGGCATCACCTAGCTCTGCTGGCCACTCTCCTAGGACTGGGGCTTCACTCTACTGAGGAGGTTCCACCAGAGAGGTGAGCAGCTTAGGTCAGGGAAGAGCTGTCTCTGGGGCAAGAAGGCAGAGGCAACAGCTTGGGCTGGTGTCCCACCAGCAGCTAAACAGCTTGGAGCCAACTAGGGCTCTGCGTGGCAGGACAGGGCATGACACAGAGATGCTCTGGCCAGAGAGAAATTCCTGTTCCACAACAGATACCTCTCTCTGCCCAGGGTCTCCACTCCACCCTTCTAGGGCCATGACAAAACCCATCACTCTGGCCTGTGCCAGTACAAGAGAGCAGGACAGGGACCAGAGGAGCTTGTGGCAGTTTTCCTGCCTCACTGCTGCTGGGGAGGAGGAAGGACACTCCATGACCAGAGAGGAGATGGAGAAAAGGTGAGAAACCAAAGAGAGAGGAGGCAGAAGTCAGCTGTATGGGAAGGACAGGAAAAAAACCTTCTCTTCAGGTTCGCAGGAGCAGCTCAGTGAAAACCTCAACGCGGCCTTCCCCTCTCCCTGCTGCCTTTCCTGCTTGGCTTGACAGGGTGAGCTGAAGGGCAGGGTAGAAATGGTGCCATGGGAAGGGCCTTGGCTTACCGAGAGCTTGTAGACAGCTGGGCTTTGGTAGATGACGTTGAAGACAATGTTGTAGAAAGTGAAAGATGGTTTGTCATCCACTGTCCATCGGAAGGTCACGTCTGACCCAGCTTCCATCACAGGGATGTAGCTCTGAAAGGCATGAGAAAGGCATTCCAGTGCTTCCCAGGAGATCTCCAGCTGGACTGGAGAGGGAGCAGAGCCAGACCGAGGGGCATCACACACCAGTACTCAGAGCAGGACACAAGGTCAGCTGTGGCTTTGTTGGCAGGGAAATAGAGACCCTGAGTCCCCAAATGAAGAGCAGAGCAGGGAGCAGAACCCAGCTGCCTGCCCCACACCTCCTTCTCTGGGATCAGGTTTCTCTTGATGGCTACTGATCTGAAGATGGCAAAGATCTGAAGATCTTTGCAGGAACAACTCAGCTTTAGCTTCAAAACTCTCTGACCCTCATCCATGAATGGTGCCTGACCCAGTGGCTGCCTGACCTGCACTGGACAGGGTGGGCTTCCTCCTCACTCACACAGTGCCTCTTTGGCAGCCAGGAAGGGTGGGGCCAAGAGATACTGGAGGCACAGGGATCTGCCAGAAGCAGCCAGAGGGTGAGCAGAGCATTTCAGAGTCACCAACAGGCAGTTCCTGAGCAGCTTCCCATGGTCCAGTTGTAGCTGAGGGGACTGGGGATTGGAGACCAAAGAGGCTGCACCTACCAGACAGGGATAGATGGAATATTTTAGTAGCTTCAACCATCTGATAGGACAAGAGGAAAAAAACTCAAGTTGCAGCAGGGCAGATTTAAGTTGGACATAAGGAACAATTTCTTCCCCAAAAAGGTTATCAAGCCCTGGCCCAGGCTGCCAGGGGCAATGATGGAGTCCCCATCCCTGGAAGGCTTCCAAAGCTGTGTAGCTGTGGTGCTGAGGGCCATGGTTTAGTGGTGCCCTGGCAGTGCTGGGGTAAGGGCTGGACTGGATGATCTAAAAGGTCTCTTTCAACCAAAACCGCTGCAGGCTGCCCGTATGGCCTCAGCAGCAAGCAGTGCCCCAGCTCATGGGTGTGGAGCTGAGCCCTGGCTCTCCTCCCCAGCCACACCCACCCAGCAAGAAGCAGTAGCCAGCACTCACCACTCGTGTGTTGAGCAGGACCCTGCTCTCAGGGTCAGGGGTGGCCCTCAGCCCACGGATGGGCTCCTCCACCTTGACTGTGATGGTGATGTTCTGCCAGCTCACTGTGTTCTCTGCAATCAGCACGTGGGTGCTCACCCCCTCCCTGAGGCCCCTCAGGGTGACCACAGCAAACCAGGTGTCATTAGTCTCCCTGGCACAGTCTGCTGTCAGCTGGGTGATTGCTGCTGGGCAGGAGCCCTCAAAGGGGAAGGTGTAGTTGTCCCCCAGCCAGCTTGCTGTGGCATTCACCCCTGAGGAGAGTTTGACGACCAGGGTGGTGTGGTTGGATGGGAGGTAGACCTTGCTGCCTTGAGGAGCAGGGTGGATGACACGCAAGCCAGACACCCAGGAAGCTACCCAGAAGCTGCAGGAGAGGTTGGTGCTGAAGACTCCATTGCCCACGCTGGCTCTGAGCGTATAGGGACCTGGCCACCGCAGGCCTGTGTTGTGGGGCCGGAGCACTGGCACCAGCTGCTCCTGGGCGTAGCGCACACGGAGCGAGCAGACGGTGTCTTGCAGCCAGGAGCCACCCAGCCAGCCCCGGGGCAGGCCACGTGCCCACGCTGAAGAGTTTGTGCTGAGGATGGTGGTTCTGTAAGGGGAGGTGGAACTCGGCTGGCACCGCAGCAGCGAGCCCGAGCCTGCGTCGTGCTGGATGCTGAAGATATCCTCAGCCCTGACCAAGATGTTCTCCTTTCGGAATGAGACCTGCAGGAGGAGGAGAGATTCCTGGGTTTATGTCTCATGGTAAGAGGACTCAGCACCCAACCCCTGCCTGGGCAAGGCAGCTGGATGCCCTGCCAAGTGGAAAGCAACAGAAAAGCCACAGGTGCAGCCACAGCATGAGGAGACACTTCAGCACCGTGCTCTCCTTGGCCACTCTGAATCCAATGCTGACATGGAAACTGCTTTCTGCTCCCTCTCCACTGTGTGAGGGTGATGGGTACAGCCTAGGACATCTGCAGAACCTTCTGACCAACTGTGCTGTTGCAGCAGGATACTGCAGGAAGTCCATGGCTAAGAGTTGGGGAAGATAGAAATGCTTCACCATCTCTGAATGGAGCTTCAAAGCCACGGAGATGTGGTGCTGAGGGCCATGGTTTAGTGGTGACCTGGCAGTTCTGGGGTAAGGGTTGGACTACATCTTAAAGGCATTTTCCAACCTCAAAAGATCTAGGATTCCATGGTCTAGTGGTGGACTGGATATGCTGGGTTAAGGGTTGGACTTGATGATCTTACAGGTGTCAGAAGACTCGGGGAGGCTGCCCAGAGAGGTTGTGGAGCCTCCTTCTTTGGAGATACTCAAAACCTGCCTGGATGTGTTCCTGTGTGTCTGCCTTAGGCCCTGCTCTGGCAGGGGAGTTGGTCCCTTCCATTCTGTGATCCTCTGGTGGCACATGTGACACAGGGCAAGTCACTTCCTTTGGATGGACTCTGCTATTTCCCCCTGCAAACTGGGACAATTCGGCACTCGTGAGGACACTGCCCCATCTCCTCCCCCTGTACAGCAGCTAACAAACACTGACCAGATAGGGGGAAGAAGGGCCGGCTGGTAGTGTAAAGAGGAAGTCCTTGATGAGTTCATAGCTGAGCTGCCTTTCATCCTGCTGAAGGGCCAGGAGGGCAGGGCTGCTGGCAAGAGAGCTGTTGGCACACTCGCTCTTGTTGCAGCACTCATGGAGGGACAAACACAGATTAGTCAAATGACACCACTGGAAACCAGGAGGACAATCAAGTAGCGTCCAGTTTCCATCATCCTGAGCAGTGTGAAAAGGTTCTGTGGCATTTTCTCCCTCCTGGTAGTCTGGAAGAAGTGAAAGAGAAAGCAACAATCACTCTTCTCACAGGAACGCTTCTAGAGGCCTTCTCCTTTGCTTCAAATTGACCTTTTTGGTTTTTTTCCACTTTGAGGATGGCTTAGGCTGGACAGGGCTCTGGGCAACCTGATCCAGTGGAGGATGTCCCTGATGCCTGCAGGGGGTTGGACTGGATGAGCGTTGGAGGTCCCTTCCAACCCACCCCATTCTGTGAACATGAAAGCTGCACCTACATCAAGCCCTGGTGCTAGGAAAGCCAAGGGTCCTGTTTCACAAAGCACCAAGCTCCCTCAACACCAAGTCTCTCCCTCTAAGAACACCACCAGTTTGCAATCTGAAAGGCATCTCTGTTGAAGCCAAAGCCCGTCCAAGCAAGAGCAGAGCTTGGCTTTGACACTCCAAACGCATTAAGCAACTTCTCTTAAGTTAATGTTTCCCTGTCAAAGGATCAGCTTTGCAGTGTCAAAAAAAGGTCCTTTTGTAACCAGCCAACTCTACAGCTAAGAGCAAACACTCTGCTGCAGGACTCCTTGTTGCCAGAGCTGTGACTGCTGAGCTTGTGTACAAGGAATAAAGAGCTTATTGGATTATCTCATCCATGGGGAAGGAATGGGCTCAGGAAAATATTCTTCCTTGTTAACCTGGGGGCCAGAGGGACCAGAACATTCCCATCGGCCACGTCATGTCTTCCCCCAGCACAGGAGTCCAGCTCGGGAGACAACTTCACTTCCACACGTGTTCCTTACACTCACAAGTTCTTCTCACACTGAGACTAATCAATTTCCCCAGAACAATCACTACTCCAAGGCAACCTCAGGCTGTCCAACCACCCCTGCAGATTTTGCAAGTCCCCTCAAAGCAAATCTCTTATCCTGGAAGGCTGCTGCTCTGAAGACAGACAAGGCACCAACGGCCAAGAATGCTCTACCTGACACAGCCCTGATGGCATCAGCTCTCCTGCTCATGAGTGGGGGCAGGAGAGGCCTCACCTCTGATTGTGGGTCTGTGCACCTGGAACCTCACTTGAACAGGCTGCTGCAGCTCCTGTGTCACCAACTCCAGGGCAGTCAGATAGCCCTCATGCCTGAATGGCAGCTCTGGGAACACCAGCACCTGCAGAATAAACCAGGCTCTCACCAGCTGCATCTCCCTGGGCTCAGGGAGCAGCAGACTGAGCAAACACCGCTTACCTCCAGAGCTTGCCATGGAGCTGACACCACCTCTTCGGCCACAGCTCTCACAGCCTCATGTGCCTCAAACACAGGGTCCCCCACAAAGAAGTTTTTGGCGTTTAAAAGAACTCCTGTTTGCAAAGGACACATTTGAACAAAGCCCATGAGACTCATTAAGGCCTGAAGAGATTCCCCCACCCTGCTCACACCACTCAGCAAAGCTGTGGTAGTGCTCTAGCTCCAGCTCTACTGGAGAGGCAGCTGCTGCAACCTTGCTGTTTCCTTCTTCCCCCTTTACAGCTGCTCTGACACCAGCGGTGTCTGCATTTGCAGTTCTCAGCAATCCTGACTTCTGGGAACCATGCAAGTGCTTCTCCCTTCCAGCACCCATCATTTACTTTGAGGTTTTGAGCACAGGTGCACTTTCCAGCCCCATGGATCATGGGAAACATGGCCAGGACCAGCTGGTTTCTACCAGTGGCAAACACTTCTGGATGATTCAAAGCCAGGTCAGGCTCTGGGGACTGAACACTACCAGCTACTGCCGTCCCAGCTCCCAGGGCTACTGTGCTCTCCTCCTAGTGATAGCTTTTTCCTCCTTACCTACACTTTCTCCTATATTTCATGTTCTTTCTGCTTCTCTTTCTTACTCCCTACAAAGCTTTGGGAGATCTGAGAGGCTGTATAAACACAAAGCCACACAGCACACACCTCATGACCTCCAGGCCTCTATAATCTTCTAAACCACAAGAGACAGCATCTCACAAAGGACAGCAAGTGGCACCAGGGCCTCAGATCCTGGCAGCAGCTCAAATAAAAGCTAAAAGCCATTTCCAAAGCTCTGTCTCAGAGCTTTGCTCCTCTCTCTGCTTTACTGAGGGCAAAGATTGAAGTGGGCCAAATTCTTACCTGTAGCCTTAGGCCATGTTTCTGGAAGTTCACCAGTCAAATGGAATCACAGAATGATAGGGCTTGGAAGTGACTTCTGGAGATCATCCACTCCAGTTCTACTGCCAGAGCAGGTTGCACAGCATGGTGTCCAGGCAGGTTCAGAACCTACCCAGCTGGGTTTGGAAGCTCTCCAGAGGAGACTCCACCATCTCTCTGGGCAGCCTGCTCCAGGTTCCACCACCCTCAACATAAAGATCCTCCTCATGTTTAGATGGAATTTCTGATGCTGCAGTTTGTGCCCTTACTCCTTGCCCGGTCACTGGGCACCACTGAACAAAGCCTGGTCCCATCCTGCTAATACCCACCCTGTAAGTATTGATCAGCATTGGTGAGATCTCTTCTCAGTCTGCTCTTCTGCAGACTAAAAGCCCTCAAGTCCCTCAGCCTTTCCTTCTCACAGAGCTGTTCCAGTCCCCTCAGCATCTTCATAGCCCTTTGCTGTACCTGCTCCAGCAGGTTCCTGTCCTCCTTAACTGGCAAGCCCAGAACCAGAGGGGGCCCGTTGGGAACACTGCAGTTGCTGCCCATCCCAATTGCTCTGGGGGTGGTGCTCAGGATGATCCCCTCCATGCAGCCCTATTTCTCCTTGGCACATGCCAGGGAGCAGGGCAGCTGCTTGCCCCCATGCAGCAGAGCCCACCTTCAGGCCTGTACTGGCAGACGTAGCTGTGCTTGGCCATGCAGAGGTCGGTGTTGCACTGCCCTGCAGGGCCCATCCGCACGCAGTGGTCAGCGTGGGACGGATGGGGCTCTCCTGGCAGCCAGTTCTGACAGCTCTCCAGATTAAATCCTTCTCCTCTCTGCTGTGCTCCAGGGCTTGCAAAATCATTGAATCCAATCCAGACATCGAGGCCCCTTCAAGAAAAAAAAAACAACAAAAAAACAGTAGGGGAAGGGGAGTTGAGAGAATCCTGAGCATGAGAGAGGCCTGGGCCAGCTGCCATCCACAGTTCCTCTATGACAATAACAACAACAGCTCCAGCCACGTGTCACAAGCTGTGCTCAACAGAGCCTTTTAGTTCCTGCAGGATTTCAGTATCCATCAGACTACCAGCACCTCACTCTTCATAACAGCTCCTTCACAGCACACCACCCTGGTTATCTACCAGCCTTTCAGACCTGGCCTGAGAGCTACAGAAAGTCACCTGCCCATTGGTAATCTGAGGGGACACTGAGCCAGAAGGATCCTGGCAGAGCAATCAACACCACAGGGCAGAAGAGAGAGAAGCAGCTCAGAGGACCAGTGTGTGTCACTGACTCAGGCACCTGATGGTCCCTGCCCCACAGCTTGAATCTTCCCTTGGCAAAAGTGCCCTCCTCTAGCCTGGGTTACAAGAGGAGCTGCTAAAGGCTCCATCAGCACCACACAGCCCATGACATACTGGTAAGCACTTATTCCTACCAGCCACAACTGGTACAGCACAAAGATAGGGGTCTGGAGGCCAAGTAGTGCCCTGGCAGCGCTGGGCTAAGGGTTGGACTCCATGAACTTAAAGGTCTCTTCCAACCCAAACCCATTCTGTGACCCTACCAGAGAGGGTAGCGCAGCACAGGCAGATGACAGTGGCTGGACAGGAGAACCACAAGTTGCTTTTGTGTTCAGAAATTCCCAGGACAACCTCCAACTGCATGGAGACTCACAGAATGCTTGGGGTTGGAAAGGGCCTTTAAAGGTCACCTAGTGCAAGCCCCAGTCGGAGTGCCCCTGACAGACACTTCCAGGCCCACAGTGAGCCATCACTCCAGAGGAGTGATGGTCACACAGATCCATCTGAAAAAGCTGCAGCCTTTGCTTTATTTCTGCAGACCTGTGGAATTTGCCAACAGGCCACTCTCCACTGCAAGTGGAACTGGCACCAGTGTAGGATGAAACCTTGGATGGTCCCAGGTATAGGAACTCCTATTCAAACTGGGGGATCTTTGATAGAGCTGCTGGGAGACCACCAACTTCTCAGCCTCCACCAAAAAACAGCAGCTGTGGGGGAACAAGAGACCAGCACTGCAGGCAGATGAACTCTGTGTGCAGGAGGAACTTCCAGAATCACTTAAGGGTTACAAGAAAGCTGGGGAGGGACTTTTGACAAGAGCTGGGAGTGCCAGGATGAGGGACAATGGCTTTGAGCAGGAAGAGGGGAGACCGAGACTTGAGATGAGGAAGAAATTCTTTCCAGGGAGGGTGGGGAGGCACTGGAACAGTTTTCCCAGGGAGGCTGTGGCTGCCCCCTCCCTGGAGGTGTTCCAGGCCAGGCTGGATGAGGCTTGAGCAACCTGGGCTGGTGGGAGGTGTCCCTGCCCATGGCAGGGCATTGGAACTGGATGAGCTTTAAGGTCCCTTCCAACCCAAACCATTCTAGGATTTTATGATTCTGTGATTCTAAGATGAAATTGTCCCTTCCACATTTGGAAACTGGCTGAAGCCCAGTGGTGGAAAGTGCTGAGTGGTCTTTCACAGCCACAAACAGCCTGGACAACTGTTTCTAATCACACCCAGCAGAAAGTGAGGCATTTGTTCCATATTAACTTCTGGAGTAGGGGAGAAGAGTCTCATGATCATAGAATCATAGAATGGTTTGGGTTGGAAGCAACCTGAAAGATTATCTGAGCACTTCAAAGCCCCCAGCTCCTTCTTGGCAGGTTGCAATCAATTCTACTCTGGCCTTGCCCTCAGCTCCTGTGTGCTCCCAGGGTGCTACCACTGCTCTGCAACAAGCAGCCCAGGGAGGCAGTTGGTGTTTCTCCACCACTGGGCTGAGCCAGATGAAATGCTGGGTGAGGTCATGCTGACAAAGGATAAGGATGGAAATAACTGCCCCATGAATTAGTGACTGTCCTTGCAGGTAGGGTGAGAAACTAAACAACCTCTGCTCCCGACCCCTTGGCAGGAGATGAGGGAGAGGGGCGAGGAGGCTGCCCATTTGCTGCTGCCATCCCAGCCACTCGATGGAGATTTTCCTCTTCCAATTCCAGCTGTGACCTAACTGCAAGGCAGCAGGACAAAAAGAGATGAACAGTCTCACTGACTTACTACCCAACCCTGCCACACTGCTGGGCCCACAGCTTGAAGACAATAACAGGAGGAATCACATAGAAGCCCAGAATCCCAGCGGGGGTGTTGGAAGGGACCTCTGGGGGTCATCCACTCCAAGCCCCTGCTCCAGCAGGGCAGCCACAGCAGCTTGCCCAAGGGCACAATGCCCAGGGAGGGTTGGAAGCTCTCCACACAAGCAGCCTCCAACACCCTAACACCAAAGAAGTTTCTCCTCCTGTTCAGATGGAACCTCCTGGGTTCCAGTTTGTGCTCCCTGCTGTGGTGGATGTGTCCTGTCCCTGGGCACCTCTGAGCAGAGTCTGGCCCCAGCCTCTTGCCCCTTACAGCTCCTTTAGCTCTTGCTGAGCACTGATCAGATCCCTTCTGGGGCTGCTCTTCTGCAGGCTCTCAGTCCCAGGGCTCTCAGCCTTTGCTCCTCACAATACTGCTCCAGGCCCCTCAGCAGCTTTGGAGCCTCCACTGGATTCTCTCCAGCAGATCCCTGTGTCTCCTGAACTGGGGTGAGAAGATCCCCGGAAGCACTGATAAGATCCCCAAACTCCAGACTCTCCACAACTCTAGAGAGTAAGAATCCAGCCATTCACTTTTGAAGCAAAATGTGAAGGTGCCTCTGAGCAAGGACCATGCTGCCTTGTTCAAAGCAGAATGAAGTCTCAGGAGGCTGGGAGACAGGGGCTCCCCTGGGAGTAGGGTTCCCTGGACTGGGTGTAGGCTTCTGGAGGCAGGGAAGGGACCAGTTCATCACACATCGCTCCTGGGAGGCCACCAGAGGAGAGGAGTGAAGGCGAGGTCCTTGATGCTGCAAGTCTAATGGGAAGCAGATTTCTGCTCCTGCCGTTTTCCCACACGAAGCTGTGGAGGCTTCGTGTTCCCAAAGCCTGCTGCTGGGCTGCTCTGCCGCGTCCTGGAGCTGCCTCACTCCTGTTTATCTGAGTGGATTAATAAAACAAATAGAAGAAATAAAGGGGGCTGGGGAGGAGAGCAGCACAGGGCAGCAGCTGGGAAACAGCTTGGGCAGTTCATTCCCTTCCCAGCTCTCATGATTTCCATGCTCTGCAGCCCATCGGGAGCTCTGCACCCCATCGGGAGCTCTGCACGCAAAGCCTGACAGCTCCCAGAGCCCGCTGACCAGCCCCTAAGCCATGCAGAGGGACAGACTCCCTCTTCCCGGGAGCAGGGACCACATCTATGCCAGCTCAGGAGAAATCCCAGTGGGAATGAACAGGGCAAAGGTAGAGGGTTAGGAAGAAGGAGCTATCAGACCTTCAGCAGGACTGTTCAAAGGCTGTGTCACACACAGCTTCTCATGCACAGAATCAGTGCAGGAGAGGCCAAACCCTGGGGTCAGCTTTAGGCCCCACACTCCAAGAAAGACATTGAGGTCCTGGAGCAGGTCCAGAGAAGGGCAACAGAGCTGGGAAAGGGTCTAGAGAACAGGCTGGGGAGTAGCAGCTGAGGGAGCTGGGAGTCTTCAGCCTGGAGAAGAGGAGGCTGAGGGAGACCTCATTGCTCTCTACAGCTCCCTGAGAGGAGGCTGCAGCCAGTTGGGGGTTGGGCTCTGCTCCCTAGTCTCAGGTAATAGAATGAGAGGAAATGGCCTGAAATTGTGCCAGGGGAGGCTGAGATTGGAGATGAGGAACAACTTCTTTGCTGCCAGAGCGGTCAGGGATCGGAACACCATCCCTGGATACGTTCAAGAACCCTGTGGCCATGGCACCTGGGCAGGTGCTCCAGTGGCCACAGTGGGGCTGGGCTGATGGTTGGACTCTTCCAACCAAAACAATCCCATGTCTCTGTGATTCCCTGCACATGTGCTTCCTGAGCTGTGCTTACAAAGAGGCTGGGAGTGGGAGTGCTGACAAGGGCTGTCAGCTTCCTGCAAGCTCTCCTGGTTGTCCTCCCCGCCCAGGCACTGGCTGGCTGCAGAAGGGCACTCGGAGAGGTGGACTTCAGCACAGGCTGACAGCTCCAGTGCTATCTGTTTATAAAGCCCAAGATGTGAGGTGGAACAGATGGTGCTGCAGCCTGACATGCAGAGAGGAGCTCTCTTGCTTCTCAAGAGGTGAAAGAAGAGGAGAAAGAAGAGGAGAAGGGCTCTGAGCTGTGCCTGGGAGGGTGCAGGATCCCAGATGCTCCACACTGTGGTGTCACACATGGGACAATCCAGCTGTGATCTTGGTAGATGGAAGGAGCTGGTTGCAAGATAACCCCCAGGCCCAGTCTGTCAGACACATGTCCCCTGGACACCAGTGCCTCTGACCCTCTCCATCACCCAGCCTGAGCCTGCAGATTTTGCTGAAGTCGCAGGGGAAAATGTGCTCAGCCCAGCCCCATTTACACCTGACCCTGCACCTCTCTGCACCATCTCAGATGCACCTACAAGCACAAAGGTAGGTACCAGAAGCCCACAAGCAGCATCCCACAATTCCCAGTTCTGACTTCCGGCCTTTCTGGCCCATTCCTCTTCTTCCATCCACAGCCATCTTTACCAAGGACTCTGGCTCTGCTTGTTCCTCCTCTTTGTTCAGCAGCTTCAACTCTACCACAGAATGGGCTGGAAGGGACCTTCAAGATCATCCAGTCCCAGCCCCCTGCAGTGAGCAGGGATACCTCCCACCAGCCCAGGCTGCTCAAGGCCTCATCCAACCCAGCCTTGAACACCTCCAGGGAAGGGACATCCACAGCTCCCTGGGCAACTGTTCCAGTGTCTCCCTCCCCTCACTCTCAAGAATTTCTTCCTCATCTCCAGCCTCAGTCTCCCCTCTTCCAGCTCAAAGCCATTGCTTCATCCTGTCACTCCCAGCCCTTGTCAAAAGTCCCTCCCCAGCTTTCTTGTAGGACCCCTTCAGGTACTGGAGGACCACTAGAAGGTCTTGCTGGAGCCATCTCCCCATCCTCAGCCTGACCCCGTGTGTCTCTGCTGCCTGAGCCAGCAGCCAGGCTCAGCAGGATCCCTCTTCCCAGAGCCCTCTTCAGATGTCACCCCAGGAACACCAGGACGCTGGGAAATGATAACCATGACCTCCTCACTTACCTGGTGACATGAGCCACCAAGAAGCTCTGGATCTCAGGGCTGCTCACAAAGGCCAGATCTCCACTGTCATGCTCCTGGCAGTGCTGCTGGGCCTCCCACCACTCAGCCTTCTCCACCACCAGCTGGTAGCAATGGTTATTTCCCGGGAACACCAAGCCATCAGGGGGACACAGGGGGTGAACTGCTGCAGGAGGTGGAAGAACACAAACATGATGTCCTTTCTACGGGCTCACGACTCCTGTGAAGAGTGAGCTTCCAGGCATGTCCTGTCCTGTCCTCATTGGAGCCCACAAATCCCCTTTGCTGTTGAAGTGCACCCTGTGGCCAAGGAGGGTGCAAAATGCTGTCAAGGGAGCCCAGAGGAGTCATCTCCCTTCAATCAGGTGACAGAAAGAGAGGAAAAGGCCTAAGATTGTGCCAGGTGAGGTTTAGGTTGGAAGGAGGTGGTGGAGGCCCCATCCCTGGAGGTGTTCCAGAAAGGTATGGCCATGGCACTTTGGGTCATGGTTTGGTGGCCATGGTGGCATTGGGTTGATGGGTGGTCTGGGTGATCTTAGAGGTCTCTTCCAACCCAAACCATCTACAGTTCTGAGTCTGTGATCTCTCATTCCTTGTAGGAAGGGAAAGGGAAGGCCCAGGACCCAGTGCCATCCCTCCCTGTCCAGCACCCATCCAGCAAACCCTCCTTACCTCTGCCCAGCTCTCCAGCCCCTGTGGTGATACCAGACAGCACCACCAGGCCAGTGCCACCTCTGTTGCGGATCCTTACGTCCAGACTCTCATTTGTCTTGACCAAGGAAGGACACTGCAATTCTAGCTCCTGAGGTGAAGCCACCACCTCAATTTCTGCCTGCACAGGTAAGACCTTGGTGCCCACAAAGACAGTGGCAGTGACATTGTATTGCCCAGGTAAGGCATAGACATGGACAGCTGCATTTCCAGTGGTGTTGAGAACCTCTGTGTGGTCCCCAAATTCCCACAGTAAAGTGCTGGCAGCAATGGGAATACTGACATTGAAGAGCACGGCCTGGTGCAGGCTGTAGCGGGGCTGGAGTCCTCTGAAAGACACAGGCAGCTGTGCCTGGAAAGGAGAGGGGACAAGGGATGGGCCACTACAGGCCTGCCCAGACAAAGGCTCAGTGCAAAATGGCAAACAGCTGGAGGAAGAGTTTGTTTCCTGGGCAGTTCCACACCAGCACTGCCCCTGAGGGCTGAAAGCTCCATACTCCTGGTCTTCAGCGTAGCACAGCGCACTGCAGGTCTCCTCCGTGAGGTTCCCAGGGTGAACAGATGTGAAGAGGATAACAAATTCTGCTCCTTCTGTGTGGTTGCTCACCAGACACGTTATGTATTGAGCTCCTGGGGGACAGAACAGAAGATTCTCTTGCAGTCAGGTTGCCCAGGGAGGCTGTGGTTGCCTCCTCGCTGCAGCTGTTCAAGGCCAGGCTGGATGAGGCCTTGAGCAGCCTGGGCTGGGGGAGGTGGCCCTGTCATGGTTGGAACTGGATGAGCTTTAAGGTTCCTTCTAACCCAACCCATTCTAGGATTCTATGAATCTGACACTGCAAAGCCATGGCTTGCTGAAACCTCCCAGAGACACCACCCCTCACCCTTGGGCTGGCCTTCTCCTGGGCCAGCTCCCACTCCAAGCACTTCCTCTTTGAGACCTGCCTGGGACAGGTCCTTCATGTGAAGGAACGCTGACAGAAATAACAAACCAGTCAAAGAGATTTATGAGGCAGCAGCAGTCAGTAAATCAAAGTGGTCTTTAGAGAGCCCAACAGGCCCATGGGAAACAGAGCTACCAAGTCTGACTCTCTAAGGAATGCACAGGACTGGCCACCAAGTAAGACCAGGACAGCACATTTCACTGCACACTGCCTAGAGCTTCCAGCAGCAAGTCTATGAGCAAACACACCTGGGCAGGGGGTCACAATGGGGGCATGGGGAAAGACCACCAGACTCTCCCACTGGAGCTGGCAGACACTGCAGCCACCTTCTTCCTTGTGAAGAGCCAAGACTTCTGGTGCTGGAAGAGGAAATCTTCTCAATGCCCAGCAAGGCATAAAGGAGAGCCAGACTCTGCTCAGTGGTGCCCAGGGACAGCACAAGGGGCAGGGTGTACAAACTGGAACCCAGGAGGTTCCATCTGAGCAGGAGGAGAAACTTCTTCGGTGTGAGACTGCTGGAGGCCTGGAGCAGGCTGCCCAGAGAGGTTGTGAAGTCTCCTTGTGGAGAGCTTCCAACCCCTCCTGGGCATTGTGCCCCTGGGCAAGCTGCTGTGGGTGCCCTGCTGGAGCAGGGATTGGACTGGGTGATCCCCCACACACCCCATGCTGGGATGCTGTGGTGCCACACACAGCCTGCACCCAGGGGATGTGCAGGGATGCACAGGGTGGGCAGGGTGCAGAGGACAACCAGGTGCCTGGCTGAAGGAAGCACAGCCACACACATGCAGGGACACACAGGGTCCTACAGCCACAGCAGCTCAGAGCAGCAGCTCCTTCCCTCAAGCTTCCTTCCCTTGGAAGGGGAGGGACATTCCCCTGCCACAAACACAGAGGCCCCAGCATGCTGCAGAGCCGCAGCCCAGCTGAGACCGCCTGGCCTCCTCCCCAGCTCTGCCCACGCACCCCAGGCATGTTTGCTCCTCTGTTTCTGCTGGTTGCTACAACATCTACCCCCAAACATCTCAACAGCTCTGGCCTTGTGTGATCTTCCCACACGACATCCGTCCAACTGCCCGGCTTTCTCCACAGCCTTCCTGCAAAACTTGAGCCACTTCTCTTACGAGCAGTCCCCTGAGGAGGACCACGGCATGAGAACTACTTTGCCTTTTAGCACCCGCCTGGTGTTCTTCTGTCAGTAGCTGGCAGGGCGTTCCCAGCCACTTCCCACTGCACTGAACTACCCAGAAAGCAGCCCCACATTATCCCCTACTAACTTAAAGTAGGAAAGAACTCATTATCAAGGGGAGTGACAGTACTGGTGCTATCTCCTCAAGGTGCTGCAAGGCTGGGAGAACTTTGCTGGAGAAAGAGGAGCAACCACCACCCAGGTTTTTTCTCCAGGGAGCTCTGCACTTCACCAGGCAGCTCAGCTGGCTCCCAGCAGCCCTGGTTCCCTCAGCTTTCAACACTGCATCATCCCATCGAGCATCACAGAAGATGCTTGATGCATGCTGGGGGGAAGGACTCACTCTCCTTGCTTCTCTCGCTTATAGACAGCTGAGCACCCAAGCAGGATTTGTTCTCTTAAGGCTTCCCTTCTCACCCTCCAGTTACACACTGCCCAGCATTTCTGCTAGCCAAGGTAGACACCTGGAGGAGGTGACAGGCTGTAGAGGAGGGCAGTGTCCATTGAACACACCCAACAAGGAGCTCTGTCACCTGCGAAGATCCAGCTTACACAGAGCGCCAGATCCCCAGCATGGGGGGTGGCAGGGACCTCCAGAGATCACCCACTGCAAGCCTCTGCTAAACCCAGCCACAGCAGCTTGCCCAGGAGCACAATGTCCAAGCGAGTTTGGAATGTCTCCAGGGGTGTGTGGGGGATCACCCAGTCCAATCCCTGCTCCAGCAGGGCACCCACAGCAGCTTGCCCAGGGGCACAATGCCCAGGGGGGTTGGAAGCTCTCCACACCAGGAGACTCCACAACCTCTCTGGGCAGCCTGCTCCAGGCCTCCAGCAGCCTCACTCCAAAGAAGTTTCTCCTCCTATTCAGATGGACTCAATCCTTAAGGCGTCAGGCTACAGTCAGGCACCATCATTATTTGTTTAATCAGATCAGAACTGGTGAGTTGAGGTCTGAAGAGGTCTAGATGTGATCACCAGCTGCCCTGGGCCCCTTATTTGCACCGTTTGGTTGTCTCTCCCACCACAACCCACAGCATTTCCTTACCACAAGTGGCATTGATGAAGGAGACCTCGAAGAGGAGAGGTTTGCCAGCTCTGGAGGCTGGACACACCTCGTCTCTGACACCTGCATCACCTTCACTCCTCTATCTGCCACCCAACGGGGCAGCCAGGCAAGTCTGCAGTCACAAACCCATGGATTCCAACTGAAGTTTCTGCAAGAGGGAGATCAGAGGGAGAAGTTCAGCCCCAAGCTGACACGTGTGGAGCATTAATCACAGCCACGTGCAGATCCCTCCCTGCTCCCATCTGCAAGCTTGGGAAAAGGCTGGGAGGGGAGGGATTGAATAGGGAATCAAGCAACAATTCACATCATCCTTCTAGATGGCTAGAATTAGGCAAGCACTCCAAGTACTTTTTTAACTTTGCAAATAATTGTTGCAATTAGAAGCAAATTACAGCCCCAGCCTGATATTTAAAGCAGTCTGCCAGAGAAGAAGAGCCCTGGTGGTGGAGCAGCAGCTTCTGTAGCCACGGGGGGACTATTTACAGCCCCATTACAAAAAATAGCTCCGAGAAAAAATTGATCTGTCAAAGAAGAAAGGCCAAGTCAGTGCTAATCCTTCCATGTGGCAGTTTAATGACAAGATGGAAACTTTAATTGCAGCCAAGCTGGATGCAAATGACAGCTCTCGGCACACTGCTGCCAACGGGACAGGGGTGGGAGGATGTTTGTTCAACTGACGCCAGCCAGGCTGGGCTGCTGCAGGGGCTGGGCCCACCAGCTCTGGAACTGCAAGCAGCACTTTACTGGCCAGCCTAAGGAGGGACAGCCTTACTTGGGCCTTCTCACCCAGGCTTCCAGCACCCTCACACCAAAGAAGTTTCTCCCCCTGCTCACACAGAACCTCCTGGGTTCCACTTTGTGCCCCTTGCCCCTTGGCCTGTCCCTGGGCACCACTGAGCAGAGTCTGGCCCCAGCCTCTTGCCCCCCACAGCTCCTTTATCTCTTGCTGAGCATTGCTCAGCTCCCCTCTGGGGCTGCTCTTCTCCAGGCTCTCAGCCCCAGGGCTCTCAGCCTCTGCTCCTCACAGAGCTGCTCCAGGCCCTTCAGCACCTTTGTATCCTCCACTAGACTCTCTCCAGCAGGTCCCTGTCTCTCTTGACCAGGGAAGCCCAGAACTGGACACAATACTCCAGATGTGGCCTCACCAGGGCAGAGGGGGAAGAGAACATTCCAGGACCTGCCACTCACACTTCTTGCCAGAGACAAAAAAATTGGCAGAGCTGGTGTGGGAAAGAAGAAAGGAAGCCAACAAAGCAGTAGCAGGGTTTGGATGAATCCAGGAGGAAGAAGCAAAGACTGAGAATAGTTCAGGCTTGAAGGGCACCATGAAGAGTCAGGAACAGGACACAACTTAAGAAAGAAACTGGAGAGAGTCCAGAGGGCAGTTGTTTGGTTGGGTGCATGCTCCATAGCACCCTAAGGCACCCATTGACAGCTGCTTCAAGGAAAGGTCTAAAGAAAGAACTGAGGAACTGAGGAGGAACTTACATTTCACTTAAATTAAATAAATTATCAAATATTCCATCTTCTAATGTAGAAATCTTGTTGTGGCTTATATCTCTGTAAAAGAGAAAGTGGAAGTTCATCACGATGGTAACAACAGAATAGAACAGAATAGAATAGAATAAACCAGGGTGGAAGAGACCATCAAGATCAAGTCCAACCTATCATCCAACACCACCTAATCAACTAAACCATGGCACCAAGCACTTTATCAAGTCTCCTCCTGAACACCTCCAGGGATGGTGACTCCACCACCTCCCTGGGCAGCACTTTCCAATGGGCAATCTCTCTCTCTGTATAGAACTTCTTCCTAACATCCAGCCTGAACCTCCCCTGGCACAGCTTGAGACTGTGTCCTCTTGTTCTGGTGCTGGCTGCCTGAGAGAAGAGACTAACCTCCACCTGGCTACAACCTCCCTTCAGGGAGTTGGAGAGAACAAGAAGGTCTCCCTGAGCCTCCTCTTCTCCAGGCTAAGCAACCCCAGCTCCCTCAGCCTCTCCTCACAGGGCTGTGCTCCAGACCCCTCCCCAGCTTTGTTGCCCTTCTCTGGACACCTTCCAGCAAGTCAAAATCTTTCCTAAACTGAGGGGCCCAGAACTGGACACAGGACTCCAGGTGTGGCCTAACCAGTGCTGAGCACAGGGCACAATGACCTCCCTTCTCCTGCTGGCCACACTCTTCCTGATGCAGGCCAGGATGCCACTGGCCTTCATGGCCACCTGGGCACACTGCAGGCTCCTGTTCAGCTGCTGTCAACCAGTACCCCCAGGTCCCTCTCTGCCTGGCTGCTCTCAGCCACTCTGACCCCAGCCTGCAGCACTGCCTGGGGTTGCTGTGGCCAATGTGCAGCACCTGGCACTTGGATGTGTTCAATCTGATGCCCTTGGACTCTGCCCATCTGTCCAGCCTGGCAAGGTCCCTCTGCAGAGCTCTCCTACCCTCTGGCAGCTGAACTCCTGCCCCCAGCTTGGTGTCATCTGCAAATTTACTGCTGATGGACTCCATCCCCTCATCCAAATCATCAATAAAGATATTGATCAGGCTGGGGCCCAGCACTGATCCCTGGGGGACACCACTGGTGCCTGGCTGCCAGCTGGCTGTGGCACCATTCACCACCACCCTCTGGGCTCAGCCTGCAGCCAGTTCCTAACCCAGCTCAGAGTGCTGCTGTCCAAGCCAGGGGCTGACAGCTTGGCCAGCAGTTTGCTGTGGGGGACGGTGTCAAAGGCCTTGCTGAGGTCCAGGCAGACTCCATCCACAGCCTGCCCCACATCCACCAGGCAGTCACCTGGGCATGGAAGGAGATCAGGTTGGTCAGGCAGGACCTGCCCTTCCTAAATCCATGCTGGCTGGGCCTGATCCCTTGGCCATCCTGTAAGTGCTGTGTGATCACACTCAAGATGACCTGTTCCATCATCTTGCCTGGCACTGAGGTCAGGCTGACAGACCTATAATTCCCTGGCTCGTCCAACCGGCCCTGCTTGTGGATGGACACCACGCTGGCAGCTTCCAGTCTTCTGGGACCTCTCCAGTGAGCCAGGACTGCTGAAAAATGATGGACAGGCTTGGCCAGCTCATCTGCCAGCTCTCTCAGCACCCTAGGATGGATCCTGTCTGGCCCCATGGACTTGTGGGGATCCCAGCGGCTGAGGAGATCTCTAACAACCTCCTCCTCCAGCCTGACCAACAAACAGGACCAACCTCTGTCCCAGGCTCTGCTTGGGTGCTAGCTACTCCCTGAGCATCTTGAGTCTCGTGCGTATGATAGCAAAATGTTCAGCCAGGCACTAAGTCATGGAATCCCAGCACAGGGGGGTGGAAGGGACCTGTGGGGATCACCCAGTCAAACCCCAGCTCAAGTAGGGCACCCGCAGCAGCTTGCCCAGGGGCACAATGGCCTGGGGGGATTGGAAGCTCTCCAGAGAAGGAGACTCCACAACCTCTCTGGGCAGCCTGCTCCAGGCCTCCAGCACCTTCACACCAACCAATTTACTCCTCCTGCTCAGATGAAACCTCCTGGGTTCTAGTTTGTGCCCACTGCCCCTCATCCTGTCCCTGGAGTCTGGCCCCAGCCTCTTCATTTATGCACCTTAGATATTGATAAGCAATTATAAGGGTCAATTTGATACATCAGTTTGACCTGCAGGGTCAAATCCTGCCCAACTCTCTTGAATGCCAGTGAGTGAATCACTGGACCATGCAGTGAAAGATCTTGAGGAAGAAGTCCACAGGTACATCAATCTGGGACTCAGCAAAGGAGGTCAGGCCTGTGGAACTCATGCATGTGCTCAAAGGGGGAGAGGTGAAGGGTCCAGCATGTTCTTACAGTTTCTGCAGAGAAGTCAGGCTCTCGAATATCTCAACACCCAAACCACTGATCTTGTTCCTGGAAAGGTCCCTAGGGAAAGAAAACACAATGTTCAGCTTTCTTTCAACTTCACTTTGTCATTCCCCCAGCACTAGACCTCAGAAGAGGTCCTCTCTCATTAGAGCTGCAAACCCCAAACCCCAACCAGACTCCAGAGTGGACAGATGCAGGGTGCCAAGTGGAGCAGACAAAGACCAGACCTTTCCCAGCTGTCCATGTCCTTCCTGTGCTGAGGGTCCCAGAGCTGGACACAGCCCTGCAGGTGAGGTCTGAGCAGAGCAGAGGGGCAGGATCCCCTCTCTCCATCTCTGGCCACACTGCTTTGGATGGAGCCCAGGCTGCCATTGGCCTTCTGAGCTGCAAGCTCACATTGTTGGCTTATGTCCATCTGCTGTTACTCCTCCTTGCTGCCTCACCTCTTACTTTGATCCCAGCAGCAACGCTTGGTTTGAGCTGACATTTCGACTTCAAATTATCCCAATTCAAAGACTTCTGCCAAACTGGCAGGAGAGTGATGGATGATTCCAGGAAACTCTGGGGATAGGTAACAAGGATGGATGTCTCTTTAAAAGGCTGGAGTTTATTTTCCCTGATTTTGCTGCCTGGCAGTTCTTTGCCAAGCCCAGAGTAGATTCAGAAGAGCTCACCAGCAACACCAGTAAGGAAGTCCAAGAAATGTGCAAAATAAAAGCTCAATACACATAAAAAAGGACAGTAGCCAAAATGCCCAACCCAGCCTGGGCCCTTCTGTCTTGAGGTGGGTAAAGAACAGACTTTCCTTTTCTGCCATGACACAGACACATGGGAATCACAGCTTGCACAGCAGGACATGAAAGTCACCTCCAAACCCATTTCCAGCTCCCACTTGCAAGACAAACACACAAGACAAGCTTGGACTGGAATCCTAACTGCTGCCAGTCAGCCAGGTCAGAGCCTTCCTCAGGTGGGCTCCTGTTCCATGTCTCCTGGAGCATTTTCTATCACTGTGCTCCTCTGCACCAGTTTTGGAAAGGTCAAACCACTAACCAGTTGCCTTACAGGGAAAACAGTACAACCATCTCTTCCCCTTTGAAATACCTGGAAACAAGCCATTTAGTTTTCAGGCAGCACCTCAAACCCAAGACAGCAGGAAATGGTCTTTCAGCTCTGATGCCTTCTTGCTCCTTGCCCAGGCAGAGAGATCTCCAAACTATTCTGCTGCTCCAAAATCAGAGCTTTGCCACCTCTTTTTAGGTTTTATACTAAAAGAGGGAGATTCAGACTACATAGAGGAGGAAATTTTTTATGCCGAGGGTGGGGAGAGCCTGGCCCAGGCTGCCCAGAGAGCTGAGAGCTGCCCCATCCCTGGCACCATCCCAGCTCAGGTTGTCTGGGGCTGTGAGCAGCCTGCTCTGGTTGGGGATGACCCTGCTGGGTGCAGGACGTTGGGCTGGATGAGCTTTAAGGTCCCTTCCCACCCAAACCTGTCAGCCTATGAGTTCAAAGAGGCTCTTCTAAACTGCTCCTGGCCACATGGAGAAGTGAGCACCAGCGCGGGGTGAAGTTCTCACCATCACAGATGGCACAATTGGGTGAGCAGACACCTGAGCTGTGCAGGGTCCCAGGACACCCAGCCCCAAGCCCAGCCACCTTCTCTGCAGCTCTCTGCAGCTTTCTCTTCATCCTGCTACTTCCCAAGCAGGAGGTGAACAACTCCAGCAGAGCACTTCTGCTCAGCTCTATCCCTCTGCCGTAGTGTCAGGCATGGAGGGCTTGGACCTGAGCCTCCCCCAGACTGTTACAAACATCCCTTTGGAATCATCATCTCCAGTCCAACTCAGAGAGAGAGCTTTTAAACTTCAGGTAAGTGAAGGCTAAGACCCCAAACCCTCGACTCCCTGGAGTCAGTCAGCTCCATTCTCACACAAGAGCAGGATCAGAGATGACTGAGACCTGGAAGCTGTGCAGGAAGATGCTCAGTGGCAGAGCTGCTGCCATCAGCCTCAACAGCCAGGGACAACACAACCTCAGGCAGGAGCTCCCAGCTTGGTGCTGCCTTCTCACAGCGTGACGGGCTGACACTAGATGTCACTGCCTGAGCATGAGGGAAGAGCTCCTGGTGAAGAGGAGTGATCCAGCAGGGACCCAAAGGGTGCAGGACGCCTGGTGCTGTGCTTGTGGCCTGCAGGCTGTGGTCAGGAAGGGCCAGGAGAACCCTTCTGATACAGAGGTTTTTCCTCATGCCCAACCTAAACCTCCCCTGGCATAACTTGAGGCCATTTCCTCTTGTCCTATCAGTTGTGACTTATGAGACCAACCCCCACCTGCTCCAAACTTCTTGCAGGGAGCGGTAGAGAGCCAGAATGTCTCCCCTCAGTCTCCTTTTCTCCAGACTAAACAACCTCAGTTCCCTCAGCTGCTCCTCACCAGCCCCTCCATACCCTTCACCAGCTTCATTGCCCCTCTCTGTACCCAGTACCGATGCTCAGATGGGCTCCATGGCCTCACAGCTGGCAGCCTGGGGGCTCTTTCCCCAGCTGTGGTGGTGGACAGGCTTTTTTTGGTGCACTGCTGGTTTCTCTGCATTGCAGACAACAGCCAGTGTGGAGCAGAGGATAGCAGCCCCCGCCTGCCAAGCCTGATGTCATGCTCTCGTTATGTCATTTGTGGCCCCAGTTTGCCTCCATTTCACCAAAAGAAGTAGGGAGGGAAGGAAAAGGGGGAAGGGAAGGGAAGGGAAGGGAAGGGAAGGGAAGGAAGGAAGGGAAGGGAAGGGAAGGGAAGGGAAGGGAAGGGAAGGGAAGGGAAGGGAAGGGAAGGGAAGGAAGGGAAGGGAAGGGAAGGGAAGGGAAGGGAAGGGAAGGGAAGGGAAGGAAGGGAAGGGAAGGGAAGGGAAGGGAAGGGAAGGGAAGGGAAGGGAAGGGAAGGGAAGGGAAGGGAAGGGAAGGGAAGGGAAGGGGAGGGAAGGGAAGGGAAGGGAAGGGAAGGGAAGGGAAGGGAGGGGAGGGAAGGGAAGGGAAGGGAAGGGAAGGGAGGGGAGGGGAGGGGAGGGGAGGGGAGGGGAGGGGAGGGGAGGGGAGGGGAGGGGAGGGGAGGGGAGGGGAGGGGAGGGGAGGGGAGGGGAGGGGAGGGGAGGGGAGGGGAGGGGAGGGGAGAACATTGCTGGCTTCTGCCTTCCCCAGCCCTTTTGGTGTGTGGAGCTCAGCCAGAACAGTAATGGGAAAAGCATCCACAGACAGGGTGAAGCAACTGCAGAGAGGGGACTGAGTGCAGGCTCAGGGAGAGTGACAGAGATCCCAGAAAATCCAGTATGGAAGGGCTGGAAGGGACCTCTGGAGATAGAATCATGGAATTGGTTTGGTTGGAAAAGCTCTCCAAGATCACTGAGTCCAACCATCACCCAGTAAAGCCCAGCAATGCTCCCAGTAATGCCCAGTGATGCCCAGCAAAGTCCAGTAATGCTCCCAGTGATGCCCAGCAATGCCCAGAAACATCCAGTAATGATCCCAGCAATGCCACCACCAAAAGCCAGGCTGCACCATTCCACACCCAGCAACCAGAGAGGACAACAGCCAGAGGGGCACAGAAGATGGCTTGTGAGACAAAAGGAGCCCAGTGCTCCCTAGGCAGCAAACCACCAAGGAGGTACCAACCACTGCCTTAGGTGTCAGCATGGCAAACACTTCCCAGTGCCCAGGAGCAAAGGGCAGCCCATGCCCCCTGTGCTGGGCTTCAGCTGCCTGAGTCCATAACAGACTTTCCAGAAAAGAGGAGGACAAACCCTGTGTGTTTTTGCATGCTTGAGCCAGGAAAAATGAGTTTTTTGCTGACCTGGCTCCTTTTGGACTTCATCTTTGGCTTGCAGCTCCCCTAGGAAGCACAGCAGAAGTGACAGGACTTGTGCAGGAGGGAAATGGAGATTCCTGCCACGGGGGCTACAGAAACCTGAAACCAACTCTGCTCTTTTGGTGTGCCGGGTGCAGGGAACGATGCTGTCACTGTGCACTAGGCTACCAGGAAGGGTTTCACCAGCTCTGCTGTGTGAGCAGCCTTCAGCCTTTCATGCAGACAGAAGGGCAACAGCACCTGGAGAACTTCACAACCAGCTCCTGGTCTCAGTCACAGTGAAGGAGGAATCTTTCGGGGCAAAGGGACTCCAGCTCCACCATACATCACCAAGAAGTGCAGCTGAACACTAAGATGGGGCCATTCCCTGGTTGGTTTCACCACTTTCCTCCCCAGAGCCATGCAGCAGCTCAGCTCACTGTGACCTGGCGCTTCCCACCCCTGAGGAAGCTGGTTTTGATCCACAGAATCATGGAATTGTTTCAATTCCAACAGCACTCTGAGAGCATCCAGTCCAACCATCAGCCCAGCACCACCATGGCCACAGTTTCTTGAACACCCACAGGGATGGGGACTCCACCACCTCCATAGGCAGACTCTTCCCATCCCTGACCACTCTTGCAGGGAAGAAACTTTTCCTCTTCTCCAACCTAACCCTCCCCTGACACGATCTCAGGCCATTTCTTCTCACTTCTGTTACTTGAGACTAGGGAGCAGAGACCAATCCCCACCTGGCTCCGACCTCCTCTCAGGGAGCTGCAGAGAGCAATGAGGTCTCCTCTCAGCCTCCTATTCTCCACACTAAACACCCCCAGCTCCCTCAGCTGCTCCTCCCCAGCCCTGTTCTACAGACCCTTCCCCAGCTTCATTGCCTTTCTCTGGACCTGCTCCAGCCCCTCTCTGTCCTTCATGGAGTGAGTGGCCCAAAACTGAACCCAGTATCCGAGGTGTGGCCTCACCAGTGCTGAGAGCAGGGGGACAATAACTTCCCTCCTGCTGACCACTACTATTCCTGATCCAGGCCAGGATGCTGCCCCACATGCCATAGGACTCTACTGCAGAGAGCAGCACCTAAAAAATGCTCAAGGTGGAGGGGACTGTCCAGGGAAAGGCTGAGTGAGAGACAGCAGGAGCTGCTGTGAGCGAGTCCTGAGCAGAGCTGCCTACTGGCAGCCAGCACCCTGGTCTCCCTGAAGCTGGCACAGCATGATGACAATTCATTTGCTCCTTGTGAATTTATGAGTTCCAAATGCTGGCCCACATCTTCACCCTCTCTAAGGAATTTGCCCCAGAAGACTTTGGTCACAAATAGCCATCTGAAAAGTTCACATTTTCCTCCCCACAGCTGAGTCCTTAATTGTTGATATGAAAGTGGAAGGCAAGGAGACAGCACTTCTGCAATGTTCTGAACACTCTGTGCTCTCCTGGGATAGCTCCAAAGCACTCTCACACAGGCCCCTGCAAAGCATCTGTGCCAGGAGACAGTGGGTTTGACTCGAAGCAGACCCAGATGTAACTCCCAGCTCTGCTGCAGGACCACAAGTTCACTCCACCACCACAGGCTCTGCTCTGAGCTATGGAGTGAAGCTTTCAGAGCCCACCTGGATAGGTTCCTGCGTAATTTATTCTGGGTGATCCTGTTCTAGACGATCTTCAGAGATCCCTTCAAACACCAGCAGTGATTCTGTGGAGCTATGTTCCCTTCCCACCTCATCCTGCTGCAAGCCTCTCCCAGAGCACCAGGAGGAAATCCTGCTGGTCATGCTGGCAGCCGAATAGCATAGCATACCATAGCATAGCATGGCATAGCATAGCATAGCATAGCATCGCATAGCATCGCATAGCATCGCATAGCATAGCATAGAATAAACGAGGGTGGAAGAGACCTTCAAGATCATCAAGTCCAACCTATCATCCAACACCATCTAATCAACTAAACCATGCACCCAAGCACCCTGTCAAGTCTCCTCCTGAACACCTCCAGGGATGGTGATTCCACCACCTCCCTGGGCAGCACATTCCAATGGGCAATCACTCTCTCTGTGAAGAACTTCTTCCTCACATCCAGCCTAAACCTTCCCTGGTGCAGCTGGAGACTGTGTCCTCTTGTTCTGGTGCTGCTTGCCTGGGAGAAGAGACCAACCCCCACCTGGCTACAACCTCCCTTCAGGTAGTTGTAGACAGCAATGATAGCATCACAGAATCCCAGACTGGTTTGGGCGGGAAGGGACCTTTAAAGCTCATCCAGTCCAACCCCTGCAGTCAGCAGGGACACTCCCAACCAAAGCAGGTTGCTCAGGATCCTGTCCAACCTGACCTTGAAGAACAGGGGCTGTTACAGCCTGTGCTTCAAGCAGCTGGGAAAGACCAATCCCTGAGCCCTACACAAGACCAAGCTGAGACCTTGGGACACCCTATGTGACACCTGGGCAGTCCCTACCCATCCACTGCTCATCCACACTCCCTGTGCTCCTCTGCCCATGTCCCATCTCCAGAGGAAGCAAGGCTGTGAGTGCCAGCAGGATGTCTGAGCCAGGCAATCCCCACCACGGTCAGGGCATCCTGACCCTCCAGGTGGGAGCTGTCTGCAGTGCAGCAGAGACTCAAGGAGCAGCTCCTCAGATCCCACAGCCAGCAGCTTTTGGCAGCCTTTCCCAAATATGGTTATGAAGTCAGAGCAGGGATGGAGCCACTGGAGCAAGGGGGATGTGTGACCTCATGGAGCGTGTTCTGGCAGGGCCAGCTCCTGGGACATGGCATCATGTGCTCCCCATCCCTCTCCCCTCTGGCCAGGAGGGCTGGGTCTGGGCATTTCAGGCAGGAGGCTCCCAGGAACTGGAGCGCTGCTGCATGTCTGCATGCAGCAGACCCACAGCACAGCTCCACTTACAAGTTATTCTTACACTGCCACTGACTTCTTCTCCTCATTCCCAACTCCAGGCGAGCAACTGATGTCATTTACCTGGAGCTGAGCAAAGCCTTCGACACTGTCCCACACCACATCCTGGTCTCCAGGCTGGAGACACATGGGTTTGATGGGTGGACTACCAGATGGATACAGAACTGGCTTGATGGCTGCACCCAAAGAGTGGCTGTCAACAGGTCCATGTCCCAGTGGAGGCCAGGGACAAGCGGAGTCCCTCAGGGATCAGTCCTGGGACCTGCCTTGTTCAACATCTTTGTGGGTGCCATGGACAGTGGCATCGAGTGCACCCTCAGCAAGTTTGCTGATGACACCAAGCTGTGTGGTGCAGCAGACACGCTGGAGGGAAGGGATGCCATCCAGAGGGACCTGGACAGGCTGGAGAGGTGGGCACAAGCCAACCTCATGAGCTTCAACAAGACCAAGTGCAGGGTCCTGCAGCTGGGTGGAGGCAACCCCAGGCACAAATCCAGGCTGGGCAGGGACTGGCTGGAGAGCAGCCCTGAGGAGACAGACTTGGGGGTGCTGGTGGAGGAGAAGCTCAACAGGAGCTCTCAATGTGCGCTTGCAGCCCGGAAAGCCAATCAGATCCTGGGCTGCATCAGGAGAAGTGTGGCCAGCAGGTCAAGGGAGGTGGTTCTCCCCCTCTTCTCAGCCCTGGTGAGACCCCACCTGGAGTACTGCCTCCAGTTCTGCAGTCCCTAATACAAGAGGGATCTGGAGGTGCTGGAAGGTGTCCAGAGAAGGGCCACGAGGATGATCAGAGGGCTGGAGCACCTCTCCTGTGAGGACAGACTGAAAGAGTTGGGGCTGTTCAGTCTGGAGAAGAGAAGGCTCTGAGGTGACCTAATTGTGGTCTTCCAGTATCTGAAGGGGGCCTACAGGAAGGCTGGGGAGGGACAAAGAGATAATTCCAATTCTTCCTCCAGATGGATACAGGTTTCCTCTGTGAGGAATAGACGTCCTCCAAGGATGTCATTCCAAAACAGGTCATTCCAAAACAGGTCATTCCAAAACAGATCCAACCAAAACAGACCACCAAGGCAATCACGTGCGAGTATCTGGATAACTCTGCGTGATCAGTTTGGTGAGAACATGAACAGGTGGGATGGTCAACCAACTGCTAATCTTTTCAGGAGACTGAGGGAACTGCAAAGTGGCAGAACCCGAGGTGGCAATACCAGAAGGGTAGCTGTTACTTCCACAATTCCCCAGGACAACTCCAATAGCTCCAACAGTGGCTCCAGTTCTAACACTGCACCATGTGCTCATTGCACATGTGGGCATGTTCCCCATAACTAGGGGTGCCCTGCCTCCCGCCAGGGGGAGGAGAGGGGTAACAGAGATAACAGAATCTATTGGGATGTGTACATCCAGTGGCCTGGCACTTCACAATTTCAGAAGTACAGGGCCTTGGTTGACACAGGGGCTCAGTGCACCATAATGCCATCAAATTATCAGGGATCAGAAGCTATAACTATTCTGGGAGTCACTGGTGGATCTCAAGAGTTAACTAAGGTGGAGGTTGATATAAGTTTAACTGGTAAACAGTGGAGGAAGCATACAGTTGTGACCGGACCTGACGCACCTTGTATTTTGGGAATTGATTTTCTGAGAGAAGGGCGTTTCAAAGACCCTAGAGGTTACAAATGGGCTTTTGGAGTAGCATCTGTAGAAACTGATGGACAAAAGCTGAAGCTGTCTGTCAGACCTGAGCTTTCTGATGAACCTGCAGTTGTGGGACAACACAAGATTCAGGACATTAAATTGCCGGTTGCTTCTCAGACTGTGCATCACAGACAATACAGAACCAACCGTGACTCTTTGTTGCCCATTCAGAATCTGATTCGTCAGTTGGAGAGTCAGAAAGTCATCAGCAAAACTCATTCACCTTTCAACAGTCCAGTGTGGCCTGTGCGAAAGCCGAATGGAGACTGGCGTCTGACAGTCGACTATCGAGCCCTGAATGAAGTAACTCCACCTATGAGTGCAGCAGTACCAGACATGATGGAACTGCAGTATGAGCTGGAATCCAAAGAGGCCAAATGGTATGCTACCATAGACATTGCTAATGCTTTCTTCTCTATTCCCATAGCAGAGGAATGCAGGCCTCAGTTTGCTTTCACCTGGAGAGGAATCCAGTACACTTTCAACAGGTTGCCAATGGGCTGGATCCACAGCTCAAGCATCTGTCATGCAGTGATCCACGATGCTCTGGAGGAAGGTGGTGCTCCAGAACACATCCAGTTCATCGATGACATCATCGTCTGGGGTAAAACTGCTGAAGAAGTCTTTGAGAAAGGTAACAAAATCATTGACATTCTTCTGAATGCAGGTTTTGCCATCAAGCGAGACAAGGTGAAAGGACCTACCAGAGAGATCCAGTCTCTGGGAGTGCGGTGGCAGGATGGACGCCGACACATTCCAGTGGATGTGGTAAATAGAGTCTCTACCATGGCAAATCCCATGAACAAGCAAGAAACTCTACGTTTCTTGGGGATAGTGGGATTTTGGAGACTGCACATTCCTGGATACAGTCAGATTGTGAAACCTCTGTACGATGTAACTCGAAAGAGAAACCATTTCCACTGGGGACCTAAACAACAAGCAGCCTTTGACCAGATAAAGCAAGAGGTAGTTCAAGCAATGGGTCTGGGACCTGTCCGAGATGGTCCAGACATTAAGAACATTTTGTACACGGCTGCAAGTGACAATGGTCCAACCTGGTGCTTGTGGCAAAGAGCTCCAGGTGAAACACGTGGACGACCTCTTGGTTTCTGGAGTCGAGGTTACAGAGGTTCAGAGGCTAATTATACTCCAGCAGAGAAAGATATTCTAGCTGCCTATGAAGGAGTAAAAGCAGCTTCTGAAGTAATTGGAACTGAATCACAACTTCTCTTAGCTCCCAGATTACCAGTTTTGAATTGGATGTTCAAAGGCAAAGGTTCCACACCACATCATGCAACAGATTCCACCTGGTCTAAGTGGATGGCTCTGATAACACAGATTGCTCAAATGGGAAATCTTGAAAGACCTGGTCTGGTGGAGGTGATCTCAAGTTGGCCTGAAGGTACCAACTGTACTAAACCTCCAGAGGAGAGAGTAACTCGTGCTGAGGAAGCTCCTCCTTACAATGACCTATCTGATGATGAAAAGAAATATGCTTTGTTCACAGACGGTTCCTGTCGTCTTGTTGGGAACAAGCGAAGGTGGAAGTCTGCAGTTGGAGTCCAACATCAGTTGCAGGCAAAGGATGGAGAAGGAGGAGTCAGTTCGCAGAGGTAAAAGCTGTCCAGCTAGCTCTCTCTAGCTGAACGTGAGAGATGGGCTTTATCTCTACAGTGGATGGTAGCCAATGCTCTGTGAGATGGCAGAACTGGAAAAAGAGCCAGACCAGGTCTTTTCAAGATTTCCCATTTGAGCAATCTGTGTTATCAGAGCCATCCACTTAGACCAGGTGAATCTGTTGCATGATGCAGGGTGTGGAACCTTTGCTTTTGAACATCCAATTCAAAACTGGTAATCTGGGAGCTAAGAGAAGTTGTGATTCAGTTCCAATTACTTCAGAAGCTGCTTTTACTCCTTCATAGGCAGCTAGAATATCTTCTGCTGGAGTATAATTACCTCTGAACCTCTGTAACCTCGACTCCAGAAACCAAGAGGAGGTCCACGTGTTTCACCTGGAGCTCTTTGCCACAAGCACCAGGTTGGACCATTGTCACTTGCAGCCGTGTACAAAAATGTTCTTAATGTCTGGACCATCTCGGACAGGTCCCAGACCCATGTGACTGACCTCTTGCTATCGGTCGAAACACTGCTATGTTGTTCAGGTCCCCAGTGGAAGTGGTTTCTCTGTTCGAGTCACATCGTACAGAGGTTTCACTGTCTGACTGTATCCAGGAATGTGCGGTCTCAAAATCCCACTATCACAGAAGCGTGGGGATTGCTAGCTGTTCATGGGATTTGCCATGTAGAGACTCTATTTACCACATCCACTGGAATGTGTCGGCCCATCCTGCCGCACTCCCAGAGACTGGATCTCTCTGAGTAGATCCACTTTCCTTACCGTGCTTCGCTTGATGGCAAGACCTGCATTCAGAAGTGTCAATGATTGTTACCTTTCTCGAAAGACTTCTTCAGCACGGTTTTTGCCCCAGACGCGATGTCATCGATGAACTGGATGTGTTCTGGAGCACCACTGCCGCTCCTCCAGCGTGGATCTGCATGACACAACTACTGTGAGATCCAGCCGTGTAGCTGTGAAAGTGCTGGGTTCCTCTCCAGGTGAAAGCAAACTGGGCCTGCATTTCCTCTGCTATGGGAATAGAGAAGAAAGCATTAGCAATGTCTATGGTAGCACTACCATTTGGCCTCTTTGGATTCAGCTCATGCTGCAGTTCCATCATGTCTGACTACTGCTGCACTCATAGATGAGTTCACTTCATTCAGGACTCGATAGTCGACTGTCAGGCACAGTCTCCATTCTGCTTTCGCTAGGCACACGCTGGACTGAATGAGGTGGATGAGTTTTGCTGACCAACTGACGAATCAGATGCTGATGGACAACAAAGTCACGGTTGATTCTGTGTCTGTGATGCACAGTCTGAGAAGCAACCGCGGCTGAATTCAATGTCCTGAATCTTGTGTTGTCCCACAACTGCAGGTTCATCAGAAAGCTCAGGTCTGACAGACAGCTTCAGCTTTTGTCCATCAGTTTCTACAGATGCTACCAAAAAGCCCATTTGTAACCTCTAGGGTCTTTGAAACGCCTTCTCTCAGAAATCAATTCCCCCAAAATACAAGGTGCGTCAGGTCCGGTCACAACTGTATGCTTCCTCCACTGTTTACCAGTTAAACTTATATCAACCTCCACCTTAGTTAACTCTTGAGATCCACCAGTGACTCCCAGAATAGTTATAGCTTCTGATCCCCTGATAATTTGATGGCATTATGGTGCACCTGAGCCCCTGTGTCAACCAAGGCCCCTGTACTTCTGAAATTGTGAAGTGCCAGGCCACTGGATGTACACATCCCAATAGATTCTGTTATCTCTGTTACCCCTCTCCTCCCCTGGCGGGAGGCAGGGCACCCCTAGTTATGGGGAACATGCCCACATGTGCAATGAGCACATGGTGATTTTAAGTGAAAATCATGACTGCAGAATGATAACTGTTGTGTGAAGCCTGTCAGAAACTTCCTTTAAGCAAATATGGAAATCTCCATCATACTCCCCTCCCTCTGCTTTTCAGCAGATGCTTTTTCAGCTGCTGACCACCTCCTCTGTCACAAAGAACAGTGTATGAGCTATAGGAATCTGGCACAAGACCTAGAACTGAGTTTTGGGACTATGCTAATAGAGTAAGATCAGAGAAATTAAAGCAATGCCTACCTTAGACAGCAAAATGAGAAACACTGACGTTGCTAGAAGCTGGTGCATGGGCGAAGGCTGCACTACCAACATCAAGTGAGAGATCAGAGAAGAAAACAATGGCGTCCACTAACTACATCTCTCTAAGCCAGGCTCAAAAGTAATCAATGAAGCCTGGAATTGCTCCCCATCACCTCTGTCCCACTGAGAGATCCTGCATGTCAACTGTTACCCAGTAAGGCAGCTGATGTGAATTTGGCAACATTACCCACCCCATCCCCCATTTCCTCCTACGCCTCTCCTCTCTCTCTAGCTATGGCAGTTTTGCTGAGCCTGTCAGTTGCCCCCACCCTTTCCCACCTCCCCCACCTTCTCTTCTGATAGTCTCTCTTATCTACAAAAGTTGTGTTGTGATTTACAGCTATGCTAAGTTTTGTTATTTCTGATTGTAAGGCACTATAGAGATTTGTTATTTTGATGGTTTTAGTAGTTAAGTTTAATAGTAAGCATAATAAATAATGTATTTATTTTAGGTGTTTAGTGATTAGTTTTCAGTACAATAAGTTAGGGTTCATAGTATAAGGTATTTTGTTTCTTTTTTTAACCTTTTTTTTTTTATTTCTTGTATGCCATGGCATTTCAAGAGATTCCTACGTAATATAGTAAGTGGTGTCAGGTAACCATTTTCATTTTAAAGTATAATTTTAGTAAGAGGTACTTTAGTAAAGTGTACTTTAGTGACACCTTCTGTTTCTCTTTTAGATATTGATTTGCTGGTTAATTAAACATAGTTCTTTATGTTTTTTTGTGATTTCTGTATTAGAAGTTAAGACGTATATAGGGATATTACAAAATGTTTGTGGGGTTTTTGGCCTTTTTCTTTTTTATCTACAATAGCTTTAAGATAAGGATTATATATATAGAGGTTAAAACCTACAGCTTTAGCATACCAGCAAGGAAAGCCAACCCATGTCAAGATTTGGAACATCAATTTTGCAACTCAATGCTGCAATCATCTCAGCAGAAGACAGCACAACGACAAAGAAGATGGGACAAACAGCATTCCCACAGTTCTGAAAAAAGCAGCAGACCTACCTAACACTGGTCACAATGACTATCGTGATAATCTGAGATCAAAACTGCATCAATCACAGAAGCTGATTACACAAAATCTCCCAGAAAACATCTGGAGTAGGACTGAGTTGATTCATAATTGCTTAATTGTTGTGTGATTAGGGAATATGTTCACAAGGATTTATTACAATACATACAATACAATACAATACAATACAATACACCAGGTTGGAAGAGACCTTCAAGATCATTCGTCCAACCCATCAAACCAATCCAACCCACCCAACAACTAGACCATACAGCCAAGCACCCCATCAAGTCTTCTCCTGAACACCTCCAGTGAAGGTGACTCCACCACCTCCACGGGCAGCTGATTCCAATGGGCAATCACTCTCTCCGTGTAGAACTTCTTCCTAACATCCAGCCTAAACCTGCCCTGGCGCAGCCTGAGACTGTGTCCTCTTGTTCTGGTGCTGGCTGCCTGGGAGAAGAGGCCAACCTTGCCTGGCTACAACCTCCTTCAGGTAGTTGTAGAGAGCAATAAGGTCACCCCTCAGTCTCCTCTTCTCCAGGCTAAGCAACCCCAGCTCCCTCAGCCTTTCCTCATAGGGCTTGTGTTCCAAACCCCTCACCAGCTTTGTTGCCCTTCTCTGGACACCTTCCAGCAAGTCAACATCCTTCCTAAACTGAGGGCCCAGAACTGGACACAGGACTCAAGGTGCGGCCTAACCAGTGCAGTGTACAGGGGCAGAATGACCTCCCTGCTCCTGCTGGCCACACTGTTCCTGATGCAAGCCAGGATGCCATTGGCCTTCTTGGCTGCCTGGGCACACTGCAGGCTCATGTTCAGCCTACAATCAACCAGTACCCCCAGGTCCCTCTCTGCCTGGCCACTCTCCAGCCACTCTGACCCCAGCCTGTAGCACTGCCTGGGGTTGTTGTGGCCATGTGCAGAACCCGGCACTTGGATGTGTTAAATCTCATGCCATTGGACTCTGCCCATCTGTCCAGCCTGTCGAGGTCCCTCTGCAAAGCCTCTCTGCCCTCCAGCAGATCAACTCCTGCCCCCAGCTTGGTGTCATCTGCAAATTTACTGATGATGGACTCAATGCCCTCATCCAGATCATCAATAAAGATGTTGAAGAGCATGGGGCCCAGTACTGATCCCTGGGGCACACCACTAGTCACAGGCCGCCAGCTGGATGTGGGACCATTCACCATTACTCTCTGGGCTTGGCCCTCCAGCCAGTTCCTAACCCAAACAGTGTGCTCCTGTCCAAGCCATGGGCTGCCAGCTTGGCCAGGAGTTTGCTGTGGGGAACGGTGTCAAAGGCCTTGCTGAGGTCCAGGTAGACCACATCCACAGGCCTCCCCACATCCACCAGGCAGGTCACCTGATCATAGAAGGAGATCAGGTTGGTCAGGCAGGACCCTGCCCTTCCTAAATCCATATTATAAGGTAACCCACCACTATGTCACAGTTAAACAGTTAAAGGAAGGTCAAAATTAATGATAACAAGAAGTGCCTAGGCTATAAAACATAAAAGGAACGGTAGCATGGTGTCTGCCAGCAAAGAACTGATATGTTCCCAAATTTTTTCATTTATATGGTTTAAGTGATTGAATAGTGTCAGGGAGGAGTACAAAAAATTTGGAGGTTTTAGTCAGGATGAAATTTGAAAGAAAAATAAACAACATTAGGCCAAAAGTTAGGATTAATAGGACTTGGTGATTGCCTTTCCTTTAGCAAGAAACAAAGCATCATGAGATTAGGATGCTAGGATGAGTAAAAATGGATTTATTGTGTTGTGTCTCATTTTACATCAGAACAAAGAACCAGTGAATATTCAGCATGTCATCTCCTGGACCCAGTTCGAAGGAGACTCTTTCACTCTTTCTGCTTGCCTGTCAGGGTACTTCTTCCTTATCTGTCAAAGATGGGAGTCTGGCCAGCTCTACCTTATGGATGGAGGAATCTTGCTGATATTAAACAACTCTTATGATTTTTATCTTAGCACATCTAGAAAAATCAAAGGGTCTGAACAATTCATGTTTTTAAAGCAGATTGTAAAAGACAGTGCTGAAGGTTGGGTTTGACTGTATTTGGCAGGGTCATTATATCTTTATTCCTGTGCACATGTACCAGCACATCTAAGTCTTTTATGAATAAGAGTGTGGAAATGTAAGAATTGGAACTAGCAAGATCTAAGCTCTCCTTTTAAGAGATCAGGCACGCAATGCAAGAAGTAAGCTCAAAACTGTAGGATGAAACTTTCTGTCCAGAAGTGGGCAACTGTTCTGTTTGTGTCTCTGACCTTGTAAGATAAGCAGAAAGGGAATGTGCTTGTTAATGTAATGTGGTGGAAGTCTTGCTGTCTTTAACCATTATATTGGTGCCAGTTGTGTAATAACAAGCTAATTGGTACAGCTCTGAGATAAAGTCTTTTACGGGTTAAATCAGTCTGTTAAACACACTACATTACAGAACTTTTGGCTTTGCTATAGAAGTTAATTTTACCTGAGCCTTCTTATATGTGTAGGTTAGAATTTCCCACTACAATAATGCAGCTAAAGACCAGCTCAATTGGAAAGCAAATGGAAAAGCTGTATTTCTCACAGTTGAAAACCTCACACTCTTCAGGAGACTGAGGGAACTGCAAAGTGGCAGAACCCGAGGTAGCAATACCAGAAGGGTAGCTGTTACTTCCACAGTTCCCCAGGACAACTCTAATAGCTCCAACAGTGGCTCCAGTTCTAACACTGCACCATGTGCTCATTGCACATGTGGGCATGTTCTCCATAATTAGGGTGTGCCCTGCCTCCCGCCAGGGGAGGAGAGGGGTAACAGAGATAACAGAATCTATTGGGATGTGTACATCCAGTGGCCTGGCACTTCACAATTTCAGAAGTACAGGGCCTTGGTTGACACAGGGGCTCAGTGCACCATAATGCCATCAAATTATCAGGGATCAGAAGCTATAACTATTCTGGGAGTCACTGGTGGATCTCAAGAGTTAACTAAGGTGGAGGTTGATATAAGTTTAACTGGTAAACAGTGGAGGAAGCATACAGTTGTGACCGGACCTGACGCACCTTGTATTTTGGGAATTGATTTTCTGAGAGAAGGGCGTTTCAAAGACCCTAGAGGTTACAAATGGGCTTTTGGAGTAGCATCTGTAGAAACTGATGGACAAAAGCTGAAGCTGTCTGTTAGACCTGAGCTTTCTGATGAATCTGCAGTTGTGGGACAACACAAGATTCAGGACATTAAATTGCCGGTTGCTTCTCAGACTGTGCATCACAGACAATACAGAACCAACCGTGACTCTTTGTTGCCCATTCAGAATCTGATTCGTCAGTTGGAGAGTCAGAAAGTCATCAGCAAAACTCATTCACCTTTCAACAGTCCAGTGTGGCCTGTGCGAAAGCCGAATGGAGACTGGCGTCTGACAGTCGACTATCGAGCCCTGAATGAAGTAACTCCACCTATGAGTGCAGCAGTACCAGACATGATGGAACTGCAGTATGAGCTGGAATCCAAAGAGGCCAAATGGTATGCTACCATAGACATTGCTAATGCTTTCTTCTCTATTCCCATAGCAGAGGAATGCAGGCCTCAGTTTGCTTTCACCTGGAGAGGAATCCAGTACACTTTCAACAGGTTGCCAATGGGCTGGATCCACAGCTCAAGCATCTGTCATGCAGTGATCCACGATGCTCTGGAGGAAGGTGGTGCTCCAGAACACATCCAGTTCATCGATGACATCATCGTCTGGGGTAAAACTGCTGAAGAAGTCTTTGAGAAAGGTAACAAAATCATTGACATTCTTCTGAATGCAGGTTTTGCCATCAAGCGAGACAAGGTGAAAGGACCTACCAGAGAGATCCAGTCTCTGGGAGTGCGGTGGCAGGATGGACGCCGACACATTCCAGTGGATGTGGTAAATAGAGTCTCTACCATGGCAAATCCCATGAACAAGCAAGAAACTCTACGTTTCTTGGGGATAGTGGGATTTTGGAGACTGCACATTCCTGGATACAGTCAGATTGTGAAACCTCTGTACGATGTAACTGAAAGAGAAACCATTTCCACTGGGGACCTAAACAACAAGCAGCCTTTGACCAGATAAAGCAAGAGGTAGTTCAAGCAATGGGTCTGGGACCTGTCCGAGATGGTCCAGACATTAAGAACATTTTGTACACGGCTGCAAGTGACAATGGTCCAACCTGGTGCTTGTGGCAAAGAGCTCCAGGTGAAACACGTGGATGACCTCTTGGTTTCTGGAGTCGAGGTTACAGAGGTTCAGAGGCTAATTATACTCCAGCAGAGAAAGATATTCTAGCTGCCTATGAAGGAGTAAAAGCAGCTTCTGAAGTAATTGGAACTGAATCACAACTTCTCTTAGCTCCCAGATTACCAGTTTTGAATTGGATGTTCAAAGGCAAAGGTTCCACACCACATCATGCAACAGATTCCACCTGGTCTAAGTGGATGGCTCTGATAACACAGATTGCTCAAATGGGAAATCTTGAAAGACCTGGTCTGGTGGAGGTGATCTCAAGTTGGCCTGAAGGTACCAACTGTACTAAACCTCCAGAGGAGAGAGTAACTCGTGCTGAGGAAGCTCCTCCTTACAATGACCTATCTGATGATGAAAAGAAATATGCTTTGTTCACAGACGGTTCCTGTCGTCTTGTTGGGAACAAGTGAAGGTGGAAGTCTGCAGTGTGGAGTCCAACACGCCAAGTTGCAGAGGCGAAGGATGGAGAAGGAGAATCCAGTCAGTTCGCAGAGGTAAAAGCTGTCCAGCTAGCTTTCGACATAGCTGAACGTGAGAGATGGTGTTGCAGTTTGGGCTGGGTGCCCCCTGCTTCCTGTGTCCAGAGGTCCAGCCCAGTGGGTGGACACAGGAAATTGGGTATTTCTACCATAATTCTCTGCACCACTATAAGATCTAATGCGAGGTCTAAGCACCTCCTCTTTCTTCCTCGCCGTCGCCCGGTAATGGGGGAGTTGTTGTCTCCTGGCCATGGGCCTGGCTAGGCCCAAGGCCACGGGGGATGGGCAGTCTCAGATCTGGCCAGCTGAGACTAGCCTAGCAGTGGGGAGGGGGGAAGAAGGAGCCCTGGGGGTCTTGGATGTACCCCCAGGTGGGGATGGGATTATCTTGGGACTGTTTTGGGATTTCTTTTGTCACTCTGCTTTTGGCTTTCTGTAAAGATTCACCGCTTTTCCTTTAAACTTTCCATCACTTTTGCAATCTGTTTTGTTTTGAGTTGTTTTATTCTGCCCGTGATGGGGAGGGTTTGGAGGGGGGCTGCCTAACCCATCACATTATTGGTAGCAGAGGATGGTTTGGGTGGGGAGAGGGGTCTGCCCTCAACCCCTTTGCATTCCTGGCGAGCCAGGCAGGAGTGGGAGTTTGTTATTGTGGCCACTTTGCAGATCGGATTGCAAAAAACGGAGAGTTTAAATTCAGTTCTGGGCGTCGGTTTGGGTTTTGGAAGTTGGGGGGGTCAAGTTTTGTTGTTGGGGCGATTGTGTGAATTCTTGTGGATTGCAGGGGGACACCTGGTGCGTGGCCGATGGCACGAGCCCTCTCCTGCTCTCCCATGCAGGGGTGGTTCCTGACCATCGGAATTGGGGTACCGCTTAAGAACGCGGGACCTGCCCTTCCTCCACCCTTTGCTCTCTGCGGGCGGTAGAAGCGGCGGGGGTGAGGCGGGGGAGGGGCAGCGGCGAGCAGATCAGGATCGGGCCCGTTTTCGCTGCGGGAAAGAGCCAGCCGTGGCGAGCGGGCGAGCTCAGCTCCCGAAACTCAGGAGGGCGAACGGGGACCCCAGCTGCAAAGCCGTTCTCAAGGGCTCTGAGAACGCGTTTATGGCTTTCGCTGGAGAAGCCGTTTGAATGCCCGAGGGGTGGAGGCGATTTTGATTCTGTACCGCGGCGATAGAGGCGGCCGGACCTCTGCTGTATGCTCGGGCTGCGGCGACGGTGGCCTCGGCCGTGCGCTCGGGTAGCGATGGCGGCGCCCGGCCGGCCACACGGGCTGCGGCGGCGGTGGCCTCGGGCGTGCGCTTGGAGGCGACGGCGGCCCGGCCCCGGCCCCAGCCGTGCACTCGGGCTGTAGTGGGGCCGGTCTTAGTCTCTTCCCTGATTATTTTTCGGACCAGTTCTGAAAATGGCGCCGAGCACCTGGCTCCACCTCCCTTCTTCTCAGTAGGTTGTGGTGTAGACCCTCCCCCTTCCGGGGGGGAAGTTGTGTAGTTGAATGCTGTCACAGGTCGGTACGCGAACGCCCAGAGGGAGGGGCGGTGTATCATCTGTGACATGCATTTGTGTAGCCTTGGGCCGCGGCTGGAAGCGGTCAGCACTGGGCTTGGGATAGGTCCGTGCAGGGTTGAGGAAGGCTCAGTGTGCTATTTTCCTGGAGGGGTGGAGAAGGAGTTAGAGCCAGATTGTTCTGACTGGCTTGCCCCAGGGGTGGAAATATGCCACTGAGTAAATGGAGATGGAAGTAGAAGCTGGTTGAGAAGTTGTGAGGTTTTTTCCAGGTGACCAGGATGTCCACCGGATCCATGAAGAACTTGCACCGCAGAAGAGTGAACTCTGCATCGCTGGGTGGTTCCATTAGATGAGAGAAGAAGAACTGGCATGGACTGACACTTGACCCTGAATGAAAGAGACTGTTTGGGTGGACGTCCAGATGAAGATATGGACTTCGCCGGACATGTCATCGTCGGAAGAGTTCTGATTTGATGATATGTTTGGGGTGCAGAGATTATGGTATGAAATAAGGGGTGGCATGTTGCAGTTTGGGCTGGGTGCCCCCCTGCTTCCTGTGTCCAGAGGTCCAGCCCAGTGGGTGGACACAGGAAATTGGGTATTTCTACCATAATTCTCTGCACCACTATAAGATCTAATGCGAGGTCTAAGCACCTCCTCTTTCTTCCTCGCCGTCGCCCGGTAATGGGGGAGTTGTTGTCTCCTGGCCATGGGCCTGGCTAGGCCCAAGGCCACGGGGGGATGGGCAGTCTCAGATCTGGCCAGCTGAGACTAGCCTAGCAGTGGGGAGGGGGGGAAGAAGGAGCCCTGGGGGTCTTGGATGTACCCCCAGGTGGGGATGGGATTATCTTGGGACTGTTTTGGGATTTCTTTTGTCACTCTGCTTTTGGCTTTCTGTAAAGATTCACCGCTTTTCCTTTAAACTTTCCATCACTTTTGCAATCCGTTTTGTTTTGAGTTGTTTTATTCTGCCCGTGATGGGGAGGGTTTGGAGGGGGCTGCCTAACCCATCACAGATGGCCAAAGCTTTATCTCTACACCGACTCGTGGATGGTAGCCAATGCTCTGTGGGGTTGGCTAAAGAACTGGAAAAAGAGTGGTTGGCAGAGAAGAGGAAAGCCCATTTGGGCAGCTGACCTGTGGCAGGACATTGCTGATTGAATCGAGAGAATTCCAGTGAAGGTGAGACACATTGATGCTCACATTCCTAAGAGCAAAGCTACTGAGGAACAGCAACACAACCATCAGGCAGATCTAGCTGCAAGAGTTTCTCCAGTAGACATGGACTCTGATCTTGATCTCGACTGGAAACACCGAGGTGAGATATTCTTAGCTCGGTGGGCTCACGATTCGTCAGGACATCAAGGCAGAGATGCAACCTACCAGTGGGCACGTGACAGATCCATAGACATTTCCATGGATGCTATCACACAAGTCATCCATGACTGTGACATTTGTGCTGCTATTAAGCAGGCAAAACGACTTAAGCCCTTATGGTATGGTGACAGATGGTCCAAGTACAAGTATGGTGAAGCTTGGCAAGTTGACTACATCACTCTACCACGTTCTCGTTCTGGTAAGCAGTATGTGCTTACTATGGTAGAGGCGAACACTGGATGGTTGGAAACTTATCCAGTTCCACATGCAACACCATTCTCGGTCTGGAGAGACAAATCCTGTGGAGACACAGAACTCCAGAGAGGATTGAGTCAGACAACGGAACTCATTTCAAAAACAATCTTGTAAAGAGTTGGGCCAAAGAGCACGGCATCGAGTGGATATTCCACATCCCCTACTATGCACCAGCTGCAGGGAAGATTGAACGCTACAACGGTTTGTTGAAGACCACTCTTAAAGCCATGGGGGGTGGATCTTTGAAAAACTGGGAAAAGCATTTAGCACAAGCAACCTGGCTGGTAAATAGTAGAGGTTCAGTGAACCGAGCTGGACCTGCACACTCAGATCTGCTACAGAAAGTAGAAGGTGATAGAGTTCCTGTTGTTAAAGAAAAGAATCTGTTAGGTAAAACTGTTTGGGTATTTTCTCCCTCAGGAGAGGCTAAACCTGTCCGAGGGGTGGTTTCAGCTGAAGGTCCGGGTCACACTTATTGGGTAATGCAAGAGAATGGTGAAATTCAGTGTATTCCACAAAGAAATTTGACTTTAGCTGAAAGAGTTTAATTTCAGAGTGTTGTACAGCTACATCGCGCCCAAAGGAAGAATCCCTGAGGAATCCACGGTGCACGAACCCTGAGAACCCTGAGTCAACTGAGAGTCCCTGTTTCCCTGTTTCCCTATTTTTCCCTTTTCTTCGCTTCGACTGTGAAGAGACAAACTGTTTTTCCATTTTTCTTCTTTCTTGGACTTCTGAATCATCTACACCTGAGGATAGCCGGAATGGACTATGAACTTTACTTACAAACTGTGGATATTGTTTTAGATTGGATGGACAGTATGAATAGCCAATGAAATTGTTTAGCAGGGGTGGATTGTGACCGGTTTAGGCTGTGCCTTTAAGAAAGAGACACTTTCTGAACACTCTAGCCGAATGTTTTGATATTAGAATGAAAACAATGATATGCTAATCCAATTTCATTGGTGGAACCCGGCTGTAAATTTTTGTTTAGTCTTTCAGTCGGGGGAGTCAGTGAGTAGTCGTCTTCTTCTTCCCCCTGTGCTGTGAGCTGGCTCGTTTCTCTCTACAATTCTTGCTAACCAGATAAGAAAACTAACTTTGCATTCGCTTTGAGCTTTAACCAAGTTTTCCCCTTTTAATTACCTTCCTTTCTCTCTCTCTCTAACCCTTTTGGGAAAAAGGGGAGGTAGGGAGGGAGAAGGGAGGGAAAGGCCGAACCCCCTGGCCGCAGGGGGATTGGGGAAAGGTTTCCTGTATTACATACATTGCTGTATACTTCTGTATATATTGTAAATATTGTATATTTTTGTACATATTCACTGCATTCCATATCTGCTTGTAAAATACAGCTTTCATCTGCTTCTCTGGCTGAGTTAGCTGTGGAATTCTTTTGTGTGTGGGGGGAACCTTCCTACTCCACCACAGACTTCTCAGGATCTCAGGTAGTGATTGGACTAGGGGGAATGGAATGAAGCTGGAGGTGGGGAAATTCAGGCTGGATGTGAGGAGGAAGTTCTTCATCATGAGAGTGGTGAAGCCCTGGAATGGGTTGTCCAGGGAGGTGGTTGAGGTCCCATCCCTGGAGGTGTTCAAGCCCAGGCTGGATGAGGCTCTGGCCAGCCTGATCTAGTGTGGGGTGTCCCTGCCCATGGCAGGGATGATCCTTGTGGTCCTTTCCAACCCTGACTGATTCTACAATTCTATCACCTGATACAACGAGATCCAGTTCTGGGGTTTCCCTAATGCCCCCAAACCCACAACAAGTGACCATTTATAGCCCAGAGAGCTCTTCAGCCAGATCTGCTCCAGTTCTTGGATGGAACCCGTCAGAAGTTGCTGTCTCAGAAGATCTGACATTAATAGCAGCTGTTTAACGTCCTCCTCAGTTACTGTTGGAGTGGGAAGCGTTTCATCATCCTCATATGACAGAAATACATCACCTGGCTTGTGCCCAACAGCAAACAGAAATATTTACTGAACACTCTTGCCTGGGCTCTGTTTTCATTGATGATTTGACCATGGCCATCTAGTAACAGACCAGGAGAACTTAATTCCTGTAATTCCCAACACACTGGAAAAACTCTTTCTTCTTCTCAGCTTTGCTGGCCACAGACTTTCCCTCGCATTCTTTTGTTTATCAATGTCTGATGGGCTCGAGCTCTCTGTCCATACTCATCACTATCCACATTTCTCTTTCCATGTGCTGTAGCTCATGTATTTATTTTCCATACCTGCCTTCATTTCTTCTCCAGGCCCTACTTGGTTTGGACACAGGGTGCAGGCAGTTCCGTCTATCACAGAATGCCAGGTTGGAAGGGACCTCAGGGAGAGAATTCATAGAATTACAGAGGAGTTTGGGTTGGGAGGGACTTCCAAAGGTCACCCAGTCTAACCCTCTGCAGGCAGCAGGGACATCCTCCCCTAGATCAGGTTGCCCAGAGCCCTGTCCAGCCTCACCTTGAATAGCTTCAGGGATGGGGCCTCAGCTCCCTCCCTGGGCAACCTGTTGCAGTGTTCCAGCAGCCTCCTGCTGCAGAACTATAAAACCAGGAGCAGCCTGGTCAAACATTGCTCAGACAGGGCTACAGCCTTAATGTGAGGTCCCAGTCACTGGGGTTCCCATACACAAAGTGGTTGCTCCAGAAAAAACATCTTTCAGTGTTCTCCACTCTCCATGCAAACTCTTTTTGTCCACTTAAATCCCATCTCCCGATTAACTCCAGAACCTCTTCGTCCTTGGCCTGCACAAGCCCTGGATTACCTGCAGGATGTTATTCTGCACCCACTCAGCCCAAGTTTTCAAAGTTCTTCCAGTCTGTCTCCAAAACCAGCACTATGTGACTGAGAACTGCCTGGTTGGAAGAGACCCTTAGATCAAACCCAACCAGAGTCTAACATCTCCCTGTACCCAGCTATTAGACCATGGCCCTCAGCACTTCATCCACATGGCTTTTAAACACCTCCAGGGACAGTGGCTCCACCACTGCCTTGGGCAGCCTGGGCCAGTGCCCAAAGACCCTTTTGTTGAAGGAACTGTTCCTCATGTCCAACCTAAGCCTCCCCTGGGGCAACTTGAGTCTGTTTCTTCTTGTCTCATCACTTGTGCAGGACACAGGTGCAGGAGGAAGGTAACTGCTACAGAAGCTGAAGCCAGAAGGTGACTGTCCCTGTAAGGCTGCCCTCAGCCCTCAGCAAACTCTTTTTGTCCACTTAAATCCCATCTCCAGGACAGCCACAAACCAGACTCCAGGACAGCCACAGACAAGAGGTTTCTCAGTCACTTCTACATCAAAGCAAGCACCATGGGAGGTGAAGAGAAGCTTGGCTGCCTCCCACCATGGCCTGCAGAGGAGGAAAAACTACAGGTCTGCTGGTAAACCCCTCTGGCATTTGTCTGCAGCCAAGCTGGTCAGCTCACAAGGACCAGGGGCCAGGGGCCAGAGCAGGGAGGCTATCTGCACAGCGTCCTCACCCTGCACTATGCACTCATCTCAAACTTACAGGAGCCAAACATGATAAAAATGCAACTGACATTCAAAAAACCCCAACACAAGCCTCCAAAGGAAAGCAGCAACACCAACAGCAGAGGGTGCAGACACAGCTATGGGGGAGGAAGGAACAGCTATGGGGGTGTGCAGCCTGGAGGAGAGAAGACTCCAGGGAGACCTCACAGCAGCCTGTCAGGACCTGAAGGGGCTACGAGAAGGCTGCAAAGAGACTGTTCCCAAAAGCCTGCAGGGACAGGACCAGAGGCAATGGTTTGAAATGAGAGCAGAGCAGACTGAGATTGGAGGAGGCTGCTGGAACACTGCAACAGGATGCTCAGGGAAGCAGTAGCAATAGCTCCATCCCTGGAGCTATTCAAGGTGAGGCTGAACAGGGCTCTGAGCAACCTGATCTAGTGGAGGATGTCCCTGCTGCCTGCAGAGGGTTGGACTGGATGGCCTTTGGGGGTCCCTTCCAACCCAAACCATTCCATGATTCTTTGGTTTTCTTTTAGACAAAAGGCAGCTGCAGCCAATGAGGCTGGGCAGGACACAGGTGCAGGAGGAAGGTCACTGCTACAGAAGCTGAAGCCAGAAGGTGACTGTCCCTGTAAGGCTGCCCTCAGCCCTCAGCAAACTCTTTTTGTCCACTTAAATCCCATCTCCCGATTAACTCCAGAACCTCTTCGTCCTTGGCCTGCACAAGCCCTGGATTACCTGCAGGATGTTATTCTGCACCCACTCAGCCCAAGTTTTCAAAGTTCTTCCAGTCTGTCTCCAAAACCAGCACTATGTGACTGAGAACTGCCTGGTTGGAAGAGACCCTTAGATCAAACCCAACCAGAGTCTAACATCTCCCTGTACCCAGCTATTAGACCATGGCCCTCAGCACTTCATCCACATGGCTTTTAAACACCTCCAGGGACAGTGGCTCCACCACTGCCTTGGGCAGCCTGGGCCAGTGCCCAAAGACCCTTTTGTTGAAGGAACTGTTCCTCATGTCCAACCTAAACCTCCCCTGGGGCAACTTGAGTCTGTTTCTTCTTGTCTCATCACTTGTGCAGGACACAGGTGCAGGAGGAAGGTAACTGCTACAGAAGCTGAAGCCAGAAGGTGACTGTCCCTGTAAGGCTGCCCTCAGCCCTCAGCAAACTCTTTTTGTCCACTTAAATCCCATCTCCAGGACAGCCACAAACCAGACTCCAGGACAGCCACAGACAAGAGGTTTCTCAGTCACTTCTACATCAAAGCAAGCACCATGGGAGGTGAAGAGAAGCTTGGCTGCCTCCCACCATGGCCTGCAGAGGAGGAAAACTACAGGTCTGCTGGTAAACCCCTCTGGCATTTGTCTGCAGCCAAGCTGGTCAGCTCACAAGGACCAGGGGCCAGGGGCCAGAGCAGGGAGGCTATCTGCACAGCGTCCTCACCCTGCACTATGCACTCATCTCAAACTTACAGGAGCCAAACATGATAAAAATGCAACTGACATTCAAAAAACCCCAACACAAGCCTCCAAAGGAAAGCAGCAACACCAACAGCAGAGGGTGCAGACACAGCTATGGGGGAGGAAGGAACAGCTATGGGGGTGTGCAGCCTGGAGGAGAGAAGACTCCAGGGAGACCTCACAGCAGCCTGTCAGGACCTGAAGGGGCTACGAGAAGGCTGCAAAGAGACTGTTCCCAAAAGCCTGCAGGGACAGGACCAGAGGCAATGGTTTGAAATGAGAGCAGAGCAGACTGAGATTGGAGGAGGCTGCTGGAACACTGCAACAGGATGCTCAGGGAAGCAGTAGCAATAGCTCCATCCCTGGAGCTATTCAAGGTGAGGCTGAACAGGGCTCTGAGCAACCTGATCTAGTGGAGGATGTCCCTGCTGCCTGCAGAGGGTTGGACTGGATGGCCTTTGGGGTCCCTTCCAACCCAAACCATTCCATGATTCTTTGGTTTTCTTTTAGACAAAAGGCAGCTGCAGCCAATGAGGCTGGGCAGGACACAGGTGCAGGAGGAAGGTCACTGCTACAGAAGCTGAAGCCAGAAGGTGACTGTCCCTGTAAGGCTGCCCTCAGCCCTCAGCAAACTCTTTTTGTCCACTTAAATCCCATCTCCCGATTAACTCCAGAACCTCTTCGTCCTTGGCCTGCACAAGCCCTGGATTACCTGCAGGATGTTATTCTGCACCCACTCAGCCCAAGTTTTCAAAGTTCTTCCAGTCTGTCTCCAAAACCAGCACTATGTGACTGAGAACTGCCTGGTTGGAAGAGACCCTTAGATCAAACCCAACCAGAGTCTAACATCTCCCTGTACCCAGCTATTAGACCATGGCCCTCAGCACTTCATCCACATGGCTTTTAAACACCTCCAGGGACAGTGGCTCCACCACTGCCTTGGGCAGCCTGGGCCAGTGCCCAAAGACCCTTTTGTTGAAGGAACTGTTCCTCATGTCCAACCTAAACCTCCCCTGGGGCAACTTGAGTCTGTTTCTTCTTGTCTCATCACTTGTTCCTTGGGAGGAGAGACCAAGCCCCACCTGGCTCCAACCGCCTTTCAGAGACTTGTAGAGAGCAGTGAGGTCTCCCTTCAGCCTCCTTTCCTCTGGTTCTTTTTCTCCCAGTTCCCTCAGCTGCTCCTCACAGGACACAGCTTTGTTGCCCTTCTCTGGACAGGCTCCAGCCCTTCAATGTCCTTCTTGGAGTAAGAGGCCCACACTTAAAAGCCACAACTGCAGAAACCACATATAGCTCCCACAGACTGCAGAGCAGGACCTCTCTGCCACCACTCCACACGTCCCTGCAGCCCAGCAGCAACCCAACCCAAACCCTTCTGCAGCTCTGGCCCAGACCTTGAGCTTTTAACACCAAGAGGGCTCTGAGCACCATGCCCAGCCCAGCTCCAGCTCCACAGGCTCTGTGTGTGTGTGTGTTTGTGATTTTGTGAATAGGGCTGCTCAGCACGTTGAGTCCTCCCCGTGGGGATGCTGTGCTAGAGCCCATTGGCTCCCTGGTCCCTGAAGGAAACATCTGCACATTCCAGACACATTTTGTAAAGGGGAGTGAAACCCATCCTTGAAGTGAAACTTTACAGCCTGCACAGCGCAAAGCAATGATTGCTGGCAGGGAGCAGTGGAAAAGTAATGTTTAAAATATTATTACAGGGAAGAGGCTGACAGAGCCTCAAATTAATCATCTGAACATGGCTCTGGAGCAGGGCACTGCGTTATGTAATGCTGCTCCAGCCCCAAGCCTGGCTCCTCTCCGGCCCTTTCCTCGTGCCCAGCTCTCTCCCAGAGCCTGGCTCCTCTCTGGCTGGCTTCTCTCCAGCCCTGTCCTGAAGCCTGGCTCCTCTCCAGCCCTATGCCAGTGCCCATCTTCTCTCTAGCTCCACCTTGGCATCCAGATGCTCTCCAGCCCTGCCCCAGTGCCCAGCTCCTCTCCAGCCCTGCCCCAGTGCCCAGCTCCTCTCCAGCCCTGCCCCAGTGCCCAGCCCCATCCTGGTGCCCACTTCCTCTCTGTCCCAGTCCCAGTGCCCTGCTTCCCTTTCTTCAAGAGCCAGGGGACACCAAGGGTCTCAACACCTGCTGCCCTGCCACACTGCCATTGGCCATGAGGACAAAAACCACCTTCTGTGGTCTGGTAGCCACATTTCTTGCTGGTGCCCAATTTCTTCTAGTGTTAAACCAGACTCCAGGACAGCCACAGACAAGAGGTTTCTCAGTCACTTCTACATCAAAGCAAGCACCATGGGAGGTGAAGAGAAGCTTGGCTGCCTCCCACCATGGCCTGCAGAGGAGGAAAAACTACAGGTCTGCTGGTAAACCCCTCTGGCATTTGTCTGCAGCCAAGCTGGTCAGCTCACAAGGACCAGGGGCCAGGGGCCAGAGCAGGGAGGCTATCTGCACAGCGTCCTCACCCTGCACTATGCACTCATCTCAAACTCACAGGAGCCAAACATGATAAAAATGCAACTGACATTCAAAAAACCCCAACACAAGCCTCCAAAGGAAAGCAGCAACACCAACAGCAGAGGGTGCAGACACAGCTATGGGGGAGGAAGGAACAAAATATTTGGCAGCCTGGAGAACAGGAGGAAGTGAAGTGTAATGAGTATGGAAAGAGAGCAAGTCCAGTGCCACAGCAACCAGAGAATCAGTCACCTGGGCTGGCAAACACCTCTAAGATCCTTGTGTGCAACCTTCACCTACCTCTGCCAGGTCTGGTGCTAAATCATGTCCCTCAGCACCATACCTTTGCCTCTTTCAAACACCTTCAGGTATTTCAACCACCTCCCTGGGCAGCCTGTTCCAGGCCTTGACAATGCTTTCAGGGAAGAAGTTTCTTCTCATGTCCAACCTAAACCTCCCCTGGGACAACTTGAGTCCATTTCCTCTTGTCCTGTCACTTGCTCCTCAGGAGAAGACACCAATGCCCACCTGGCTCCAGCATCTTTTCAGGGGTTCCAGAGATCAGTGAGGTCTCCGCTCATCAGCCTCCTCCACACTAAACAGGCCCAGGTGCTGGTTCCTAAAGCACATCTCCTTCCCCTTCCTGGCTCACTTCCATGCTCCCTGGATCCCTGGGTGTTATATAGACTGGTTTAGGTTGGAAGAGACCTTGAAGACCATCCAGTCCTAACCCCCTGCCATGGGCAGGGACACCTCCCACCAGCCCAGGCTGCTCAAGGCCGCATCCAGCCTGGCCTTGAACACCTCCAGGGAGGGGGCATCCCCAGCCTCCCTGGGCAACCTGTGCCAGAGTCTCCAGTCTACAACTCCCTTCCTTATGCTTAAAGCTCTCTCTCAGCTCTTTTTCTCTGTGATCTGGATGAAAATTAGGAGGCCTCCAGTCCCCTCCCTGGTGCATTTTCTGCTGGGCTCCTTTATGGAGAGCCTGTGGGAAGAAGCATCAGCTGGCAAACCAATGGCTTAAACCAAAATATTCCGTGTTTGAAATCAGACAGACAGGCAGGCAGACAGACAGAGATTGTGCCCTTAACTGGATTTTCTCGTTCCAATATATGTTATCTACTACAGAAACAATCTGGGACTGCTGTTTCAAATGCCTAAATATGTGTTTCATTAGAGAATCCAGGCAGCAGTTCTGCAGGAGTTGCTGTGTCTATCAGCTACAAAAAATCACTTCATAGAATCACACAATCCTAGAATGGTTTGGGTTGGAAGAGATCGTAAAGCTCATCCAATTCCAAGCCCCTGCCATGGGCAAGGACACCTCTTACTAGAGCATGTTGTTCAAGGCCTTGTCCAGCCTGGCCTTGAGCCCCTCCAGGGAGGGGACAACACTGCAGAACCTGCCTAAACGTCTGCTTCACACCCTGGCCTGCTGGGCAATAACAGAGATCTAGAATCAACCCTAGAGGTTTCCTCTCTTTAAGGAAAAAAAAACAACCACCAACCAACCCCAAAGCTGATTAATTAAGCCACCCAAACCAAGTGGAGGTGTGAGCAGAGGTGCTCTGGAGGCAGGAGGGACTGCACTTGGGGTGGTCTCCACGCACCACAGTTCCTTCTGAAGCTGGAGGTAACATTATTTCCACAGTTCCCAGGGAGAAAGGGCTTCCAGTTTGTTCTGTTGTAAACATCCCCAGCACAAGGGCACCATCCTTCCAAATCAGGCCATGAAGCCCTACTGGAACAGAAACACTCGTGGAATCCATTAAACAGCAGCTTTGCTTGACGTTCTGTGCCATAAATCACAGGGCACAGTAAAAACCCAGAGCCAGCCTGCTCTGCAACTGGATAGACAGACAGAGGGAACTGGTTTATGAGATGCCAAAGGACAGGCCTGCCCTTAATCCCTGTGCTCTGCTGCCGAGATGAGCTCCCCTGCATGTTTTCCAGCATGGTTGTTTGGGTTGGAGGGCTCTGCTCAGAATGTGTTTGGAGCATGTTCACTAAAGATCCTTAAACATCTTCCTTCTGCAAACAAAAAGCAATCAGAACCCAGTAGAGACCTGCTGGTTCCAGTGCAAAATGCATCTGCATGTTTCTGGCATTAATAATGTGTGGTTGGGTTGCTTCCTTTTAGCATTAGAAAGCCTTTTGTGATGCAGGCAAAATATTTCTGCTCCAAAAAATGCTGATCTTCAGAGGCCCCAAAGTAGGTACAAAGGGAAATGTGCAGCCTGCTTGGGCCTCAACAGGATCCCAAGCTCTGCAGCAAAGCTGCTACTTCTAGAAGGCCTGGTGAAAGGCACAGAAGTGAGTTACCCACTTGTCCCCTGCATAACATCTCTAAAGGAACATCTCTCTGCTCTTGCAGTGGAAGAGCTGACAGGTCCAACCTAAACCTGTCCTGGGGCAAACTGAGGCTCCATATGGAGACCCTGGTGAGTTTTGGTAAACATCCTTAGTAATCCTTGAACAGCACAGCCATGTTGGGAAGTATCACACTCATAAATCAGCCCTTACAACAGCTCTCTTAGCAGAAAGAACATCTGCCCAGTTCTTGAGGTACATCAAGGCTCAGAGAGCAGCATAACTTCACAGGATTTATGGTAGACAACAAGCTAAGCTTCATCTTTGCTCTTATATTAAATCATGTTCTTGCCAAGGCTAAAAATTGCTCCATGGTATAATCACAAAGTGAGGCAGAAGAGCAACATAACAAATTTCATTCCTAATAACAAGTTCAGTTTCCATAGCACCCTTCTTCTTCCCTGATCCAAAAGGGATTGCCAGCTTAGCTCCCCGAAGCATGCTCTCAGAAGAGAGGTTCTGCTCTTCATGGCTGCAGCCCAGCCTTCAAAATCATGGACCTGCCTGGCTGGAAAACATGGAATCCAACTACTGACCCAACACCACCATGGCCATCAAACCATGTCCCGAATTGCCATGCCCACAGGTTTCTCCAACACTTCCAGGGATGGGGACTCCGCCACCTCCTGGGCAGCCTACTCCATGGGTTTCATCTATTTTCATGACAACCAGAATAATCAAATATTATGACATTTAGGGAAGCTTCCTGCAGTTCCAGCTCCTACATTCAGCATACTCTGGGGAAAGCAAAAGTTACATCTAGTGCCTTGTGTGTTTTGGCGGGGGGAGTTTAATTTCCTGCTGTGTGAAGTAGAAGGAGCACCAAAATGCAGTGCTTGGAAACAAATGGTAATTGTTTAACAGAGTAAAGAAACAAACAATATCCCAACACCTCCCCAGGCTGCTTGTGCCACAGCTACTGCGCACATGGCTGCTTCCACAGGTAGAACAAGCTCCAAGTCCAGACTTCCTCACTTTTATGTGTTTAAATTGGATCCCACTAGGTGTTTAAGGCCATTGTTGAGCTGCTAACGTGTTCTGCAGCAGGGCTAACTCCAACTGCCTTATTTCTCACTCTCATTCGGCTCTTTTTCTTTCCCTTTTCTCTTTTTTTTTCTCTTTTGCTCCATCTGCCTGTCACAGCAGAGAGGAGAGTCAAAGAGAGCAGCAGAGTTCAGAGGTGAGGGATAAACTATGCAAGGTGTGGGCAGAGCAGGGATGAAAGTTCACCAGCAAATCTGTGAGTGGAGAGGTGTGGGGAAAAGCTGCTTCATTCCCCAACACAGTGAGCAGAAGGGACAGGCTGAGGGAGCTGGGGGTGTGCAGCCTGGAGGAGAGAAGACTCCAGGGAGACCTCACAGCAGCCTGTCAGGACCTGAAGGGGCTACGAGAAGGCTGCAAAGAGACTGTTCCCAAAAGCCTGCAGGGACAGGACCAGAGGCAATGGTTTGAAATGAGAGCAGAGCAGACTGAGATTGGAGGAGGCTGCTGGAACACTGCAACAGGATGCTCAGGGAAGCAGTAGCAATAGCTCCATCCCTGGAGCTATTCAAGGTGAGGCTGAACAGGGCTCTGAGCAACCTGATCTAGTGGAGGATGTCCCTGCTGCCTGCAGAGGGTTGGACTGGATGGCCTTTGGGGGTCCCTTCCAACCCAAACCATTCCATGATTCTTTGGTTTTCTTTTAGACAAAAGGCAGCTGCAGCCAATGAGGCTGGGCAGGACACAGGTGCAGGAGGAAGGTCACTGCTACAGAAGCTGAAGCCAGAAGGTGACTGTCCCTGTAAGGCTGCCCTCAGCAAATCACAGAATCCCAGACTGGTTTGGGTGGGAAGGTTAAAGCTCACCGAGTCCAACCCCCCTGCAGTCAGCAGGGACTTCTGCAACTACAGCAGGTTGCTCAGAGCCCCAGACAACCTGGCCTGGGATGGTTTCAGAAATGGGACACCTGCCATGTGCCTGGGCTACCCATCCCAGCATTAATCCACCCTCAGTAAAGAATTTCTTCCCAAAATCTCACCTAAACGTATCCTCTACTAATTTCAAACCATCGCTCCTTGTCTGATCACTACAGTCCCTGATAAGAGTCCTTCCCAGTCTCTTCCATAGGCCCCCTTTAAGCAGTGAAAGGCCACCAGGAGGTCTGAACAACCCCAACTCTCTCAGACCATCTTCACAGGCAAAGTGCTGCAGCCCCCGATCAGTGAAGAGCTGCAGGACCTCTGCTGCCTTAGCTGGGATCTGCTGCATTTTCAGCAATGCCTCTACAATCCATGCTTGGCTCTATGCTTCCAAGAGTTTGGGGATATTCTTCCTTTTTTCTCCCTGAAAAGTGACCAGCAGACTGGTTGACTGCACACATTTAACTGGCCAGAGACAGAAGGAGGCCCAGGAAGCACGCAGTGGTTTATAGAACACCCTGTGGAACCAACACTTTCCCCTACCAGGAAAAGTCTTTCACAACTGGATGTCTCCAAACTGTGATTCTGATTTCAGAGTTCTCCCTCCACAACCTCCCCTCCTTCTTACCAGGCTGTGGCTTCATTTAATGGAGGAGGCAAACTGGGCTGGGAACATCACTAATAGCATGAAGAGAAATGGGAGAGACTTCCCAAGAAATGCAACCACAGAGCCAGTTCCAGGAGTCCCTCCCTGCACAACCAGCAGCTCCCACAGGATCCTTGAAACAGCCAGCATGCTCATCCTAGATGGGATCGAAAAAGGCTCAAAAACCCCATGCCAGTAAATTAAATCTATCATTTTCTTGTAGTAATCTACCTTTCATGATGAGAAGACAGCCCCAGTCCTGCAACTCAGATGTGGGGAATGGATCTACAGGAAGATTTCCCCTTCTAGGGGCATCTGTACTCTTGGACTAATCTTCCTTAGCTCAACATCTCATCAAACACACTTTAAATGCTCCCCCTGCTCTCCCATGACCTCTGCTCTCTAATGAGGTTCCACAGAGGGGTCTGGGTAACTCAAGAGTGAGCAGTTGAGGAAGTAGTTTCAAACTGGGAACAAGCACAAGCAATCCATCCACCTCTGCTAGGTGTCCCATGGGTGTCTGGTATGAGCTGTTAGAGTTGGCATTTAGAGGATCATGAGCTCTATAGACAGAAAAGTCTGAATCTGTTCCACTTCTGTGCTGCTGGTGTGAGCTTACAGCACTCAGCTGAACAACACTAGGATCCTTGCTGGGAGGCAGAGCAGCATGAGGCTGCGAGTCACTAATTTTTACTAGAGTCCTCAGAAAGCACGAGGAAAATAGTGCCAAGTTAGTCCTGTTGAACATGGGGAGAAGGTGACGCTGGAAAAATCACAGAATGGTTTGGAATGGCAAAGGCCTCTAAGGTCATCCAGTCCAACCCTCCGCACACCACCACCTTGGCCACCAAACCATGTCCCAGAGTGCCATGGCCACAGGGTTCTGGAACAGCTCCAGGGATGGGGACTCCACCACCTCCCTGAGCAATCTGTTCCAATTGGATGCCCAGGGAGGTGGCATAGTTGGGAGAACTGGAACTCAAAGAGTGACCTGCAGGATCTTGCCCATCTCATTAAATACTTCAGAGTGCTTGAATTCGGTGCTAGCTACTAAATACATCCTGAACCCACAGGTCCCAGTTGCAGTCACACCCCTTGGGTTCAGACAGCACTCCCAAGGAAGAGCAGAGATCTGTCAGGGTTGGGAACACCCCATTCCCAACTCAAGAACCACCCTTGCAACCACCATCCCCAACCCTACAAACTCAGAAAAAGGGAAAAGGCAGAAGATCAGAGATAAAATGTCTCCATGTCTGAGAGGTATTTGGGAGGTGCATCAGGGCTAGGGAGGAGAGGAAGGATGACTCGGATTCCTGGATCAAAGGCTTTGGCACAGCCCTGGGTTAGCTACAGATGAAATCTTTACCTCTAAACAGCAGAAAATGTGGACAATCCATCTGGTCATATGACAAATCATCCCTGGCAGTGTCTGAGACCAGGCTGGATGAGGTTTGAGCAGCCTGGGCTAGTGGGAGGTATCCCTGCCTGTGGCAGGGGGCAGAATCCAGATGACCTTTAGGTCCCTTCCAACTGAACTGAAGCCATTCTGTGATTCTGTGAAAACTGACCGTCAGGCTTTCAGCTGCCTCTTTAGCAAACTCAATGCCTGTAGCAACCTCACTTGACTCCTAACCATCTGCTGTAGCTAGTGCCATAGTACCTGGCTCTAGATGTCCCACTTTTACCCCAAAAAGGGGTAAAAAGCCATACTCAGCCTTGCTGTAAAAGAAGCAGTGGGATCCCTACAGCTGCCTCCTAGAATCATGGCATTCAATGATAATCTCTAATTTCCTCTCCTTTCCCCTCCCCTTTTATTGTGCTGAAGTGTGTCTTTCTCCTCCACATCTCCTTATTAAGAAGTACAGATGCCTTCAAGTGTCTCCTAGATAACATTTCAGGCTCAAAATCCAGAAGGCAACAACATTTGACCTTTTTTGGTGTATTTTTAATCTCAGGATTTATGAGAGGGAGCTGACTCATGTTTTGGCTGCCAGGGACAGTCTCTTCTAAGTAACTGCATCCTTGTTATTTCATTAATTAAGATAAGTTCTCCCCCTTTTGTTTGAGGTGTTGGTGATGCCACTGACTGCTGTGAGAAAAATATCAATCTTTGGTCTCAGGGAGGGGAAAGGTCAGATACTCCTTCTCCAATCTCAGGCCCAAGCACCCCAAAACAGTGCAGATCTCTCGGGTCTGCCAGCACTGCTCGGCTCTAACAGATCATTCGAGCATCTCCTGCCTCAGGGGAGCTCCACCCTCAGCAAAAAGCAAGAAATGCTCCACACACCAGGGCTACTGTGACTAATAAAGTATGGTTTTGCTTCACACAGCCCCACTGCCCTCCCAGCAACACACCAAGAACAAAGTACTGAGGAGAGAGTTTGTAGGGAAGAAATTCAGTGAATGATTAACTCCATCCGACCTATTAACTATTGCTCTCCATTCCCTGGTGCCCTGCAGAAAGCCCAGCTCCAGGTAGCAAAGCAAGCCAAAATCTGATACCCCGCTGGCTTGACCTGCCGAGGCGTCAGGTGGTGCAGATGGGTCTAGTTTTGAGTTAAACCTCATTAAGTGCAGCAATGATTAATCCACAACCCTGCCTCCAGCTCATGGTGAAATGGTGTTCTTCTTGTCATACCAAACATATCTAAGTGAATTCTCCTTCCTGAAGATCTCTGCAGAGGTCTGCAGAGGCAGGACCTCCATGAACACCAGGAGCAAAGGTTACTGCAAGGACAGCTCCTTATAAGGCAGTGAAAGCAGGAAATGTCTAGGATGTTCCTCTACTCACTCCAGAAATGAAGCACACCCTTGGGATTTGGACAGACCTTAGAGCAGCCTTCCAGTACCTGAAGAAAGCTCTGGAGAGACCTTTTACAAGGCTTTGTTGTGATAGAATTATAGAATTGTTTCAGTTGGAAAAGCTCTCAAAGCCCTCAAGACCAACCATCAAACCAACACCACCATGGCCATCAAACCATCACAGAATGTCCCAAAGTGTCGTCACATTTCTTGAACACCTCCAGGGATGGTGATTCTACCACCTCCCTAGGCTGGAAGAGGGGAGATTTAGACTGCAGATTAGGAAGAAATTCTTTCCAGTGAGGGTGGTGAGACACTAGAACAGGTTGCCCAGGGAAGCTGTGGAATCCCCTCCCTGGAGGAGTTCAAGGTCAGGCTAGATGAGGCCTTGAGCATCCTGGTCTACAATCACAGAATCCTGGAATGGTTGGGGCTGGAAAGGACCTTAAAAGAAATCTAGTGGGAGGCATCCCTGCCCACAGCAGGGGGCTGGCAACTGATGATCTTTAAGATCCAAAACCATTCTACAAAGACAGCAAATGCAGCTCTGCCAGGCTGAAGATGCTTCCAACCAGTGGCATTAAGATCCATCTGCACCCTCAACAAGTCCCCTCACACAGCAAGACCTTCACATCAGGTTGGCCCCACGTGCACGTGCAAGCCCACGTGTTTATCACACTCAGCTGCACCTCAGAAGGCTGGGAGGGCTCAGTGCTGGGCTGGGACATAAGCTCCCTGTATGACCTCAGGCAACTCCCTTCTCTCTGTGAGCATAAAATTTGTGCAGTCTCACCCAGCTGAAAACCAGGAAGACTTCCTTCTGCTTCTGCCTTGTCTATTTTCATTGCCAGATCCTGAGGATAAGGTCTGGTATTCCGTGTGCCTGTGCACAGTGGCCAGCACCATGAGGTCCCAATCCTGCCCAGAGTTCTCAGCACAACACCCAAAAAACCCCCCACCACCCCAGTTCCTAGAGCTCTGGGTCTTTTCTGCAAGCCCACACAGACCATGCACAAGCCTACAGGAGAAAAAAAGAGAGAAAACCTCTGCATTTTATATTGGGCATACTGGTCCCTCCACACAGTAAATGCTGCTTCTTTTGGATATTAGGAAGAATTTCTTTGCTGCAAGAGTTGTCAGGCACTGGCCCAGGCTGCCCAGAGAAGTGGTGGAATTACCATCCCCAGAGGTGTTCAGGAAGCGAGTAGATGTGCTGCTTCGTGACATGGTCTAGTGGTCACGGAGGTGTTGGGTGGAAGGCTGGACTTCACGATCTTAGAGGTATTTTTCAACCTTAATGATTCTGTGCTTCATCACCCAATACTGGTTCTGCTACTGCCAGGCAGCCCAGGAGAAACAAGAATTAGGACCCCAAGAAGTTAAAAGAAACAAATGCCAAAGTTGGGTTGAAGACAGAAAGAGAATTGAGACCATCCATGCCACAGGCCCATGTCTCATCCCAGCAGTAAGATCAAGCTCCTGCTGAGGGCTTTTTCACTGTAGATCATTAACAAAGGAAAAAGAAAATTACGCCAAAAACTGGTACTGAAATGAGTTTCACGGTGTTAAAGACAGACTGGAGGTGCTGGCAGCACTGAAAAATCACCCTGCTGAGCAGATCAAGACCCAGGAGCATGGCCACAGGCCTGCTGAGATGGACCACCTTGTCCCAGCAGCATTTCTCTGGCTTTGTGCATCATTCTCTGTACCTGCGGCATGGTGCTACAAGCTCAGGTCCCAGCTCCATGTCCTTCACCTCTGAGGAGCCCAGAGGGAGCAGTCACACTCCACTCAGGAGCTGGCAGACTGGGCTGGAGTCAGCACAGAGTCCCTATTTGGAGCTGAGATGTCTCCGTTTGGAAAACTGATGGCATTGCCTTGAAAGAAATGACAAAGCTGTGCAGAAAACACAACTTCGCTTTATTTTAGATGGTTTAAAAGCAAAACAAATGTCTGTCCAGCGAGGATGGCACAGTGAGCTCCTGCTGCTGCTACCTGCCACAGTGTCAGAGTCACAGCATGTCCCACCAAAGCACAGGGTTAAGCGTTTAGCTCAAGGATGATGGCAAGAAGGGGCTGAAGGTAGAACCAAGGTTATCAATAAGATGGTCAGGATGAGCGTGTGTTCTGTGCTCTTTATCTTACTCAGACAAGATTAAGCTGCCCAAAGAGCTAGTCTAGGAGAACCCTTTGCTGCCTTCCCGCAAGAATGGCACAGCACCAAGGAAGCAGGAATCAGCAATCCAGGGCATTTATCCAGCAGCCAAGCATTCCAGCCCTCCACAAGCACTGGCTTCCCATAAATAACCACCAGCCCCACTGCTCAGCCACAGCAGGCTGAGTGCAGAGGAAGCAGCGACAGCCCAGCTCACCCCACCAGGGTCAGAACTGAAAACAAAACACCAAGCCCCATTTCCCGCTCTGTGTTCCAGATGTTAGACAACACTGCCCCCAGTAGCTCAGCTTCCTTCCCAAGCTAAGGTATGCACTGCGATTCCCTGGCTGTGGAAGGGAGAAGGACAGAGTGACAAGTAAACCTTGGCCGTAAGCACACCATGTGCAGTCTCCTTGGCTGCTGCAGAATTTAGCACCTTCCAGGAATCAGAGCATGGTCGAGACTGGAAGAGATCTCAAAAGATCATCGAGCAGGATCACCCAGGGCAGGTCACACAGGCACACATCCAGATGGGTCTGGAAAGTCTCCAGAGAAGGAGACTCCACAACCTCTCTGGGCAGCCTGCTCCAGAGCTCCAGCAGCCTCACACCAAAGAAGTTTCTCCTTTTGTTGGGGTGGGACTTCCTGGGTTCCAGCTTGTGCCCATTGCCCCTTGTCCTATTGTGGGATACCACTGAAACTACTTCAGGAGATGCTTGTGTCCTGTGGGAATGGGGGTGTTGGAGACTGATTTCCAAACCCAGTCTCCACTCCCAGTTCTCTCTGGAGCTATGGGATCAAGCTACAGCATGTGTCACAGCTCATTCTCTGGAGGACAGACCACAGCAGTAGCCTTACTGTCTTGTTGTAGAGCTCTGATGGCTAGCAGCAATAAACCCTTAAATGCTGCCTGTTCCAAATTATGCCAGAGGAGATCATCCAGTCTGACTGGTGGCATAACAGAATCACAGAATGGTTTGGGTTGGAAAGGCCCTTCAAGCTCATCCAGTTCAACCATCAACCCACCATGGCCACAAACCATGTCTGCAAGTGCCATGGCCATACCTTTCTTGAAACCTCCAGCGATGGGGACTCCAACACCTCCCTGGGCAGCCTGTGACAGTCCCTGACCACTCTTGCAGCAGAGAAATTGCTCCTGATCTCCAATCTAACCCTCCCCTGGCACAATTTCAGGCCTTTTCCTCTCATTCTATCACCTGAGACTAGGGAGCAGATCATGGATCACTCCAATCAGTGCAAAGCAAGCCCATGGTAACACAACTGAAATTGGTAGCTGTGTCAGGCACAATCCATGCAGGTAATCAAAATTAAATTACCCAAGGACAGTGACACTGCTGCACTGACAATTTACTCTCCTGCAAGCACCAGAAAGGCAGAAAGGTGATGAACATCTGGCCAGCTGCTGGCTGCAATCAATGATGTGAGGCAAAGCAATGAGGACCAGGAATCTTGGAGCTCAGGCTCTGGCTGTTGAGCTACTGAAGTTATTTTCTGTTGTATGAAACACAGACTCGAGAATCAGTGATGCTTCTGGCACACCCTCCAAAAAATGGGGTGTGTCTTCTCTCTAAAACTTGGGAATTGTGTTGTGTCAGTCTAGCAGAGTCTGGAGTACCACCCAGACAGCTTAAGCTTTGTTTCCACAGTGCTGTGCCCTGCAACAGCTTTACTGCACAAAGCAGTTTTCTTGTTCGCTCTTCATGTCCAGCCATTTCTCGCTGCTCTGAACACAACCACCACACACGAGAACTACAGCAAACTTTCTCAACGCAACAAGCTGACTGACACAGCCCAACTCTTGGCCTCTTCCAAGACCTTTTGTCTTGCCACCTCAGTTTTGACTCCACCAAATTGTTTCAGGCTTCTGCTAGAAGCTTTGCACTGCTCCATGTAATCAGAGGTTGCAAATCTAGGCAGTCTATAAAGCAAAATGACTTCATGTTTTCCCTCTGCAGGAGTACAATAACGTTCCCACACTCTGATAGAAACCTTTGCTCTACACAGATTTAATTCATTACTTACGAATCTCTGGCCAATGTCGCCGTTCATTTCAGTGGCTCTCTGCTCGTAGTTGTCTCCTGAGTCCAGGAGGACAGGGAACCCTTTTTTTACCACGTAGTGAGCAGCAGAGAAGGTTTCCTGACTAATGGCTTCACCAACTTGTTGCTTATGTAACATTCCTCGTGCAGAAAACCCCGGGTTGCAATAACGACCTGTCCTCTCCAGCTCCCTTACAGAAGGTTGGTCAAGAGCCAAAATCTTTTCCATTGGAAACTCTTCTCCCAGGAAATCACCCTGCATCCTACTTCAGCTGAGTGCTTTGTTTTCTTTCAGGAAAGAGAAGATTTCTTTTTAATTGTGCTGTGCTTAGGTGGGAGGAGACCTTTGTGACACAAATCACTGAGGAGTCACTGCTGGAATCCTTTATGAGCCCATAACGGCGGCAGCAGCTCTGCTAACACCTCAAAGCCAAGTGCCCATATCCCAAAACTTAGGCTTTTGCAGGATTGCTTGGACCCCCGGCAGCTCTTGGATAAGGGCTGGCCCTTTGCTCTGCCTGCACTGTGCAGGAGCTACAAGCTCCCAGAAGTGGTACAGCAGTCCAAAATACTAAAGGTGCCAGTTGACTGCACTTTCCATATCCAAAATCCTCCTTTCAAAAATTCACTCTTTCCAGACAGCTTTCCAATCCCCTTTCATGTGGGAAGGGCTGAAACACAGCTCTTTGCTGAGGGCCAGCTCCACACAATGCTGCCTTGCACGGGCCCAGGCACAGCAAACTCTTTCACAAGGTCTTCACAACGCTCCTGAAATATGTCTGTGGGTGACAAGGCAAGACATTGTCCCCAAAACTTCATCCCACTCCCCTCTCTTAAGAAGAGCAGCTTGAACAGAGGTGTCTGTAAAAAACCCAGCTAATAACAAATGTGGCTGCAACACTCTTAGGGACACCACTCTGCATGTCGTTTGCAGTTTCCAGCTGTTCCTCGGCTCTCTAAGCCCCAGGAGGTGGAATCACAGAATCACAGAGTGGCAGGGGTTGGAAGGGACCTCTGGAGATCGAGTCCGACCCCCTCGCCAAGTCCGGGTCCCCTAGAGAAGGTCACACAGAAACACTCCTATGCACAGTCCAGGACCCATGTGCCAGCACCTATGTCCTGCTGTTGAAAACATGGCATCTGGGAGCAGCAGCAGAGAGGGACTGCAACATCTGCGTTTTCTCTGAGCCGCACTTGGAGAAGCTGTGCTGTATTCTTGCCCTAGAACACAAGCAGCCCAGCTGTGAGGCAAGCAGATGAGCAGAGAAGGACAAAAATAGCCTCTCCTGTCGTGCTCCTTTAAGCCACACGAGCTTGCCCTACAAAAATAAATACAGAGGAGGAGCACTCAGGGGCTCGCAGCTGTCCGCGGGCTGCGCCGCGGCACAGGGACGATCCTCTCACGACCCATGGGGTATTCCCCACTACCCCGCAGCTAACCACCAGGGGGCTGTCTGCAGAGCTGCTTCCACTCGTGGTCCCCAAAGGGATATTTTCACCGACCTGACCAAACCAAGAGCTGCACACTTCAGGCCAGGATCACTCCACCCCTTCCCGAGGCGTGGCTTTAGAGAGAAACGAAGAGCTTTGGCCAACACAATTGGTCTGGGCTCCTGCGTTCCCAGGCTTAGCTGTTCCTCTGGTTCCTCCCTCAGGAGGACTCAACCCACACCCTCCATCCTCTTTTTAGACAGCCACTCCCACCTCTCCCTGACCAAGAAGCCTAGGCTGTAGCAAAACCTACTTAACCCATGCACAGCAGGAGCCATGCCGTTGACCAAGCAGGAAAGGTGCTCACAGAACTCACCAACCCTGCACCACGGAAAGGAAGGAGCAGCTTCACTGCCCACCTCAGTCGAAGCTGCAGAGAAAACTGCTCTTTTGCTTCTGGATCTGCAGAAGTTCTCCTCCCTGCCAGAGGAGCCCAGCACAGCAGGGATTCTGTGGGAGCCAGGGCCGAAGTCCTGCCAGGGGATGTTGCAATGGAGCTGGGAAGAGGCCGCTGCTGGGGATCTGCAAGTACCATTAGTGATGTCCATCCAAGGAGGTGGGCACAGGCTTCAGCCAGGGCTACAAACTCCACCCTGGAAATCTCAGTTTCAAACCAGTGGAGCAGTTTCGCCTGGAGAAGAGGAGCCCCAGAGGGGATCTGAGCACTGCTCAGCAAGAGATAAAGGAGCTGTGGGGGGCAAGAGGCTGGGGCCAGACTCTGCTCAGTGGTGCCCAGGGACAGGACAAGGGGCAAGGGGCACAAAGTGGAACCCAGGAGGTTCCATCTGAACAGGAGGAGAAACTTCTTTGGTGTGAGGCTGCTGGAGGCCTGGAGCAGGCTGCCCAGAGAGGTTGCGGAGTCTGGAGAGCTTCCAACCCCCCTGGCCATTGTGACCCTGGGCAAGGTGCTGTCAGTGCCCCTTCTTTGGCAGAGGGGTTGGACTGGATGATCCCCAGAGGTCCCTTCCAGACCCACAATCTTGGATTCTGGGATTAGACCTCATGACTTCATCATCAACATGCAAAATAGCACTTGCACAGAGCCAGATGTGCTGTTTGATACAAGGATCTGCCTGCAGTGGTGCAAGGCATATACATTGCCCAGCCCCCACTAGAAGGAAAAAGGCCACAGAATGGTGTCCAGGTACACAGCCGTGCTGGCAGATGCTCCTGAGCATTGTCAGGAGAAGACTATGCTCCCTCTAACAGCAGGCCAGACTGCAGCTGTTCTTGCCTTTGACAAGCCACTGGGACTGTCTGTAGTGACATGAATTGTGGATCCAAGCCAAGACTCTGCCAGCCTGTTCCTGGTCATTTGACACTGTACCAAGACACCAATCCATGACCGCCTTCCTTCTGGTCACCTGGGCAACTTTTTTGTCCCAACAGCTGCAACTTAAAGTTTCTCATGCAGACAGCTCCTTGTATCAAGAAGCACATCTGGGTCTGTGCAGTTGTTTTGGATGTTGATGAAGTCCCAGAATCCCAGCATGGTGGGCCTGGAAGGAACCTCTGGGGATCATCCACTCCAACCCACCAGCTCCAGCAGGGCACCCACGGCAGCTTGCCCAGGAGCACAATGGACGAGGGGGTTGGAAGCTCTCCAGATAAGGAGACTCCACAATCTCTCTGGGCAGCCTGCTCCAGGCCTCCAGCAGCCTCACACCAAAGAAGTTTCTCCTCCTGTTCAGATGGAACCTCCTCGGTTCCACTTTGTGCCCCTTGTCCTACCCCTGAGCACCACTGAGAAGAGTTTGGCCCCAGGGTCAGGTGCAAGCACTCAGATCCCCCCTCTGCCCTGTGGGGCTGCGAGATGTTTAGCCACTGTGTTTAAATGTGTGGGTTTCTGTCACTAGCAGGGTTTATAGCTTTAGCTGCACCAAACTGCAAATCACAAGTCTTTCCATGTGGGTGAACATCAAGGGAGTGAAACACCTGGGTGCTGCTTGAGATTATTTAATTACAACATTTGCCATGGTGCAGGAACATCTCCAAACACCGCCTCTCCAGGGAAGCCTTTGCTTGCCTAGAAGGATGGTTGTGTTAGCACATCTTTAAACACAAAAAAAAAACAACAACAAACCCAACAACAACAACAACAACAAAAACCACACACACAAAAAAAACCCAACAACAACTCCAAGGTTTTAATTTGAAATTGAGTAAGTTTCTTGCTCGTGGGACCTGGACTTCTCTGAGGCTTCAGGATGGAGCACAATAACCAAGCCAGCCCTTCTGCTGGTGCTGTTGCTGCAATGGCATTATGGTGACACTGCAGGAACACCAGGGATCATTATGCTCTCACAGAATAGCACAGAATTACCTCTTTGTTTGTTGTCTGGGGCTTAATCTAGAGCTTGCTTCCATGATTGGCCCCTTCCACAGGCTGAATGACCCTCGTTTGCAAAATATTTATCTAGCACCTCATTTGGGCTTTTCTCCCCCTCCAAAATCCCTTACAACAGAGAAGCACAGCCTTGTTTTCGAGGGGGATGTGGCTTCCTATAAGAATGGCATTCCAGGCTGCAGGAAGTTTTTTCTAGGAACTCGGCAGACCATCCTGAGCACTGCTGTACGGACACTGCACTGCTTCTGCTTCTACCTGAACTGGATTTTAGCTTTAATTGTAATTTCCACCCCCACCCCCCGATAGATTTTGAACACCCCTTGAGCCTTTAAAAGGTTTTTACAGCATCACGTAACCATACCAAAATCTACTGATTGTTGCCAACCCCTGAAACTTAAAACACCCCAGATCAGAAAATCTGTGCATTTTAGGATGGTTTGCTTAGGTGAAGTCACTGCTAGGCAGCATAACGCTGGGGATTCACAAATGCACACAAGCCCCACCGGGGTTCAGATGAAAGCTAAGACCCTCCAGATCTGTGAAGCTTCTGACGAGTAGGGTGATGGCAGAACTGCTCTACAATTTCCTCCTTCTCACCCATCCATGAGTAGCTTCAATGGGCTGCCCAGGGAGGTGGTGCAGTCACTGTCCCTTGAGACTTTCAAGAAACCTGTGGCTGTGGTGGTCTCAGGTTGAACTGGATGATCATAGAATCTCAGAATCATAGAATGCTTGGGTTGGAAGGGACCTCCAAAGGTCATCCAGTCCAACCCCCGATCTTAAAGGTCTCTTCCAAGTGAAACAATTCTATGATTCTCAATAGTATTTCACATTCATGAAGGGAGTTTCACCTCTAGTCTCATAAATCAAGACTCTAATCTCCACTTCAAAACTATCACCATCCTGAAGATGTGACAGAGGGAGTCAGCATTTGCAAGGGAAAGTCAGAACATCTTTACAAGGTTTACTTCCAGTTGAGGAATAAAAGAAAGGATATGGGCTGGTTGAAACAGCTCAGTCTCACAGTAACCATGAAGAAAATCCATAGCTCTGAACACAGAACACTTGAAAAGAGCTCAGATCAGAGAGCTTCTCAGACAGAGGGACTTAGAAGTGCAGATGCTGCCGCTTGGACACATTGCTCTGGAAGTGGAGTTTGTTTCCCTGTCATGCACTGCAGATGCTCTGGAAAAATAGCTTTTGCTCTTGCTTCCAGCCAGACTTTGCGTTACGCTTCAAGAACCCGACTCTGGCGGTGGGAAAGGGCCAATATTCCCACTCCACTCTGCCTGGAGACCGCTTCCAGCTAGCTCTGTAGCGTCTGCAAGCAGCAGAGCTCATTTCCTTAGTGATTCTTTGGATGGGGCACTTCTGTGCTCCTAGTAACAGCGTGGCGCATTTGCTCCTTCACAGCTGCTACATCCAGAACGTCTGCTAGCAGAGGAGTTCATTTTCTAGGCCTTACCATGGAATCATGGAATTGCTTCAGTTGGAAGAGACCTCTAAGATCATAGATTCATAGAATGGGTTGGGTTGGAAGGGATATTAAAGATCATCCAGCTCCAACCCCCTGCCATGGGCAGGGACACCTCCCACCAGCCCAGGCTGCTCAAGGCCTCACCCAGCCTGGCCTTCAACACCTCCAGGGAGGAGGCAGCCACAGCCTCCCTGGGAAACCTTTTCCAGTGTCTCATTACCCTCACTGGAAAGAATTTCTTTCTAATATTCAGTATAAATATGCCCCCCTCCAGCTTCTATCCATTCCCTCTTGTCCTATCACCACAAGCCCTTGTAAAAAGATCTCTCCGGCTCTCCGGTAGCCCTCTTCAGGTACTGGAAGGTAGCTCTAAGGTCTCCCTGGAGCCTTCTTTTCTCCAGGCTGAACAACTGCAGCTTGCATAGCCAGTCCCCTAGTCCAACCTTCAACCTAAGGCCATCGTGGCCACTGAACCATGTCCCCAAGTGCCATGGCCACACATTTCTCGAACACCTCCAGGGACAGTGCCTCCACCACCTCCCTGCGCAGCCTGTTCCAATCCCTGACCACTCCTGCAGTGAAGAAATTTTTCCTAGTAGATTGCTACTACAACTAGAGGTGTCCCATTTGCTGAGAGCAACTGCTCATGCAGGCTTCTGCTGCAGAATCAGGAAGCTTTAGTGTTGGTAATTTTCTGCACTCAGCCTTTTGAAGGCTGTTGTCATGTTGGGTTAACCAAAAAAAAAAAGTTTTGTTGAGATACTAAAATGCTTTTCTCTAATGAAAGACCAGACAGCAATCACTAAAAGTGTTACTGACTTTATCTGTCAGCGTTCAGTCAAGGGAACGTGAAATGAATAGACAAAACTGCTTGCATAATGTCACTGTGCCAGAGCCAGAGTCCCTCTCATCACAACAGAAATCAATCCATCAGTCTTTCATGGGCACAGTGATGACACACAGACACACACCCACCTTCTTTCCCCTCATCAGGAGGTCAAGCAGGGCAGTGAACTTCTCCCCAAAGGAAATCCACAGACTGCTCCGGCACATCCTAGACCAGTCATCAAAGTGTGACCAGCACACACTCCTTCAGCTGAGCCAAGACTAGACACAGAAGATGATCTGCTGGCTGACAAAGAAGGCTCCACTCTCTGAATTCCAAGACACACTCTCTGAATTCCAAGACACTCATCCCTCAGCACAGCAAAGCTCTTCCTCTCATCACGCTGATCTGACACTGCTGTAAACAAACATTTCCCTATTGAAATCAGAGGGAGATGTCACAAACAACATCCTCCCATTTCAGTTACAGAGTCAAAGAACACACTGGGTTGGAAGGGACCTTTAAAGGTCATCCAGTCCAACCCCTGCAGTAAGCAAGGACATCCCCAACTAGAGCAGGTTGCTCAGAGTCCCATCAAGCCCGACCTTCAATGTCTCCCGAGATGAGGCTTCCACCACCTCTCTAGGCAAGCCATTCCAGCATTCCACCACCCTCACAGTAAAGAACTTCTTCCTAACATCCAAATGTCCATTAATGTTCTCTCTGCTTCAGTAGATTTCCCCTTTCCATAGTCCAGGCACTTTGTTTGTAGATCTGCATGACCTTTGGGCACATTGTTTTGTAAACCTGAGAGAGCTTTATGTCCAACTTCCATTTGTCACTGCACAATAGAATCTGACCCAAGACATTCTGGGAGCTGAGTTTTTACCACTCAATGTCTCTGAACAACAATAATATAAACAGTCTCAAACACTTGCTACCTAAATGAATAATCTTAGAGTCACACTGCAATAACCCCAAATACTTCCAAAGCCCTCAGCAGGCTGCTCTGTGATCACCAGCGAGGCACAGGCACGTTCCACCTGCCGCAACAGCGCATTCGGTCTCCAGAGCTGCAGACCCCCATGGCCAGCGGACCACAGATAACACAGCACCAGAAACCCTGCAGCAAAAATCAGCCGGCCCCAGGCAGGGACTTTCTGCAGCAACCAATGTCTGGGTTCCCTGGAAAAGCCTAAGAGTATCTTGTAAGAGAACAGTTGGGAAACACCTTGCCTGCTGGATTTAAACACGCATTTTCCAGACACATCTCACTGACCTGCAATTTAATGTTCACTGTGGTGCTTCTGCAATATCCCTTAGCCCAGGCTGACACTAGAAAGTGGAAACTTCGGAATACGTGAGTAGAAAAGCAGACCTTTAACTTATTGAAATACCAGCAGAAATTAGTTCTGCTGAGATTTTTCTACTTGCTGGGCCCCATGTCACCTCTCCTACATGAATCACTCCATGCTTTTGTCTCCTCAAGGACAGAAAAGTAGCTCCCTAAGGAAAACAAATTTAGGTTCAAAAATCATTTTGGGTTTTTACCCAAAGCACTTTCCCCCTAACTCTATTTTCTGTGTCATAACTTTACAGAAGTTACTGAGCACAAGGATCATTCTCAGGCCCCTCCAAGAAACACCTTTCCAAATGATTTTCCCAAAAAGCAGACTCAGCATCCAGAGATAAACACAACTGTCATCCCATCCCAGCACTTTCATGGATAAATTTATATCTGAACTTGTTTCTTGAGTCTTCTGGGTTCACTGTTAGCAGTGTTCAAACCACATCCAACGGCTCCTTTCCTGACACCATTCTCCTCCTGCCATTTCCCCCAAAACCTCAGAAATTAAACTTCCAGCACAAAATCTCCATCACAGCAGCTCCCACCTCTCTTTGACCCCATTCTCATGGGGAATGTTATCCAAAGGTCTCCCCAACATACCCGTTGGGCTGTTTCTAACCTCACTCCCTGGTGTTATCCAGCTAGTTCATAGAATCCTTTGGGTTGGAATTTACCTTCAAGATCATTAAGTCCACTGTTCTCTAACTCTACCAAGTCTGGTTCTAGACCACTTCCCTCAGCACCAGCTCTTGGCAAGACAAAGCGTTAGGAGATGACCCAGCTTGGGCTCAGCCCTGAAAACTTGTCCCGAGCTGTGAAGGCAGCACATCCACCCAGCCACAGCTTCTACACGTTCTGCACCTCCTAAAGCTGGTTTTCCCCTTTCCTCCACACTGCCCACGCCTGCCCCCTCGGGCTCCTAGCAAACTTTCTGCCCTGCCTCGATGTTCGTCCCTGCCCCATCTCCATCAGGCTGAGCAACGCTCGAGGGCGACTTGAACTGCTGGGCTGCTGGCCCAGAGCCGATCCCCAGCCCAGAGCAAAATCCCCAGTCCAGAGAGGAGTCCCCGGGCCCAGGGAAGAGCCCCGGGCCCGACCCCGGGCCCAGCCCCGACGCCACCGCGGTACTCACAGCTCGGTGGTGGCCGAGGGGAAGCCGGTTCCCGGCCGTTCCATCCCTCGGGCAGAGCAATTGAGGAGGCAGGCGGGGCCGGTGCAGGTACAGTCGGCGCCGCAGGGCTGGCAGGCGGGGCCCGGGGTGCCCGAGCCGCCGCCATCCCCCCGCACAGCAGGGAGCAGAGCAGGCACCAGCCCGAGAGCGGCAGCCGCGCCGCGGGGGCGCCATGTTTGCGCTGTGATCCAGTGTCTGCATTTCCCAAAGGCATCTCTCCCTACGGGCATGGCATGGCCCCGACCCCGCCGCTCCCCCGGCCGGGCCCGGCCGCGCCCCGCTCCGCTCCGCTCCCTTCCGCCGCTCCCCGCCGCCGCTTCCCGCCGCCGCGCGCCCCACTCAGCGCGCGCCGGGCATGGCGGCCACCGCCGCGGGGCTGCCGATGCGCTGCGGTGGCCCGGCCCGGCCCGGCCCGGCCCGCTGCTGCTCCCCGCCGCGCTGACAGCCCCGGCCCGCTGCCTCTCGGTTCTGTGCTCTCCGCTCCGCCCGGGCCGCGGCCGCCACCTCCCCGCTCCGCCTCCCGCCCGGCGGAAACCCGGCGCCGCTCCAGCCCAGCCGCCGGCCCTGGCCGCCCCGCCGCCCGCCCGAGCTGCGCCGGGGAGAGCGGAGAGCTCCGCTACCCAGCCCGGGGGCTGATGCGGAGCTCCCGGCAGTGCTGCCAGGCCGGGCAGCGGGGCACACACGGGCCGCGGCTCCCTGCTCGGCAGTAGGGGTGCAGGGAGATCCCGGATGCGGGCGAACCCTTTGGGTCAGGGTGGCCGGGGAGCAGAGGGGTCCTGGGAGCAGGGCGGTCTCGAAGGGACGGAGAATTCCTGGGGAACAGGGCTATCCCTGAGTACACAGGTATCTCGGGGAGCAGGAGGATCCTGTGGGTATGGTGGGGTCTCAGGAGCAGGGGGGATCTCGGCAGTATTCCTGGGTAACGGGGATCCCGGGAGGCAGGAGCATCCCGGGGATAAGGGCATCCTAGGAGATACAGGCACCCCGGGGAGCAAGGGGATCCCGTGTGTCGGGGGTGTCCCGGGAGCGTAAGGAACCCGGAGGGAAAGGGCATCGCGGGAAACAGATGCATCGCAGGAGGATCGCGGAGCACAGGGGGATTCCTGGGGAGTAGGGGGATCACAGGGATAGGAGGATCCCGAGAGGCTCAAGTAGTACCGGGGACCAGAGAGGTCCCAGGGTGCAGGAGTGTCCCGGGAGCAGGAGGATGCCATGGGGCAGGAGTATCCCAGGGCAGGGGCATCGTGCGGAACAGGGGCCATCTCTGGGGACAGGCAGGAACATCCCAAGATGCAAAGGCATCCCCGGACCAGGAGCATCAAGGGTCTATAGGCACTCCTGGAGGACGGGAACATTCCGGGGGACTTGGAAGTCCAGGACACATGAGCATCCCGCGGGGCAGGGAGATCCTGGGGGACAGTGGCATCCCAAGGGACCATCCCTGGGGGACACAGGCACATCCTCCAGACACTGCTGCTGGTTTGCTCAGTGGGGGCTGGTATCTCAAGTACCAACCTAAGGTTCTCTGACCCGGACAAGCCTTGCAGCAGGGGTTTTGCTAAATGCAAATGCGCATCTTTCTCTTCGTTTTTGTGATCCCATTAACTCCTGCAGCAATCCACACCCTTTCAAATATTCCTCTCTAATGCTGAGGTTCAGCACAGCACATTACTTCCTCTCAGCCCTGGTGTCAACCATGCAAGATTCCCCAGCACTACCCATGTGCCAAACTTTATCAATCACAGAATCCCAGACTAGTTTGGCTGGGAAGGGACCTTTAAAACCCATCCGGTTCAACCCCCTGCAGTCAGCTGACGTTCAATTTAGAGCAGGCTGTTCAGAGCCCAAATCAACCCGACCTGCAATGGTTCCAGGAATGGGGCATCTCCCACCTCTCTGGGCAACCTGAGCCAGAGTCTCACCACCCTCAGGGGCAAAAATCTCTTGCTTCTCTCTAATGCAAATCTCCTTTTTTTCTTAAACCACCACCCCTTGTCCTGTCACAACACAGCCTGTTCAGTCTGGGCTGTCCAACCAGCACCCCTGGGAGAAGTCACCCATCCACAGAGAGGCTCAGGAAACCTGCCTGGCAGTTTTCAAGGGAGAAACCACAGGAGTGGTGAGGTGGGAAAGAGAAACTTTAGCTGTCCATGGGCATCTGCTGAGCTTAGGTAGCAGGGAGCCAGAACAACTCTTTGGTTGTGCCAGATGAAAGACAGGAGCCTCCAAGCCTGCTACCCTCACTGCTCCTCTTCTCAGAAAAGAGTTGGGGGAGAGGAGGGATGTGCGGGCATGTTTGCCTCTCCTGGCAGCTGGCCTTGCGTAATGCTTGTGCCCTCAGTGGAGTCACCCCATGGGCACATGCTCACTTTGGGGCCAGGGCGTGGGATTTCGTGGCTGCTGTGGTCCTGTGCACCACAGCTCCTCCAAGCTCAGAGACATGGGCAGCTTTCCTTCACCTGAGAGAAAAGAGCTGATGACTGCTGAGCTCACTCTCCCTCTGGCACGAGGTACCCTTGGAGACCTCAGGAGAGAGGAGGACAACCAGCCAGGGGGCTTTGAACCATGGAGGAGTTTTTAAGGTGCTTTTATTTTTGGACACAGTGATTCTCCAGGGAACAAGGGGTTGAGCTGATAGCACTGGCTGTAGATTCACTGTGGGTTAGGGAGCTGCTTTACACCCCAGAGGGGCTCTACCCAGAGTGATCGATTCAGGATGGGGCTGATCCCATAAAATCCAGAAGAACCTACACGGTTTTAGGTATTGTCCCACTGAAACCCAAGGGATGATGTCGGTTTGCATCAGCTGGGGCTCCAGATTTCCTTACCCTAATGCTGAGCAACCCTTAAAGAAGAAACCTGCCAGACTCCAGTTTCACTTCTTCACAGGGTACTTCAATGCATGTGAGAATTTACTTTCCAAAAAATCATTTTGTGTCTTTTGGACTCCAAATCTGCCTGAAAGACACACAGTCTTCTGCATGATGTATTGTGCCCAAAATAGCTCAGTGCTTACTACTTCCTCATGTGACTACAATGGATTTATTTCCTCTCCCTCAGCTGTAAATTGGGTTTTTTTTGGGGGTGTTTTGGGTTTTTTTCCCCCCTTCTTTGCTGTACCAATGTCTGTACTTTTTTTCAGATAACAGCAAGGAGAAACCACCCTCTGTATGAGTTGTAATCAGCAGTTCAGATCGCTGATGTTACCCAGCAGATGTAGAGAACCTAAGAGCTCTTCCCCCAGAAAGCTGGAGCTGCCAAGCTGGAATGAGGACTAGGAACAAGGAAATCACTGAGTGAGTGGGAAAGGAGACAGCAAATCTCAACACAGCCACAGACATTCCGTGTTCATACAGGATCACAATGTTTCATCCTGGAGGAAGATCCTGTGGTGGAGTTGGGAAGGGTTTTAAAAACCCAAGCTGCTTAAAAATAATGGAAGTGGGGAGGTTGCTGCTCATGGTGAAGCTGGGAATGGCTGGTCCTGGGGAAGGGATTCTTCTGCTTTCTCCTACTGGCAAGCATGCAGAGAGTTTCTCAACGTTGTTCACTTGCAGTGCAATTCCCCCCCCCCCAACTAAGAGGGTGTTAATTCTCACTGTCCCACCAGTCCTGCAGGCTGAACTCACCCAGGACAGTAGCAGCAGCAGATACACTGTGGTCAGCAAAACATGATAGAGCTGTGGCCAGCTGGGAATGTCACTGCTGCCTCCAGGCCCCTCCAGCCAGATCCCAAAGACATTGCAGATGCCTTCAGCAGCCCCAAACCCTGCTGCACCTTGCTGGACCCTGTGGCACCCCTCTTCAGCACTGCATTTCTGGGCATTAAAGCCTTAGTTTGCTGCTTTTTCTCTCATCCAGAAATACTCTGTCACATTTATGCATGGGCTGCAGTGATGGGGACACCTCATCACACAGGTGCATCTGTGGCCCATGGAGGGAAGCTCTGTGCTTCAACTGGAGGTTGGTTTGGGGCTGGGATAGCTGGGCCAGGATGGGGAGCCTTCTGTCTCCAGCAGTTTGTGTCCTCTGTACCTTGTGTTTGAAAACAGGCTGGGAAAAACACCATTCTTGGACTTGCCCTCTCTCCTTGTGTTTGGTCCCTTTGGAGAGGAGGTCTCTGCCCACCTATGGCCATACTGCTTTTATTTCCCTGCTTAGAAGTTTTCCAGCCTGATGGAAGTGGTACAGCATGTTCTCAGAAGGTGTCCAGGGGGACAGAACTGTCCCATGTGCTTTTGAAGGGGATCTAGGTACCCAGGGAAGGTGAAGATCTCTCCTTGTCATGGAAGGATGCAGCTATTTCCATCCCTGCAGGTTGTTGCTGTGTGAATGTATTGTTCATGCTCATCCTGCTAAGAGGGTATCTGGAGAGTGACCCTTCCAGAAGCCACCTCCTTCCACCCGGACCTGGCTTCTGCATCACCTCTTGGTAAAAGAGCTGCAATCCATGACCCAGATGACCACACAGAAGAAATGTTCGACACTGAGGGTGCTGGGAGCCTGGCCCAGGTTGCCCGGTGAGGTGGGAGCTGCCCCATCCCTGGCACCATCCCAGGTCAGGTTGTCTGGGGCTCTGAGCAACCGGCTCTGGCTGGGGATGTTCCTGCTGGATGAGCTTTAAGGGTTCCTTCCCACCCCGCGCCGCGGTCCCCGGGCGCCCTCTAGCCCTGCTCCGCAGCCACACCCGGCGCGGGGTAAAGGCTGGAACAGCACCAGCGCCGAGTGTTGCGTACAATCGGCTGCAGACAGAGCCCCGAGGGGCAGCAAAGCCCGGGCAGCCCTGGGGTGGACACCGGTGTGGAGTGGGGAAGAGCCCAGCTCCTGCCAGCAGCATCCTCCTTGCACAGGGATCCATATGGAAGACGTGCATGCAGTGAGGGACTGGCTTGTGCTCAGCCTTGATTTCCCAGCTCAGTCAGAACCAGCAGAGCCAGCTCACCTCACCTCCCGAGCAGACATAGAATCATAGAATCATAGAATCATAGAATCATAGAATCAGTCAGGGTTGGAAGGGACCACAAGGATCATCTAGTTCCAACCCCTGCCATGGGCAGGGACACCCTACACTAGATCACGCTGGCCAGAGCCTCGTCCAGCCTGGTCTTAAACACCTCCAGGGACTGGGCCTCAGCCACCTCCTGGACAACCCATTCCAGGGCTTCACCACTCTCATGGTGAAGAACTTCTTCCTCACATCCAGCCTGAATCTCCCCATTTCCAGCTTCATTCCATTCCCCCTAGTCCAATCACTACCTGAGATCCTGAGAAGTCCCTCCCCAGCCTTCCTGTAGGCCCCCTTCAGATACTGGAAAGCCACAATGAGGTCACCTCGGAGCCTTCTCTTCTCCAGACTGAACAGCCCCAACTCCTTCAGTCTGTCCTCATAGGAGAGGTGCTCCAGCCCTCTGATCATCCTCGTGGCCCTTCTCTGGACACGCTCCAGCACGTCCACATCTCTCCTGTAATAGGGGCTCCAGAACTGGACGCAGTACTCCAGGTGGGGTCTCACCAGAGCTGAGTAGAGGGGGAGAAGCACCTCCCTTGACCTGCTGGTCACACTTCTCCTGATGCAGCCCAGGATCTGATTGGCTTTCCGGGCTGCAAGCGCACATTGAGAGCTCATGTCGAGCTTCTCGTCCACCAGCACCCCCAAGTCTCTCTCCTCAGGGCTGCTCTCCAGCCAGTCACTGCCCAGCCTGGATTTGTGCCTGGGATTGCCTCGACCCAGATGCAGGACCCTGCACTTGGTCTTGTTGAAGCTCATGAGGTTGGCTTGTGCCCACCTCTCCAGCCTGTCCAGGTCCCTCTGGATGGCATCCCTTCCCTCCAGGGTGTCCACTGCACCACACAGCTTGGTGTCATCAGCAAACTTGCTGAGGGTGCACTCGATGCCACTGTTCATGTCACCCACAAAGATGTTGAACAAGACAGGTCCCAGGACTGATCCCTGAGGGACTCCGCTTGTCACTGGCCTCCACTGGGACATGGACCCGTTGACAGCCACTCTTTGGGTGCGGCCATCAAGCCAATTCTTTATCCATCTAGTGGTCCATCCATCAAACCCATGTGTCGCCAGCTTGGAGACCAGGAGGTGGTGTGGGACAGTGTCGAAGGCTTTGCTCAAATCCAGGTAAACGACATCAGTTGCTCGCCCCTCATCTATTAATGCTGTCACCTGATCATAGAAGGCCACCAGGTTTGTCAGGCAGGATTTGCCCTTGGCAAAGCCATGCTGACTATTCCCAATCACCTCTTCACTGTTCTTCTGAGTCGTTAGTGCCTCCAGGAGGATCTGCTCCATGATCTTTCCGGGCACAGAGGTGAGACTGACTGGCCTGTAGTTCCCCGGTTCCTCCTTCTTGCCCTTTTTGAAAATGGGAGCAATGTTTCCCCTTTTCCAGCCTGTGGGGACTTCCCCAGTCTGCCATGACTTCTGGAATATAATAGAGAGGGGCTTGGCAACCTCATCTGCCAGTTCTCTCAGCACCCGTGGGTGTATCCCGTCGGGTCCCATGGACTTGAACACTTTCAGGTTCTTCAGGTGATCACGAACCTGAGCTTCACTTATGATGGGCAGTTCTTCCTCCCTGTCCCTGGCATCGTCTGCCATGACACCAGGAGTGTGGCTGGAGGCCCTTGCAGTGAAGACTGAGGTAAAGAAGTGATTGAGTACCTCAGCCTTTTCCACATCACTTGTGACCAATTCACCACTTTCCTTTCTGAGGGGGCCCACACCTTCCCTAGTCTTCTTCTTGCCATTAACATACCTATAGAAATTCTTAGTGTTCCCTTTAACCCCCTGGCTAGATTCAGTTCAAACTCTGCTTTGGCTTTCCTAACCAGGCCTCTTGCTGCTCGGGCAGCTTCCTTATATACCCCCTGTTCTATCTGTCCTTCCTTCCACTTCCTGTAGAGTTTCTTTTTACGTGATAGTGTGTCCAGCAGCTCCTTGTTCATCCAGGCAGGCCTCCTAGCATTCCTTCCTGCTTTTCTCCTTATAGGTATACATAGCTCCTGGACACAGAGGAGGTGGTCCTTGAATACTGACCAGCTGTCCTGGGTCCCTCTTCCCTCCAGGGCTTCATCCCACGACACTTTGGCTAGCAGATCCCTGCAGCGATCGAAGTCTGCACGCCTAACCCATGCTGGATGAAAAGACTCAGGGGAGAACTTCTGGCTCTCTACAACTCCCTGAAAGGAACCACGTGAAAGGCAGTTTTTTCTCCCGAGGAACAAGCGACAGGACAAGAGGAAATGGCCTCAAGTTGCCCCAGGGGAAGTTTAGGTTAGAACAGAACAGAACAGAACAGAACAGAACAGAACAGAACAGAATAGAATAGAATAGAATAGAATAGAATAGAATAGAATAGAATAGAATAGAATAGAATAGAATAACCAAGGTTGGAAGAGACCTTGAAGATCATCGAGTCCAACCTGTAACCACAACCTCACAACTAGACCATGGCACCAAGTGCCACATCCAGTCCCCTCTTGAACGCCTCCAGGGACGGAGACTCAACCACCTCCCTGGGCAAGGTTGGACACAAGGAACAATTTCTTCCCCAAAAAGGTTGTCAAGGCCTGGCCTAGGCTGCCCAGGGCAGTGGTGGAGTCCCCATCCCTGGAAGTGTTTCAGAGCTGTGTAGATGTGGTGCTTTCAATCAAAACCATTCAATGATTCTGTGAATTAAAGCAGCAATCTGCCCACCAAACAGCTCCCAGCTGCACCTCTGCAATGCTGGGCATAGGATCATAGAATCATAAAAAGGTAGGTGTTGGAAGGGACCTCTGGACATCATTGAGTCCAACCCCCATGGCCAAAGCAGGATCACCTAGGGCAGGTCACACAGGAATGCATCTAGATGGGTCTTGAAAGTCTCCTTTGACCATCACACACCCCAGTCCCCCCAAGATCCAATGCTGCTGAAATCTCCTTTGCCAGCTGCAGGCACATCCTGGTCTCCAAACTGGTGACACATGGGTTTGATGGGTGGACTACCAGATGGATACAGAACTGGCTTGATGGCTGCACCCAGAGAGTGGCTGTCAACAGGTCCATGTCCCAGTGGAGGCCAGGGACAAGCGGAGTCCCTCAGGGATCAGTCCTGGGACCAGGCTTGTTCAACATCTTTGTGGGTGCCATGGACAGTGGCATCGAGTGCACCCTCAGCAAGTTTGCTGATGACACCAAGCTGTGTGGTGCAGCAGACACGCTGGAGGGAAGGGATGCCATCCAGAGGGACCTGGACAGGCTGGAGAGGTGGGCACAAGCCAACCTCATGAGCTTCAACAAGACCAAGTGCAGGGTCCTGCAGCTGGGTGGAGGCAACCCCAGGCACAAATCCAGGCTGGGCAGTGACTGGCTGGAGAGCAGCCCTGAGGAGAGAGACTTGGGGGTGCTGGTGGACGAGAAGCTCAACATGAGCTCTCAATGTGCGCTTGCAGCCCGGAAAGCCAATCAGATCCTGGGCTGCATCAGGAGAAGTGTGGCCAGCAGGTCAAGGGAGGTGGTTCTCCCCTCTTCTCAGCCCTGGTGAGACCCCACCTGGAGTACTGCCTCCAGTTCTGCAGTCCCTAATACAAGAGGGATCTGGAGGTGTTGGAAGGTGTCCAGAGAAGGGCCACGAGGATGATCAGAGGGCTGGAGCACCTCTCCTATGAGGACAGACTGAAGGAGTTGGGGCTGTTCAGTCTGGAGAAGAGAAGGCTCCGAGGTGACCTCATTGTGGCCTTCCAGTATCTGAAGGAGGCCTACAGGAAGGCTGGGGAGGGACTTCTCAGGATCTCAGGTAGTGATTGGACTAGGGGGAATGGAATGAAGCTGGAAATAGGGAGATTCAGGCTGGACATGAGGAGGAAGTTCTTCATCATGAGAGTGGTGAAGCCCTGGAATGGGTTGTCCCGGGAGGTGGTTGAGGCCCCATCCCTGGAGGTGTTTAAGCCCAGGCTGGATGAGGCTCTGGCCAGCCTGATCTAGTCTGGGGTGTCCCTGCCCATGGCAGGAGGGTTGGAACTAGATGATCCTTGTGGTCCCTTCCAACCCCGACTGATACTATGATACTATGATACATCAGCGCTGGCAGCAGGGACAAACCAGCCCAGTCTCTTATTTCATGTGTTGCTGGAAAAGTCCAAAGCACAAGGAGGGAACAAGGAAATGAGTCGGGAAGATGCTGGCAAGTGCTGGCTGCAGGAGCTGGGACAAGACCTGCTCTCTGTGGTGGGTGCCCCATGAGGGTCCAGCCTCATTGCACAGGGGCTGACCATGCAACATGGCAATGGGCAGCAACAGGGCATCAGTGCCCATCTGACCACAGCCAGGTCCCCCCAGTCACTGCTGCTTTGGGCCCGTTGCTATAGCAATGCTGATGTCTCAGCACCGTCAGGAGGCATTGCGGGGCTGGAGCTGGCATCTTGCACTGAAGAGGGTTGGAGACATCCTGCGTTTTAGCTGAGTAAAAAGTCAGGGAGCAGCCAGGGCTGCTCATTTCCTCACCGTGGAGGGGTTCAGGAAGCCATGTCCCCTCTTCCTCACCTCTCACACCCACCAGCATGGCATGACCCTGACCTGCACAAGGAGAAGACTCCCAGCCTGGTGCAGAGAGCCCAGGAGAAGTGTTGTCTGGTCCCCAGCTTGACTTGTGATGCTCCTCTTTCCACCACAGATGCTACTGATGAGAAGCAGTGAAGGCTGAGGCTTCCCCTCCCCTCTGCAAAAGGTTTGAACATCCAACTCCTGATCATGTCTGGAAGCTCTCATGGGTGACTGCTGGAGCCAGGACTTTGCTGCTTTTGGTCCTTCACTGGCTGGAACCTTGGCTCACCTCAGTCTTGGCACAAGGAAAATTAATTTCCTGGCCTCAGCCCAATGCAGGCTCATTAAGATATGGCACCATCACCCTTTTGTGTGCAGGAGGAGACAGCAGGGGCCGGGGACAGCACTGTGAATCCCTGGGGATGCCCATAGAGACATGCCAGTGCTGGAGGATGTGCCAGGCATGCCTCATGGCTGGCAGGGATGTCAGCCTGCAGGGAGCAGAACCTGTCTGGTGTGAGGGGTGTTTGCTAGGAGTTAGGTTATTTTACAGCCAGTATCAGCAGCCACAGTGTCCTGCTTGGCCCTGGATACTGGTGCCACCTCCCAGTGCTGTGGCATGGGTAATCCTGGGGAGCCAGCATCAAAGCGGGGTGCAGGGGGAAGCTGTGCCCCACAATTGCCAGCATGAGCCCATGACATTCAGCTAGTTACACCAAAGGGCTCTACCATCTTGACTGGGCAGCTCTGCCAGGCTCTGGAGCCAGGGAAGAATTCAGACTTTCAGGGATGCTCTGGAGGCAGTGAAGATATTGTTCCTAATCTCCAACCTAACCCTCCCCTGGCACAATTTCAGGCCATTTCCTCTTGTTCTGTCACCTTGGTACGAGGTGATGCTAGGGAGAATAGATGAACCCCCACCTCACTGCAACACTCTCCCAGGGAGCTGTAGAAAGCAATGGATTCCTAGGTTGCCCAGGGAGGTAGGTGGTGGAGTTGTCATCCCTGGAGGTGTTCAAGAAACCTGTGGCCATGGCACTCTGGGACACGGTTTAATGGCCATGGTGGTGTTGAGTCGATGGTTGGACTGGATGGTCTTAGAAGGCTTTTCCAACCCAAACAGCTTTATGATTCTATGATTCCATGTGCTCTTCAGGGGAAATATTGGTGATGAAGGAGGTTGGAGGAAGCTGGTGGTGGAAGACGTTCCTCAGGATGGGTCAGAGAAGTGGAGGAGCTCAAGATGGAAAGAGAGAGCCTGTGCACAGCAGAGATGGCAGACGAACTAAGCAGCCAAAGGAAGGAGGGCTGCAATGTAAAACAAGGCTTGGCAGTGTCAGAGAGGGAAGAGACAAAAGCAGCCTCCCAGCAGAAGGCTGGGATTTAACTTTTGAAGCTGCAGGAGGAAAACAATTGCTTCCCACACAGAGTGAACTGCTGAGCTGCGCTGATGAGAGGCTGTCTGAGGAATTTCAATTAAAAGCCAGTGACACTGACAAAGGCAGCCAGACTGAAGCCCTCCAAGGTAAATGAGCAACGAGGAGGGGGAACAATCAATGGTGAGGGAGGGAAAGGTGCCTGCTCAGCACCACATGGGCTGGGACCTTCCCAGGGCAGCAGAGAGAAAGCCCAAGCCTTCACCTGCCAAGTGTGGCAGGGGGCTGGGATCCACCTCCAGCACATATCCCTCCAACATGCTCCCTCTGTGTCCCTGTGTATCTACCCCTTGTGGGGAAGAAAGTGTTCCTCATGTCCAACCTAAACCTTCCCCAGGGCAATTTGAGGCTGTTGCCTCTTGTCCTGTCCCTTGTTCCTTGGGAGAAGAGACCAAGTCCTATCTGGCTCCAACCTCCTCTCAGGGAGCTGTAGAGAGCAATGAGGTCTCTCCTCAGCCTCCTCTTCTCCAGGCTGAACACCCCCAGCTCCCTCAGCTGCTCCTCCCCAGTCCTGTTCTCCAGACACTTCCCCAGCTTTGTTGCCCTTCTCTGGACTTGCTCCAGCTCCTCAATGTCCTTCTTGGAGTGAGAGGACCAAAACTGAACCCAGGACTCAAGGTGCAGCCTCACCAGCGTCCAGTACAAGGGCACAGTCACTTCCTGCTCCTGCTGGCCACACCATTGCTGATCCAGGCCAGGATGCTGGTGGCCTTTTTGGCCACCTGGGCACCCCCTGGCTCATCTTCAAATGCTGTCAACCAGGAACCCCAAGTCCTTTTTGACCAGACAGTTTCCAGCCACTCTGCCCCCAGCCTGCAGCATCCCTGGGGCTGTTGTAACCCAAGTGCAGGACCCAGCTGTTGGCTTTGTTGAACCTCAAACAACTGACTTCATCCCGTTGATCCATCCTGTCCAGGTCCCTTTGCTGAGCCTTCCTACCCTCCAGCAGATCAACACTATCACCTAATTTAGTGTCATCTGCAAACTGGCTGAGAGTGCCTCAATTCCCTGCTTAGGTGTAGCTCTAGCAGAGCCTCCAATCACCACTGGCACTGCCAGCCCCACTTTGAGCCCTGTTCTCTGTGGCATGCTGTGCTGACAGGCACCTGGTAGCCCATTCAGCTATTTTTAGCAGCTATATCCCCCTGCCTTCAGCTGCAGTTATCTGATTAGTTCCTGTAACTACACGAGGATCAACATCTCCAGGCGTGACTGTGATCGCTGAGCAGGCTGCAGCTCTGCACCCACCTCTGCTAGGGGAGGAAAAACTTGCTAGAGATGCTTCTGCCTTTGGTGCTCAGAGCTTTGGTGCTGCAGAGGCTGACTTTTGGGCAGGATAAGTTTAAGGGGAGAGTTTCAGGAGGTTTGAGTTTCAGGGGATGAGCTTTGGGGGCTGAGGTTTGGGGGAGACAATTTTTCTGGGGATGAGTTTCAAGGGGATGAGTTTTGGGGAAGATGACTTTTGAGGGGCAGAATTTCAGAGGGCTTGAGTTTGGGAGAGATGAGCTTTGGCGAAGAGGAGTTAGAGTGGGCTGAGTTTTGGGGGCAGCAAGGGCCAGCCCTTGCAGCACCTGACCTTTGGTAAGGGCAGCATTAACAAGGCCCTTTCCCGGTGATAAAGGCCCATCCTCCTCCGGCGTTGCCTTGATGCTGCAGCGATAAGCAGCTGGCTTTGTTTGCTCCTGAACACGAGGCTGCTGATGGAGATTTCCAGCAGCAGCAGCTGGGGCTGAGACAGGGGAAAAGTCCCCAGGCATCAGCACTCAATGCTTGTGGCAGGGTGTGCCCCACAGGAGTGTAGTGCCAGGGCTCTGTACCCCTTTCCCACAGGCAGTTAATGCTGGAGAAAAGCCACACCATGGAAAAGGGAACAGTTAAAAGCCCCTCAGACAGCTCCAGCACTGCACTTTACTCCGAGGCCTTGGACTCTATTGATGCAGCTGCTCTGGAACTCAGATTACATGCAGAACCTTGGCAGTGAGTCTGCTCTCCCCAGACAGGTCTTCCATCTCTAGGATGAGTAGCACATGGAGCAGGGGGAATAAACCCCAACCATGAAAGCTTTTCCTCTGGCTTTAGCTGTGTGCTGGCAAACCCAGAGCTGCTGGGGCCCATGATGTTGTGGCCATGCCTGAGACCAGGGTTGGGAGAAGGAACATCTCACACAGGAAATGTGCACAGGAGCTCCTGACACACCTTTGGTGGGAGAAGGAGGACCTCACCCAGGAATCATGGACAGGAGCACTCGACACACCTCATCACCCTTGTCCATGGCCAAATCCATCAGAGCTCTGCTACCAGCTCCTCCTCCCTCACTGGAGCCCTTTAGGGCTGTTGAATGTGGATTAACTACAGATTTAAGTGCTCCCAAGGCAGAAAAGGGAAAGGTTTGTCCACATCCACAGGAAAAGCAACCCCTCAGCATCACCCCACTGACACCCGAGCTGCAGCGCCGGCCTGGCTGTCTCTGAGCCCCACCGTGTTGGTCACCACCTCCCCACCCTCTTGAGCAAGCTCTTTATTTACATTCTCATTGTTCCCTGCCCAGCTTCTCACCACAGCAACTTATTTTCTGCTCCTGCTCTGATGGCACCATGCCTGCCAGCTTCCTTTTCCAGTCAGGATGGGGCTGTGCCACTGGAAATATGTCACATGGCTGAAGACGTTTATTCCATCCGAGAGACCTGCAAGTGCCTCAGGTGACACTTCAATCTGCAGCACAGACAAGGAGGCCAAATGTTGCTCATGAAACCAGTTGCTGAGACAGACTGCAGAGAAAAGCCTCCAGCCTATGTCCCAGCAGCCCACACTCTGCCCTCAGATCTGATCTCTTGCAGGGATGCTGCCAGTCATAGAACAGTTTGCGTTGGAAGAGACCTTTAAGATCACTAAGTCCAACCATTAACCCATCTCTGCCAGGACACCACTGAACCATGGCCCTCAGCACCACATCTCCAAGGCTTTAAAACCCCTCTGAGGATGGGGATTCCACCACTGGGCCGGGCCTTGGGAACCCTTTTGGGGAAGAAATTGTTCCTCATGTCCGACCTAAACCTTCTCTGGGGCAACCTGAGGCCATTTCCTCTTGTCCCGTCCCTTGGGAGAAGAGACCAAGTCCCACCTGGCTCCAACCTCCTTTCAGGGAGCTGTAGAGAGCAATAAGGTCTCCTTCAGCCTCCTTTTCTCCAGGCTGAACACCCCCAGGTCCCTCAGCAGCTCCTCCCCAGCCCTGTTCTCCAGACCCTTCCCCAGCTTTGTTGTCCTTCTCTAGACTCATTGCAGCTCCTCAATGTCCTTGGAGTGAGGGCCCAAAACTGAACCAGGTATTCGAGCTGTGGCCTCAGCAATACAGGGGCACCGTCACTGCCCTGCTCCTGCTGGCCACACCATTGCTGATCCATGCCAGATTCTGGTGGTCTTCTTGGCCACCTGGGCACCCCATGGCTCATCTTTGGCTGCTGTCAACCTACGCCCCCAGGTCCTTTTTGACCAGACAGTTTCCAGCCACTGTGCCCCAAGCCTGGACCGTTCATGGTTTTGTTGTGATCCAAGTGCAGGATCCACACTTGAGGCTCGGCCAGGGTGGTCCAGGATAGTCCTCATCTGGCTCGAGTGACCCCCTCCCCTGTGCCTCGACTGTGGCAAACCTGAAGCGGAGGGGGACCCAAACCTGGCTGCGGACTTGCAACGCCCTCACAGCCGTGCACCCTCCCTCGGCTGCTGTCCCCCGCGATAGGTCCACGGGAACTGCGTTCGCAGGTCCTAGCCGGTTCCGGTGCGCGGTAACCGGGGGCGGAGCGGAGCGAGGCCGGCCTCCACCACCGCCCCCGCGGCGCTGCCATTGGCGGCGGGGCCGGACCGGGGCCGGGGGAGGTGGCGGCGGCGGCGGCGGCGGCGGCGGCGGCGGCGGCGGCGGCGGCGGCGGCGGCGGCGGCAGTAGCGGCGGCCGGTGCAGCCTGCACCCCCGGCCCCGGCATGTCACGGAAGAAAGCGGCTCGCAGCAAGGGCGGCGGTGCAGCTCCCTCCGCCGCTCTGCCCTCCGCCGCTCAGGGCAGCGGCCGAGCTCCCGCTGCCGGTTGCCCGCGAGGCTCCGAGCCCGAGCTGCCCCGCAACGGCGGAGCGGCGGCCGGGCGGCCGTCGCTCAGCAGCAGCGGAGAGTTCTACGATCTCGCTTTCAAGGTGCGGAGCTGGGCTGGGGTGTGGGTGCGGAGAGAGCTGCGGGAGGTCGGTGCACGGTGCGGGGTCCATAGGGTGCGGGGACATTGCTGCGGCTGCCGGAGAAGTTACCGGGACCAGGCGGGCATCCTTCTTTCCGAGCCCTCTCCGAGCCCTGTATCTCTCTCTCCCAGCCTCAGTTTCCCCCATCCTTTGCCACTCAGTTCGGGTCTCTGGCAGCAGGTCCCAGAGCTTGGTATGGAGCTGCACCTGCAGGACTTTCACAAGCGCTGACAAAAGGCTTTGTGCTCAGACCAGTTGTGACCTTCTGATTCCTCTCTGACGCCCATACCCCAGGGTTATGACATGGGGTGACCGTTCCCTGAGTCATGTCCAACCTGCTCTGGCTGCCGTTGAGACATCTTCAGATTGTGCTTGGTTTTAAGGGCTCAGATGACTTCAGGTTCTGGTGACTGAGTCATAGACCAAATGCATTTGCACCCCCTCACCCCTCCTTTCTCTCATGCACCTGATGCAAGCCCAGCTTGGAGCTCCCCGAGCCGTCCTGGCTGAGGCTGCAGCTCAGACAATCCATCCGACTGCAGCTCCAGCATGGATCTTCCCAGCCGGCTGTGGGGGATTGAGCTTGGAAAAGATAGGGTTGGCTATGGCAAGCCCAGCCCTGGTATGGTGCCCGTGGCAGCCAATGTGGCTGTCATGGTGTGGAGGTTGAGGAGAGGGCTGTCCACCAGCTGAATTTGGTTGCTTTGGTAGGTGGTTTTGATACAGCTGCAGTAACAGTTCAACAGCCTCCCTAAAATGGAACCTCCTCCGTGTTCCTGCTGCTCCCCAGCACCCTGAGCTCACCTCTCTGTGCCCAGGCAGGGGGTATCCCTGGGCATTGCCCCCATGGCACAGGGATGAGCCCAGCAAGGTGTCAGATAAGCCCAAATGCAGCGAGTGATCACAGCGTCAGGCTGGTTTTCTACCAGTGGCAGAGAGAAATTGCCTCATGTTCAGTCAAACCCAGTTTATTAAACTTTCTTTTCCCCTCACCCCCATCTGGAGGTTCCTGAGCTCTGCCAGAGGCCATGGCCAAACACAAGTCATGGGCTCAGGGCCAGATCCTGATCGGTGAGCCCCTGGCATGAGCCTGGCCATGGGTGCTGCAGCCTGCCCGGGTGAGGTGTCAGCAGTGCTGGGGAGGCAGAAGCTGCCTTTAAGGGTCACCATGCTCTAGAACAGAGGTCTGGGAAGTTAAAAATAATCGGTACTTGTCTTTTCTACTCAGAATTACTCATTCCCCCCCCTTTCTCTTGGCTTTGTGCTGTTACTCCCTTAGCCCCGTTATGCCAGCACCTGGCTGTGCACAGTGCTCCCACAGGAGACCTAGCATGGGTGGGTGATGTAGGACCAGAGATGGATCTCAGTGGTGTCCCCCTGCCCCCAAACAAGCTACACCCAAAGCTGGGGCTGCTGCAGCTTCTCAGCAGGTTGAGCTGCAGGGCGGTGCTGGGGTTAGCTGCTTCTGATGGCTCCAGCATGGGTTCGGTGTGACCCAGGGCAGTGCCAGTCACGGGCTAATGGTTTGTGCAAGGCTAATGGCAGAGAGAGGGAACCCTGCCATGGCAGCACGAAGCCGTGCAGATTGGCATGGGTGCAGCTCCTGGATTTCTCCAATGCCAAGAAGCTGTTGTCCTGCTGGGAGGAGTGGGATTGGTGGCCCTGGGGACCAGGAGGACTCCAGAGGGGTTGTGGTTTGAGCAGAGGCTGCAGAGGGCTGCACTGGGAGCAGTTTAGGGTCTGATGTGGTTTCTTTCGGGCAGGTGGGTGCCTGCCCCACCTGCATCTGGGTGCTGCTGGGTGGGGAAATTGAGACAGGTAGCACTGGGAGCTGCCCACTGAGCACCCACTGAGGACTGGGAGAGCAGCTGTGAAGTTGTATGGGTCCTGCTGAAGGAGTTTCTTGGCTGAGAGCACCCTGAAGTTGGTGCTCCTGGTTGGGGCCTGCCCTGAAGTCTTCTTCCTAGAAGATCCCACAAGTGATGGTGTGTTTTGGTTGCTCTCGGCAGTGTGAGCCCCATGACCATCAGGTCACAGCTGTCCTCAAGGTCATAGCTGGCCTCACCTGGTCAGCACCGCTTGGGTGTCAAGGCAGGGTTGTGCCCCCATGGGGGGGTCTCTGCTGGTTGGGGGAAGGTGTGGCTCCTGGGCTGGGGCTCTGGGAATGGGAAACAGCTGTGGTGGAGCTTCCTTCCCAAAACCTGGTGTCTGACCCCCTCTTCCTCCCTCCCTCTCAGGTGATGCTGGTGGGTGACTCAGGGGTTGGCAAAACCTGTCTGCTGGTGAGGTTCAAAGATGGAGCCTTCCTCGCTGGCAGCTTCATCTCCACCGTTGGGATTGACTTCAGGGTAAGTGCCTGGGGGTCTCTTGGCCCCTGCCCATGGGGTCTGGCATGGTACCCATGGATTATGGAGATGAGTGACATAAGTTTGGTTCAGGGACTTAAACCTCATCATCCTGAGCCATGTCAGCTCCAGCCAGGGCACCTCAGGGCTGAGCAACCATCTGATGGTGGCAGCAGCCTCCTCATTACTGCAGGAAGAGGATGAGGAAGCTCTTCTTCTGCTCCAGGTCCTGCTTTGTGGAAGGAAATATGCTGAGGCTGAGCATCTGCCCACTGAAAGGGTCTCCCTAAGCCAGTTTCTGTGTTTTAGTTAAGGGTTATTTAGTTTTATTCAAAGACCCCAACAAAGTCAAGTCCCCTGCAGGCATCTCCTCAGCACAACTTTGGGTGCCAATGTGGGGGTGCAGTATGGAGTGGCCCTGCTCCCTCTGCCAGGAAGGAGATGCATTGTGCCAAGGAAGTCTTTGAACTCCCAGAGGATAATAGTTTGGGTGGAGCATCCTGGTGCTGGGGGAGCCCCAAAGGTGTCATGTCGGGACTGCGCAGTGCTGGTGAGGACAGCAGGAACCTGCTCCACAGAGGGGGTAATGTGGGGCAGAAAGGGAGACACCTCTTGTCCTGCAGTGCCCTGGTGTGGACAGAGCAGCCTTTGCCAGGCAGGAATGTCTTGGTGCCAGCTGCTGGCCGTGAAGCCTTTTCTTGGCCCTGTTTCCCTGGGGGAGTTGGTGGGGGCTGTCCAGGGATGCTGTGGTCCAGGCAGCCCCTGGTGAAGAGGGGCTGTGGTACTGCCATGGGCACCCTGGGATGTGGAATGGGCATCCCTGGGGTGAGATGGTAGAGCAACAGGGATGGTGACGTAGATGGCATCAAACCTTGTGGCAGGCTGGGAAGGGCAAGCAAAGGAACTTTTGCTACCAAAGCAGCAGCCAGCAGCACGCCTGGCTTGGGTCCCAGGTGCCTTCTCGTTCCCCAACTATCTGTTTCCCCCAAACCATGGGCTTGCTGCTCCCCAGGATATCTGACTGGTGCCACAGGCTGCTGGGGGCTCAGCCATCAGCACCAGCGCTGTGCCAGGTGTCTGTGCTGTCCCTGCTCATCGCCATTGCGCTGTGTGATGGCTTTTGGCTCCGTGGTGCTGCTGTGGTGGGGGTGGGTGCAGTGAAGATCAGCTGGTGATGCCACACACTGGTGTTGCGTCTTCCTGATGCCTTTTCTCAGCAAGATCTCCGATCTCCTCCTTTCTTGGAGGGTTCCTGGGAGCCGAGTGTCTCTTGCAACATGCTGTTTCACTCTGTGTGTGAATAGCAGTGGCTTGGTGATGAGTGGAAGAGCTCAGAAAGCCTCCACAAAGCAGGTTCTCCCCTGCAGAGAGGCTTCTGGTGCAGCAGCACCTTGGTGAAGCTGGTAAATCCCAGCCCATCCTTTCATCCAAAGGTAATTACAGGGTGTTCCAGGTTTCTTAAAAGGAAAACCATTTTATTACCCATGGCAGTGTTTGATACCAAGGGCAGTCATAAACTCTGTGACTTATTGATTGGGGCTCTGAACTAGCTGCTGGAGAGCAGCAATCAAATTAGGGGTAATTTAGTCCTGTAATGGACCTGCTTGAGCCACATGGGTTTGAAATGGGCTGGTGATACAGCTGGGAGGGTCATGTAAAGCTCTTGATTCATAGAATCCCAGAACATAGTCCCAACCCCCTGCCACGGGCAGGGACACCTCCCACCAGCCCAGGCTGCTCGAGGCCTCATCCAACCTGGCCTTGAACACCTCCAAGGAGGGGGCATCCACAACCTCCCTGGGCAACCTGTTCCAATGTCTCCCCAGCCTCACTGTCAAGAATTTCTTCCTCATCTCCAGTCTCAGTCTCCCCTCTTCCAGCTCAAAGCCATTGTCCCTCATCCTGGCACTACAAACCCTTGTCAAAAGTCCCTCTCCAATCTCTTTGTAATGCACTCATAGTTTTGGGAGGGGACATGGAACTGGTTGTTTGATGGTCCCTCTCCATTTCCGCTCTGATCCCCCTGTGTGCAGGGGCTGTGTAACTCTGCTCCTCCCACTGTCTGCATCACGATGCAGATGAAGCTCTGGGATGGTAATGCTGGAGGCTTCTGCTGCAAGAGCACATTTTGGGTTTCATTTGTGTCTGTCTAGCAACAAACCTGTCACATCCTGGCTCCTTTCCTCTGTAAAGCCAGGATTTGGCAGCAGGGTTCTGGCTGGAGCAAGCAGGGCTGGTGGAACCACATGTGGCTGGGGAGAGTGACCACTAAAGGTGACCCATCAGACCCAGGTGGTTGCTGGGTGTTTGCTCTGGACTTGGACTGGTGTGAGAAGCATGGAGCAAGCGCGGTGTGCCGGTTTGGTGCGTTGGGGCTTCTAAGCAGGGTTTGCGGCAGTCACTCAGCCTTGCCAGCGGCGGAGACCGTAAGGATGTCCCCAGGGCTGGGGCATGTGGCAGCTGTGCTCCTGTGCGTGCATGGCCTTGGCCAGGAGCCTGGGTAAAGGCTGCGGACATGGTGAGGACAGAGCTGCCTGGCTCATGGTGTTGCTTTCAGGACTGCCTCCTCTCCTCTTGATTCCAGTTGGTCCCTGAGAACCACCCTGGGGTGGGACAGAGCTGTGTCAGGGGACAGATCCTGTGCCCACCCAGCTGCTCACCACCTCCTTTCCCAGGTCATCCACTCATCCCAGTGTGTTTCAGCATCAGCCACTGGTTTTCAGGGGTGCCAAACCATTCGAGCTCTGGCTACTGGATTACGCAGACCTGAACGAATGGAAATGGATAGGAATTCATTTAAAATGAATCCAGGATTCCCATTCCCAGTGCGCTGGAGGCTGTTGCCCTCCTCTTTGAGGTCAGTGGAGAACCTCTCCCTGTGTGTTTGTTTGTTGTTGTCTCTTAAACAAAGAATCATGTTGGTCTGAATCTGTTTGGAAAACAAATCCCTGCCTCTAGGGAAATAATGATCTTAGTAGTAAAAAAATGCAGCAAAATGGTCCCAGTTTTCCTCTCAGAGATGCTGGGTTCCTCAGCTCTTCTCCCTTTGAAAACTAGGGGAGCATCTTTGGTTCCTAAGGAATGCACCAACCCACCCCATTCATCCAGAGCAGTGCTGGGGTGTCCAGGGTGCTGAGCTGGGGGTGCACTGCTGAGGTGAGCCCCCTCATATGGGTGCTGCCACAGCAAGGCAGACCACAGCAGTCTTGCTCCTGGCAGGGGTTTCATCTCAGCAAGGGGCTGGCTTGGGGCAACAGGAACCTCTCTGCTGCTTCCACCAGAGGGGAAATCCACCTAGGGGGTCAAACCCCTCTCTGTCTCTGGTGTCTCAGCCTTCAGGGTTTCCAGCCAGGGATAGATAATGAGGATCTTAATTATTTCCTCTCATGAGCTGTGCCACGGCTGTGCTGAGCTGTGGTAAGAGGTCTGCTTCCTCCTCTTACAGAATCACAGAATGGTTTTGGTTGGAAGAGACCTTTGAAATCATCAAGCCCAACCCTTACCCCAGTACTGCTTGGTCACCACCAAATCATGGCCCTCAGCACCACATTTCCAGGGTTTTGAAACCCCTCCAGGGATGGGGACAGCACCACTGCCCTGGGCAGCCTGGGCCAGTCCTTGGCAACCCTTCTGGGAAAGAAATCATTCCTCATGTCCAACCTGAACCTCCCCTGGGGCAACCTGATGCCATTTCCTCTTGTCCTGTCACTTGTCCCCTGGGAGAAGAGACCAACCCCCACCTCACTCCATCCTCCTTTCAGGGAGCTGCAGAGAGCCAGGAGGTCTCTCCTCAGTCTCGTTTTCTCCAGGCAGAACAACCCTGGCTCCCTCAGCTGCAGCTCACCAGCCCTGTGCTCATCTCCAGAGCTGAAGCATCTCAACAGATCCCTCTGCTTGGGTGCAGAGGTGGGGCTTGGTCTCTCCCCAGCTGGCTGGGCAGGATGTGTGTGCTCTTCTGACTTCATCTGCCAGGATTTCAGGCAGAAGGGTCTGCTGGAGAAGAGCAGCTTTCTCCCTCAGGGGTGTGAATCCCATTTCTCAGTGCTACTGAAGGAGCTGCCTTCTGCTGTCACACAGAAACCTTGACAGAGATGAGAGCTGTGCAGGCAGCAGTACTTCTGCCTGGTGTAGCAGCTAGCAGGAGGAGCAGCTTGCCAAGCTGAGAAACCAAAGGCCACATGAGCCCACCCTGTGCTGATGACAGCCAGCTCCATGGAGCCACCTCCATTCTGGGTGCCCAGCCTCTTGTCACAGCCCCAGGCTTTGCAGGGTCAGGCAAATGAACATTTCTGTACCAAATGGACCTGAAAGGAGAACATGAAAGAAAAACAAAATCAAGATGAGCTTTTTCTCCCTGGGAAGAGGTGCTAATGAGTTTCTTTGCATTAGCAGGGGTGATGTGTTCTGTGTTAATCAGTGCGATGGAGCCATTAGGAAGAGCTTTGCTGGTGGCGTTCAGAGCAGGGCAGCTTGTCCTTGTGCTCTCTGAGCTGTGTGGTGGTATTGATCCTATCCTGCTGCCCAAAGGAGAAGCAACCCAAATGAAAGAAGAAATGTTTGACACTGAGGATGGTGAGACCCTGGCTCAGATTGCCCAGGGAGGTGGGAGCTGCCCCATCCCTGGAAACATTCCAGGTCAGGTTGTTTGTGACTCCGAGCAGCCTGCTCTGATTGGGGATGACCCTGCTGGCTGCAGTGGGGTTGGACTGGATGGGCTTTAAAGGTCCTTTCCCACCCAAACCTGTCTGTGAACATCTTCCTGGCACACAGCAGGCTTAGGTGCTGCAGGAGGAGGAGGAGCCAGCCCCTGTGCTTCAGCACAGTTTTGGGTTTCCCAAGCGGCCAGATGGGTTTTGATGCCACCCAGTTTGCACCAACATGCCCAGGAGGAATTTCTGCCGGTTGTCACCCTGTGGAGCCCTGCCGTGCTCCCTGCTCCAGCCTTGGCCATGATGCAGTTAATCTGCATGCTGTAAAAATAAAAGCTGTCACTTGTGCCCCTGAGCTGTGAGGACTCTTGATTACACCCAGCCCTGTGCTGCTCCAGAGCTGCAATCACTGGTGTCTAATGTGGGGTTTGCATGAGAGGTTTTCGCATCTCTGTTTGGTGTCTCTGTGTCTGTCTGTGTGCACCTTCCACCATCAGCTGCTGGTTGCCTGCTCCCTCCCTTGAAGAGGTTAACTTTGCAGATTCCTGAAGGTGTTGAAAAGAGGCAGAGATATGGTGCTGAGAGAGGTTGTTTAGCACCAGATTGGGTAGAGTTAGAGAATGGTTGGACTTGATGAAAGGTCTTTTCTGACCAAAATGATTCTACGAGTCTCTGAAAGCTTTGTTCCAGCCATGCAGGGTGTGCAAAGCAACCGTGGTCTGGATCCAGCAAGTTTGGTCCTGGGTCTCCACTTGCTCAGAAGAGGGAGAGGTAGATGCCCTTATCTGCTGATCCTTGGTTGGCACCCTGCCCTTGGAGTGATGCTCCAGTCCCACATCCCTTTGAAGGGCTGATGCAACCTGGAGCCATCTGAAAGCCAAAGGCTGGCTTTTCTCTCAGTGGTTGGCATGGAGCATTAGCAGAGGATGATTTTTCTGATGGATCAGCCTGGAAAAAGTGGGAGAGGATCTGCTTGGGCACTGAGCTTAGTCTTTTCTATTGGCAGACTGTTTGTAGGTGGTGATGTGTCAGGGAGGTTGGGCAGGGGGCTGCTGCAGGCTGTGTTGGGTGGGTTCAAGTCGGTCCCTCTGGCACTGGAGGGGACAGCTCTAGCTCTGAACCCCTGCAGGGGAGGTGACCTTCCCCTGGCAGAAGCAGCTCAGTGCTGCCAGCCTGGGTCACTTGGGACAAATGTCCCCTCCATGGGGCTGTGGTGCCGGTGGCAATGCTGGTGCTACCACTCTGGACTGGGTGAGTAGCCCAGTGTGGACACTGGCATGGCAAGGTGGGCAGGGGAGGTCTGTGTGTCTGCCTTGGGGATGCTTCCAGCAGCTCTTTCTCTGAAATGGGCTTGTTCTGCACCTCCCGTGGCTGGGAGAATTCCAGTGGCAGCCAGCAGGTGATTCCAGACTCTGCTTCTCTCCCTGTAAGTGAACCTGGGCTGGGTAGATTTAGCCTAGAGATCAGGAAGAAATTCTTTCCAGTGAGGGTGGTGAGACTCTGGAAGAGGTTGCCCAGGGAGGTTGTGGATGCTCCCTCCCTGGAGGGGCTCAAGGCCAGGCTGGATGAGGCCTTGAGCAGCCTGGGCTGGTGGGAGGTGTCCCTGCCCATGGCAGGGGGTTGGAGCTGGCTGATCTTCAAGGTCCCTTCCAACCCAAACTGTTTTATGGTTTTGTGAATGTGCCCACAGAAGCTTTGCTCCCTCAAATCTGCCTGGTTTGGTGGAGGAAGACAGGCAAGGTGCTGGCACTGGTGCCATGAAGACCAGGTGTTCCTGAATCCAGCAGTGGATGAGGCAGGTCCTGGAGAGCTGGCACAGGAGGGCAGGCACTTGTTGGTCCTTTCGATTTCATTGCTGCCTCTGAGGAAGGCTGCTTCTCCTCAGCTGCTGCTGACTGCTGTTCCCTGCTCCCAGGGAATAAAAAGCCATTTTTTCCCCTGGGAAAAGGAGCCTGGCTCTGCTTGCAGTGGCTGTTCCCCTCCCTTGCAGGGGGACCCAGCTTTGCAGAGCCAGAGTCATTTGCATGCAGGGGCTCAGTTGCCAAGAGATGCTGTGAGCAGTGCCCGTGGCTGCAGCTGCTGCCTCACATCTGCTTGTATTTTATTCATGTGTCTTTGGCTTTTGCATCTGAAAAATGACAAACCCTCCTCAGTGTGCTCCAGTTCTGCAGCACACCAGTAAACTGCAAACACTCCTGGTGCTGGTTGTCATCCCCAGCAGACAACAGGCTCCATTCCTGCCTTGAGGGAAACAAATAAAAGGAATCAGATGAGTGTCTCCAAAGCAGGGAAGTGCTTGAGCTGCTCTTGAAATGAGCAGCTGGAGCAAGTCTTCAAGAGCCAGAGCCTGGTTCAGAAAACTCTTTGCCAGTTTGCAGGATAGTGTGAAGGTGCATTCCTGGCTCCCAGCACACCGGGGCCTCTCCCACCCCTTGGTGTCTGGATCTGCCACCCAGAATAGATTGGGTGTTTAATCTGGGTGTGAAATTGTTGCATCCATTTCAGCTGCCAGCCAGGGATGTGGGGCTACATGGGAGATGCTCCTGGAAGGGCACCAGCTCCTTGCAGTGAGGGTGGTGAGACACTGGAACAGGTCACCCAGGGAAGTTGTGGATTCCCTCTTCCTGAATTTGTTCCTCAGGACCCATGGTGAAGCTGTACCTACTCAGCTCCAGGTACCATCTCTGCCAGGGAGAGCTGTTGGTGCCAGTGCTCCTGGCTCCTTTACACCAAACCTTGCTTAAGGAGCTTGTGGCTGCCTCCTCCCCGGAGGTGTTCAAGGCCAGGCTGGATGAGGCCCTGAGCAACCTGGGCTGGTGGGAGGTGTCCCTGCCCATGGCAGGGGTTGGAACTGGATGAGCTTTGATGTCCCTTCCAACCCATTCCATGAATCCATGAATCACAGTCTTTGGGCATCCGTGCCTTGCTTCACACCAGTTTCACAAGTTCCTGGTGAAGGAGTAGGTTGAGGAGGAGGCAGGTGCTGGAGGAAGGCTGTGAGCACACAAATGTGGTGTGTCTGTGACTCTCCACGTGGTGCCAAGCAAGAAATTGCGCTCTGGGGAGACGAGTTTGGGTGCCAGAGCATCAGGTGCCCCAGAGCTCTGCCAGGCATTACGCTGGGTCCGCTCGTGGTGCCTGGGAAGGAGCATTTTATAGGCACTAAAACTTTGAAATGGATCTGGAGGAAGCCTAAATGGTTTGAATATTTTGTGGAATACGTTTGGCTTCATTTCACTTTCAACTTTGCTTTGTGCTAAACCCCTGAGTTCAGCTCTGCACAACTTGGGGGCTCTTTGAAAGCAGAGGGAGGGCAGCTGGCTCCATGGGCATGGGTGGGGAACTTCTTCTAGGTCCATGTGGGTGTTCAGGGTCATCCCTGCCCCATGGCTCTCCCTTTTCTCAGCCCCCTGATACCTCTGTGGAACCACTGACTCCTTTCCTTCCACTGATTAACTGTTTGCCCTCAGGAGATGTCTTCCCAGTGGGGATACTGGTGGTGCTGGGGGGTGTATGAGGAGGAGCAACTTCCCTCCTTGTCTGCAAAAGGGTGGAGAGACCTGAGCCATGGAGGCAGGAGTCAGGATGGTCACACAAGGGCTCCAAGGCTCCAGCACACTCACAGCAAAGAATTTTCTCCTCTTGTTCAGGTGGAACCTCCTGGGTTTCCAGTTTGTGCCCCTTGTCCTGTCCCTGGGCACCACTGAGCAGAGTCTGGCCCCAGCCTCTTGCCCCCCACAGCTCCTTTATCTCTTGCAGAGCATCGCTCAGCTCCCCTCTGGGGCTGCTCTTCTGCAAGCTCTCAGCCCCAGGGCTCACAGTGTTTGCTCCTCACAGAGCTGCTTCAGGCCCCTCAGCATCTCCACAACTTCTGCTGGCCTCTCTCCAGTAGTTCCCTGTCTTTCTTGGACTGTGGATTCTAGTTGGGTACATGCTGCTGGCTCCATCCAGTAGTGATGGAGCTGCCCCTGCTCCCCACTGAGGGATCCCCAGCTCAGTGGTGTAACTCATACATCTCTGTCTGGCTAACAGAGGCATCCTGGCTGAACACTGACTTGAAGGATTGCAGAACCTCTCAGAGCTAGCAGCAAGTATTTCATCTTTATGGCTGCACTGGAAAAATATTTCTTCCTGATCATAACAACTAATATGTGTTGGGAGCTCATGGTCCTTCAGCTTTAAAGGCTGAAGCTTACTGCCCTGGTCCGTATCTGTCCCAGGGTGAGGAGAAGCCCAGCATGGGTCTGGGGACCTCAGTGACCTGGGGAAGATGTTGGTGTGACAGAGCAGGTCAAGTCAGTGCTGCCAGCAAGCAGGAAAGGTTTTCTAGAGGTCATAAGACCAACTGCGTGTCTGTGAGGATGCAGCTGGTCCTGGTGTGAACATCTGGACAGGTTTTGTTTCGTTTTGTGTGGGTTTTTCTAGACTGGTGGGGAGCTGTGTCCTGCTGCATCAACACAGCACAACCAGCCCAGCTTGATGCGGTGCACCTTCAGCCAGCCCGCTCCTCGGCCAGCCCACCCCTGTCTCAGGATGTTTTCTTCCTCCCTGCCAAGCCTGATGTCCCTGGCCCAAGTGTGACATGCAGGGAAATGGAGCTTTTGGCTTCTGCAGCTTTGCTTGCGTGGGTGTCACCACGGCAACTGCGCCAGCGCCTCACCGACGGGCACCAGCTGTGGCATTAAGGTGGTTGCCAGGGACAGGAGATGTGGTGAGCAGTGTGCTGGGTGGCACAGCAGCAACAGGGGGTCCTGCCCTACAGCTGCTCCTGCTTCTCAGGACCCATGATGAAGCTGTACCCACTCAGCTCCAGGTACCAGCACTGCCAGGGAGAGCTGTTGGTGCCGGTGCTCCTGGCTCCTTTACACTCAACCGTGCCCAGGGAGGTTGTGGATGACCCCTCCCTGGAGGTGTTCAAGGCTAGGCTGGATGAGGCCCTGAGCATCCTGGGCTGGTGGGAGGTGTCCCTGCCCATGGCAGGGTGTTGGAGCTGGATGATCTTCAAGGTCCCTTCCAACCCAGCCCTTTCTAGGACCATTCTGTGCCACCCCATATTAATGCTTTTTTCCTCCCAAAGTGAAGTTCAGGAGGCTGTTTCATGGATCTTCAGCTGCCCTGGGAAGCACAGAGCCACCCTTGGCCAGGACCTTGGGCAGTGATGTTGAATTTGGTCCAGATTTCAGGGCTTTGCTTCCCCTGAGCTACTCGACAGCAGCAGGTCTCTGCTGCTTTCTCTGAGATGGTGACTAATTAAAACTCAACTGCAGAGCTGGATGAATAACACAGTCTAGGCTCATTGCTGGGGGCTTTGTAGCAAAGACCCTCTCAGGGGGCCTCCTTGCCCGAGAGGGCTGAATGAGCATCCATCTTGCAACAGGGATTTAGTGGAGGGTTGGTCCAGTCCCCCTTTGTGTACTGAGACAAGGTCTCCCCTAAGCCTTCTCTTCTCAAGGTTGAACAAACCCGGCTCTCAGCCTTTCCTCTCTGGCAGCCTGCTCCAGGCCTCCAGCACCCTCACACCGAACAAGGTTCTCCTCCTGTTCAGATGGAACCTCCTGGGTTCCAGTTTGTGCCCCTTGGCCCTTGTCCTGGCCCTGGGCACCACTGAGCAGAGTCTGGCCCCAGCCTCTTGCCCCCACAGCTCCTTTATCTCATGCTGAGCATTGCTCAGCTCCCCTCTGGGGCTGCTCTTCTGCAGGCTCTCAGCCCCAGGGCTCTCAGCCTTCCCTTCTCACAGAGCTGCTCCAGGCCCCTCAGCACCTCCATTGGTGCCTCTGACTGGGTCTGGAGGTGTCACTGAGCACCAAGACCTGGCATGTGTCATTCCCAAGGTCTTAATGGATTTGTACAGACTTCAGAACATCTCATTAGAGCTTCAGGGTCTCTCTCTTCCTCAGATCCTTTGAAGGCTTCAGCTGGTCTTGGATCTGCTGCTCAGCAAGGTGCCAGCTTTCAGGAGCTGTCTGCTGAAGCTGCAGGTGAAGTGAAGATGTTAGTGTTTGTGTGTGAGAAGCAGCTCCAGCTTCATCTGTTAGCCCCTTGGGGATGATGATTTTGTTGTCAGGGATGAGAAGTGCTCTGTTTGCAGCACTGTCTGCAGAAGACAGCATGTGGTGCTATGCTGGACCCTGTTCTCACCAACAGGGAAGGGCTGGTAACAAATGTGAGGCTCAGAGACGGCCTTGGCTGCAGTGACCATGAAGCAGTTGAATTTAATATCCTCAGGGCAATCAGAAGGACATATTCTAAGCTTACGACCCTAGACTTTAGGTGTGCAGACTTCGATCGCTGCAGGGATCTGCTAGCCAAAGTGTCGTGGGATGAAGCCCTGGAGGGAAGAGGGACCCAGGACAGCTGGTCAGTATTCAAGGACCACCTCCTCTGTGTCCAGGAGCTATGTATACCTACAAGGAGAAAAGCAGGAAGGAATGCTAGGAGGCCTGCCTGGATGAACAAGGAGCTGCTGGACACACTATCACTTAAAAAGAAACTCTACAGGAAGTGGAGGGAAGGACAGATAGAACAGGGGGTATATAAGGAAGCTGCCCGAGCAGCAAGAGGCCTGGTCAGGAAAGCCAAAGCAGAGTTTGAACTGAATCTAGCCAGGGGGTTAAAGGGAACACTAAGAATTTCTATAGGTATATTAATGGCAAGAAGAAGACTAGGGAAGGTGTGGGCCCCCTCAGAAAGGAAAGTGGTGAATTGGTCACAAGTGATGTGGAAAAGGCTGAGGTACTCAATCACTTCTTTACCTCAGTCTTCACTGCAAGGGCCTCCAGCCACACTCCTGGTGTCATGGCAGACGATGCCAGGGACGGGGAGGAAGAACTGCCCATCGTAAGTGAAGCTCAGGTTGGTGATCACCTGAAGAACCTGAAAGTGTTCAAGTCCATGGGACCTGACGGGATACACCCATGGGTGCTGAGAGAACTGGCAGATGAGGTTGCCAAGCCCCTCTCTATTATATTCCAGAAGTCCTGGCAGCCTGGGGAAGTCCCCACAGGCTGGAAAAGGGGAAACATTGCTCCCATTTTCAAAAAGGGCAAGAAGGAGGAACCGGGGAACTCCAGGCCAGTCAGTCTCACCTCTGTGCCCGGAAAGATCATGGAGCAAATCCTCCTGGAGGCACTAATGACTCAGAAGAACAGTGAAGAGGTGATTGGGAATAGTCAGCATGGCTTTGCCAAGGGCAAATCCTGCCTGACAAACCTGGTGGCCTTCTATGATCAGGTGACAGTATTAATAGATGAGGGGCGAGCAACTGATGTCGTTTACCTGGACTTGAGCAAAGCCTTCGACACTGTCCCGCACCACCTCCTGGTCTCCAAGCTGGCGACACATGGGTTTGATGGATGGACCACTAGATGGATAAAGAACTGGCTTGATGGCCGCACCCAAAGAGTGGCTGTCAACGGGTCCATGTCCCAGTGGAGGCCAGTGACAAGCGGAGTCCCTCAGGGATCAGTCCTGGGACCTGCCTTGTTCAACATCTTTGTGGGTGCCATGGACAGTGGCATCGAGTGCACCCTCAGCAAGTTTGCTGATGACACCAAGCTGTGTGGTGCAGCAGACACGCTGGAGGGAAGGGATGCCATCCAGAGGGACCTGGACAGGCTGGAGAGGTGGGCACAAGCCAACCTCATGAGCTTCAACAAGACCAAGTGCAGGGTCCTGCATCGGGGTCGAGGCAATCCCAGGCACAAGTACAGGCTGGGCAGTGACTGGCTGGAGAGCAGCCCTGAGGAGAGAGACTTGGGGGTGCTGGTGGACGAGAAGCTCGACATGAGCTCTCAATGTGCGCTTGCAGCCCGGAAAGCCAATCAGATCCTGGGCTGCATCAGGAGAAGTGTGGCCAGCAGGTCAAGGGAGGTGCTTCTCCCCCTCTACTCAGCTCTGGTGAGACCCCACCTGGAGTACTGCGTCCAGTTCTGGAGCCCCTATTACAAGAGGGATGTGGACGTGCTGGAGCGTGTCCAGAGAAGGGCCACGAGGATGATCAGAGGGCTGGAGCACCTCTCCTATGAGGACAGACTGAAGGAGTTGGGGCTGTTCAGTCTGGAGAAGAGAAGGCTCCGAGGTGACCTCATTGTGGCCTTCCAGTATCTGAAGGAGGCCTACAGGAAGGCTGGGGAGGGACTTCTCAGGATCTCAGGTAGTGATAGGACTAGGGGGAATGGAATGAAGCTGGAAATAGGGAGATTCAGGCTAGATGTGAGGAAGAAGTTCTTCACCATGAGAGTGGTGAAGCCCTGGAATGGGTTATCCAGGGAGGTGGTTGAGGCCCAGTCCCTGGAGGTGTTTAAGAGCAGGCTGGACGAGGCTCTGGCCAGCGTGATCTAGTGTAGGGTGTCCCTGCCCATGGCAGGAGGGTTGGAACTAGATGATCCTTGTGGTCCCTTCCAACCCTGACTGATTCTATGATTCTATGATTCTATGTTCCTGCTGCTGGGATGCTTGCTGCAGGATGGTCAGACCTGATGGGCTTTAATTGGGTTGCAAAGTCTGCCCTGAAACTCTGGGCAGGTTTCCATCCCTTTGGTGCCAGTTCTCTGCTCTGGAGAAACCCAGGTGTCCCTCTGACTGCAGTTGTAGGTCCAGCTGATGGCACACAGGAGAGCCTTTCTCAGCAGCACCTTTCTCCCAGCAGTGACCCTTCTGTCTTCAGGAGAGCTGTGGCTGGGATCATGCCAGGGGTGGATGAACTGCCCAGGAGGATGGTTTGGAGCTCCAAAACCAGGTTATAATGTTCTCCAGACTGGGACTGGTCAATGGAAAACATTTGGACCAAGCTTAACAGCAGGAAAAATTAATTATTCCTAATTTTCCTGGAGGAGGAATGGGCTTGCAGCCCCCAGGCCCATTCTACTGGGCTGGGGGTCCCCTCACTGGGTGTTTCATGGCGGATTTCTCGTCCATGAGACGCATCATTGCCTTGCTGCTCTGGGACCAAACCAGTTAAACACCTCCTGAGCTGGGACAGGTTTTGTGCTGGAAATGAGACAGCTGAAGTGTCGTTCATGGGGACCTTGTGCCTGGAAACAACCAGGCTGGTCCAAATCGTGTCCCCACCATGTCTGGGGCTGCTTCTGTGCAGGGATCATCCTATCTGTCATCCTTGGAGGTGGCAGAGGATGGAGCATGTGGGAGTGGGGCTGCCTGCTATCTCCACGGCTTGGACAAGGCTGAAGCACAGGATACAAACCTGGGTGGCTGGTGGGCAGTAGCACTGCCCAGCTCACCCCATGACACCCCACAGGCTGCTGTGGGCAGAGCACTGGGCACAGCAGCACTCCCGAGACAGGGACTGGCTTCTTTGACAGGAAAACCGATGCGAGGCTTCACTTGCCTGCTGGAGCAGAGTACCAGCTCCCTGGGTAACAGCAGCTGGGGGCACGTTTTTCATTCTGGTGGCACTGGCAGGCACTGTGTTGGCTGTGAATGATGAACGATGTACCAACAATGCTCCATGGAGGTTCCTCCTCTGCTTGGCAGTGCAGTGGTGTGTCCTTGGTGGGGAAAAATGAAGATAAATAACTTAAAGTCCACCTTACTTACTCCAGGTGCTGGCACAGATCAGCAGAAGCCATCTCTGCCCCCTTTGTTTCCAAGGCTGCTGGTTTAGGAGTCATCCTGGATATGCTTAACAAGATCTTTTCTGCTCTAAAGCAGGGACAAGAAAAAGGATGGAAGGAAGGGGTGTGTGATGCAGCCAGGTAGGGGAGAGCTGCTGCAGACCACCACTGGGTGGGGGAGGAGGGACATGGCCATGGCTTTCATACCCACCTAGGATCCAACCCTGTGCTGAGAGCTGCAGGGATGGGCTGTAGCTGTCCTGCTGACTCCCATCGATCTATGCTGGCACCTGGTAAGACCTGGCCAGGCTGGAGGGTTGAGGTGAGGAACCTTATGGAGTTCAGCAAGGGCAAGTGTAGGGTCCTGCAACTGGGGAGGAGCAACCCCCTGCACCCCCAGGTGAGGGTGACCTGCTGGGAAGCAGCTCTGCAGGGAGGGACCTAGGAGTGCTGGGGGACAAGTTCCCTGTGAGCCAGCAATGTGCCCCCGTGGCCAAGAAGGCAAATGGTGTCCTGGGGTGCAGAAAGAAGATTGCGACCAGCAGGTCAAGGGAGACTCTTCTTCCCCTCTGCCCTAGGGAGGCCTCATGTGGAGTCCTGGATCCAGTTCAAGAGAGACAGAGAAGTGCTGGAAAGAGTCCAGTGGAGGCTATGAAGATGCTGAGGGGCCTGGAGCAGCTCTGTGAGGAGCAAAGGCTGGAAGCCCTGGGGCTCAGAGCCCTGAGTCTGAGAGCCTAGAGAGAGCAGCTCCTGTCTCTGGGGTGGCTCTGGCAGATCCTATCCTGTGGGGCTTTAAGGTTGGAATCTCCATTTCTGGGGCTGTTCACAGGTTCGTTTCAATGTGATGGGGTGTGGTGGTTTGGGCTGGGTGCCCTCTGCTGCATGGCACACTTCCTGTGTCCAGGAGTCCAGCCCAGTGGGTGGACACAGGAAAACCGTGTATCTCCTACCACAATCCCCTGCACCGCTATAAGACCTTGCGTGGGGTCCGCCTCTTTCTCTTTCTTCCCTCGCCGCCGCCCGGTAACTGGGGGAGACGTCTCCCGGCCTTGGGCCTGGCTAGGCCCAAGGCCAGGGGGATGGGCGGTCTCAGGCCTGGCCAGCTGAGACTAGCCTAGCAGTGGGGGGAAGAACGAGCCCTGGGGTCTTGGGCCCACCCTCAGGTGGGGATGGGGTTCATCCAGGTGTGTGTTGCGGTTACTTCTCTCACTGTTTCTGGTTTCTTTTGTGCACCTTCACTTCTTCTATTTAAACTTTTCCATCACTTTTGCAATCCGTTTGTTGGAGTCGTCATTTTGCCCGTGGTGGGGAGGGTGGCTATCTCAACCCACTACATTTTTGGCGCCCAACGTGGGGCTGGTTGGTGTGGCGACCTGCAGATCGGATTGCAAATGATGGATAGTTTAAATTTAGTTCTGGGCGTCGGTTTTCGGTTTGGGAAGGTCGGGGGGCTCAAGCTTTGCTGCCGGGGCGATCGTGTGGGTTCTTGTGGATTGCAGGGGGACACCTGGTGTGTCGGGGTTGCCGCTTAAGAACGCGGGACCTGCCCCTCCCCCACCCTTTCCTCTCCGCGGGCGGTGGAAGCGGCGGGGGTGAGGCGGGGGAGGGGCAGCGGCGAGCAGGTCAGATGAGGTCCGTCTCGCTGCAAGGATGGAGCCAGCCGCAGCGGGCGGGCGGGCGAGATAGCCCCCGAGACCCAGGAGGGGCGAACGGGGACCCCAGCTGGAAAGCCGTTTTCAAAGGCTCTGAGAACGCGCTTGTGGCTTTCGCTGGGGAAGCTGTTGGAGTGCCCGAGGGGTGGAGGTGATTTTGATCCTGTACCGCGGCGGTAGAGGCGGCCGGGCTCTGCTGTGTGCTGAGTGGCCGCGGTAGCGGACGCCGGCCGGCGCTCAGGCTGCAGTGGGCTTGGCTCTAATCTCCCCCATGTTTTTCGGACAGTACCGAAAAATGGCGCGAGCACCTGGCTCCGCCTCCCTGCCTCTCAGTTGGGCTGCGGTGCAGCCCTCCCTCTTCCGGGGGGGGTGTGCAGCCGGACATTGCTACGCCTCGGTACGTGAACGCCCGGTGTGGGGGGGCGAAGTACCCTGATAGGCGTTTGGGTAGCCTGGACCGCGGTCGGAGGCGGTCGGTTTGCGGCACCCTGGGGATCGGAAAAGCAGTCGTGGAGCCGGATTGTTCCGACTGGCTTGCCCCAGGGGTGGAGATATGCCGCTGAGCAAAACGTGAATAAGAAGAAGAGCTTGGCTGAGAGGTTGTGAGGCTTTTCCAGGTGGCCAGTATGTCCAACGGATCCATGGAGAACCTGCACTGCAGAAGAGTGAAATCTGCATCGCTGGGAGGTTCCATTGGATGAGAGAGGAAGAACTGGACTGGACTGATGCTTGAGCCTGAGAGAGACTGTTTGGACGCCCAGAAGAAGATATGGACCCTGCCGGACGCGTCATCAGGGATTTCTAATATGATGATGTGTTTGGGTGCAGGGGTTGTGGTATGAGATAAGGGGTGGCGTGTGGTGGTTTGGGCTGGGTGCCCTCTGCTGCATGGCACACTTCCTGTGTCCAGGAGTCCAGCCCAGTGGGTGGACACAGGAAAACCGTGTATCTCCTACCACAATCCCCTGCACCGCTATAAGACCTTGCGTGGGGTCCGCCTCTTTCTCTTTCTTCCCTCGCCGCCGCCCGGTAACTGGGGGAGACGTCTCCCGGCCTTGGGCCTGGCTAGGCCCAAGGCCAGGGGGATGGGCGGTCTCAGGCCTGGCCAGCTGAGACTAGCCTAGCAGTGGGGGGGGAAGAACGAGCCCTGGGGGTCTTGGGCCCACCCTCAGGTGGGGATGGGGTTCATCCGGGTGTGTGTTGCGGTTACTTCTCTCACTGTTTCTGGTTTCTTTTGTGCACCTTCACTTCTTCTATTTAAACTTTTCCATCACTTTTGCAATCCGTTTGCCGGAGTCGTCATTTTGCCCGTGGTGGGGAGGGTGGCTATCTCAACCCACTACATGGGGATATCCAAAAGTTTGACGTGGCTACCTCTCCTGCCTGTTGGCATGAGCCTGAGCAGCCCCATTAGGTTTACAAGCACCAGTGGTGTGAGTCTCATCTGCCTGTGCCTCCTTCAGGGAACTGTGTCCTTGATCATCCCAGGGCACTTACTTGCTGGGATGAGGCAGCAAAGTCACCAAGCTGCTGCTCCACCAGCATCCAGAACAGGGTGGCTGCAGGACATGGGTGCCCTGGGCAATGCCAAGAAGCAGAGCATGACTTGATTTCAAACTGTGTGATCTTCCCCAGATCCTCTTAGCCCTAATCTGTACCTAAGACAGGAATCTCTGCCGCTTGCCAGCAAAATATTTTATGTGCAGCCTGATGTGAACAGGAGCTGATAAGTCCCTGATTCTCTGCTGTGTCTGCTCCAGCAAGAGCCTTGAGTCTCATTCTCTACAGAGCTGGCAGCTGGGGAGATGTTCACTGGGTGCTTGACAAAGCCTGCTCCTGCAGACATCCCTGGGGGAGTTGCAGGGTGTGGGAAGGGGCTGAGGTGCCCATGGAGGTGAGGGGTGGATCCATGCCCACATGGAGACCATGGGCTGGGGAGATAGTGTGTTCCTCAGGGGTGGGTAGTTCCCTATCTCTCTTGAACTGGGGAGCCCACAGCTGGACCCAGGACCCCAGATGTGGCCTCACCAGTGCAGAGAAGAGGGGGAGAAGAACCTCCCTTGACCTGATGGCCACACTCTTCTTCATTAACTTCAGGACACCATTTGCCTTCTTGGCCAGGAGGGTGCATTGCTGGCTCATGGGGAACTTGTTGTCCCCCAGCACTCCCAGCTCCTTCTCCCCAGAGCTGCTTCCCAGCAGGTCACCCTCCCCTGTCCTGCTGCAGGAGGTTGTTCCCCCAGGTGCTGGACCCTACACTTGTCTTGGTTAGGTTTTGGGTTTGGTGGCTTTTCATTGTCTCACATGATGTCTTTTCATTGTCTCAGACTGATGTCGTTTACCTGGACTTGAGCAAAGCCTTCGACACTGTCCTGCACCACCTCCTGGTCTCCAAGCTGGTGACACATGGGTTTGATGGATGGACCACTAGATGGATAAAGAACTGGCTTGATGGCCGCACCCAAAGAGTGGCTGTCAACGGGTCCATGTCCCAGTGGAGGCCAGTGACAAGCGGAGTCCCTCAGGGATCAGTCCTGGGACCTGCCTTGTTCAACATCTTTGTGGGTGCCATGGACAGTGGCATCGAGTGCACCCTCAGCAAGTTTGCTGATGACACCAAGCTGTGTGGTGCAGCAGACACGCTGGAGGGAAGGGATGCCATCCAGAGGGACCTGGACAGGCTGGAGAGGTGGGCACCAGCCAACCTCATGAGCTTCAACAAGACCAAGTGCAGGGTCCTGCATCTGGGTCGAGGCAATCCCAGGCACAAATCCAGGCTGGGCAGGAACTGGCTGGAAAGCAGCCCTGAGGAGAGAGACTTGGGGGTGCTGGTGGACGAGAAGCTCGACATGAGCTCTCAATGTGCGCCTGCAGCCCGGAAAGCCAATCAGATCATCAGGAGAAGTGTGGCCAGCAGGGCAAGGGAGGTGATTCTCCCCCTCTACTCAGCTCTGGTGAGACCCCACCTGGAGTACTGCGTCCAGTTCTGGAGCCCATATTACAGGAGGGATGTGGACGTGCTGGAGCGTGTCCAGAGAAGGGCCACGAGGATGATCAGAGGGCTGGAGCACCTCTCCTATGAGGACAGACTGAAGGAGTTGGGGCTGTTCAGTCTGGAGAAGAGAAGGCTCCGAGGTGACCTCATTGTGGCCTTCCAGTATCTGAAGGGGGCCTACAGGAAGGCTGGGGAGGGACTTCTCAGGATCTCAGGTAGTGATAGGACTAGGGGGAATGGAATGAAGCTGGAAATAGGGAGATTCAGGCTAGATGTGAGGAAGAAGTTCTTCACCATGAGAGTGGTGAAGCCCTGGAATGGGTTGTCCAGGGAGGTGGTTGAGGCCCAGTCCCTGGAGGTGTTTAAGCCCAGGCTGGATGAGGCACTGGCCAGCGTGATCTAGTCTGGGGTGTCCCTGCCCATGGCAGGAGGGTTGGAACTAGATGATCCTTGTGGTCCCTTCCAACCCTGACTGATACTATGATACTATGAAAAGGAAACTTTCTCCATTAGTTCTGAGGGACCAAGTTTTCAGAGGGGGAAAAGCTGAGGATGCTTTTGAAGCCATGACCTTGGCAAATGACCAGGCTGTCCCTGAGCCAGGCTGCTGAAGCTGGAGAAGACTCTGAGCTGCCAGGAGCAGCTTGCTGGCAGTGACACGTGTGTGTGGGAAAACTTTGGGAGATTAATGAGCAGCTTGGATGCAGTGTCCTGCTGCTTTGGGCACTTTTCCATATTGATCCTTCATCTGTTTTTACAGCCACTTTGGGAGGTGCTGATTGTCTGCCTGCTGCAGCTCTACCACAACTGCATCACAGCTTCTCCTGGCACTGGGTTTGTGCTGGTGGAGGCAAGGGGCTCCCTGGGCTTTGCCAGCTGGGGCGTTGGATGCAGATCTTGCCTTGGCATGGGGCAGGGGTCTCGCAGCATCCCTCCAGCCCCCTCTTTGGGTTCACTCATGCCGGGCTGCAGCTGTGCCACACAGCAGCCACCCACACAGAGGGATGCTTTCGTCGGTGGGTGTTGGTAGGTGCTCCTGAAGCCAGCATTCTTCAAAGGCACTGGGAAGCTGGGGTGGGGGTTCCCTGGTTGGAGCCAGAATGGTAGAGTCCTCTGAGGAGTAGCTGAGGGAAGTGGGGTTGTTCAGCCCGGGGAAGACAAGGCTGAGGGGAGACCTTCTGGCTTTCTACAACTCCCTGAGGAGCCAGGTGGGAGTTGGCCTTTTCTCCTAAGGAACAAGTGACAGGACAAGAGAAACTGGCCTCAAGTTGCTCCAGGGGAGGTTTAGGTTGGACATGAGGAAAAATTTCCTCCCCAAAAGGGTTGTCAGGCTGCCCAGAGCACTGGTGGAGTCCCCATCCCAGGAGGAGTTTCAAAGCCCTGGAGCTGTGGTGCTGAAGGCCATGGTTCAATGGTGCCCTGGCAGTGCTGGGGTAAGGGTTGGACCTGGTGATCTTACAGGTCTCTTCCAACCCAAACAATTGTGCAGTGATTCTCTGATGGTGTCAGCCAGCAGCTTCCCATTTGTCAGATTAATTAGGAAGTGAGTTAATTCATGTATCCAATTTACTTTTCAAGGCTTTAATTAATGAGTTAATGCATGGAGATGCCAGATTGTCCTGCAAGGGCTGACCCTGCGTTATGCTGCTGCTTTCCATGCTGTGGGCTCAGGTGTCAGTGGATCTGCCAGGATGTGCCATTTGCTCCCAGTATGGTTCAGTGGCACTGTGGGATCCCCATGGTCCAGGGGAGTGGCATTGCTCAAACGCAGCCACTGAATTTTGATCCAAGAGCAGCACAGGGGCACCTTGGTTTGGGGGCAGCATCTCTGATTGTGTAGGTGAACAAGAGGATATAGAACAAGAGGAAATGGCCTGAAATTATGGGGAGGTTTAGGTTGGACATGAGGAACAACATTTTTGCTGTAAGAGTGGTCAAGGATTGGCCAGGGAGGTGGTGGAGTCCCCATCCCTGGAGGTGTTGAAGAAACTGTGGCCATGGCACCTGGGGCCCTGGTTTATGGCCATGGTGGTGTTGGCCTGACACTGGGACTTGATGATCTTAGAGGCCTTTTCCAACCCAAACAATTCTATGATTCTGTGATCATCCATCACAGGGTGCACTTTTTGGTGAGCCTCCAAATCAGTCATGGAATCTTGGAATGGTTTGGGCTAGAAGGAATCTCAAAGCTTATCCAGCTCCAAGCCCCTGCCACGGGCAGGGACACCTCCCATCAGCTCAGGCTGCTCAAGGCCTCATCCTGCCTGGCCTTGAACACCTCCAGGGAGGGGGCATCCACAACTCCCTGGGCAACCTGTGCCAGTGTCTCCCCTTCCTCCCTGTAAAGAATGTCTTCCTCATGGTTGTTCTGCTGCCATTGCTGGGGCTGGATGGTGCTGGGGCTGGATGGTGCTGGGGCTGCAGCCAGCGTGGCCGCTGGTGTGTTGATTACTCTGCTTTTAATTGAGGACCATCTGCACTTGGTAATTTAATTTTTCCAGCATCTGCAAGGTTCCAACTTTATTGATCTGACATGCTGAGGACTGCTTAACTTAGGAGCATCATGTTCCTCCATCAAAGGCACCCTGGGCATTCCATTGCAGCCTCTGCTTGGTGATATTTGAAGAACATTGTCAACATCCCAGGAAAAAGGACACAAGCAAAACTGGCACTGCAAAGGGTGCCAGGAGAGTTGAGGGGGATTTTGTGCCCCTCCTGCAAGCTGGAAGGGCTGCTGGCAGCATTGCCTCTCTCATATTCAACTGCGTAAGGTGCAGAACAAACCCCCACAACCCTGCCCCTCAGCCCTGGGAGAACATTTCATGTTTCAGGGACCGACACACGTCCTCTTTTTGTCTTAGGATGCTTATCAGTCATAACCCCCCTGCTGGTGCCTCTGAAGGGCTGTGAGCATGGGACTGAACTGCAGCTCCTTAAATAATAATAACAATAATAACAAAGCTGGGAAATCTGTGAGCTCTGGTGTAGGGGCAAACTTGGGCATCTGGTTCATGTGGCACAGACAGGAGCTGTTGTGCTGCTGGCAGCAGCCCTCTGCCTTTGCCCATCCCACTCTGCCCACCTTTTGCTCAGGGGATACAGGCAGGGATGCAGGCAGCAGCTGCTGCTTTGGATGGCTCCAGCTGTAGCTCCTGCTTGCAGGAACGTCTCTGCAACTCCTCCCTGAAACCCTGCTCAGCTCCACACCTAAACCCCAGGGGATGCAGTTTTTCTCAGCCTGGCCCAGTAGCACCTGGGTCCACGTGCAGCCTCTAATTAAGGTTTGATGTTCTCCCCTTCTGAAATGTAGGTCAGTGGTAATTAGTGTGAAGCCTGCTGCTGCCAGCTTTGCTTTTAACTAAGCTTCAGAAGTGGAGGTCAAGGCATGAGGTGCAGCACTGGAGCTTCAGCTTTTTCAGCTGCTCACCAGATGCTTCATGGTCGCTGGTCTGTGCTTGGAGCTGGGGCCATGTTCTCCCTGTCTCCTGCTCTCAGTGGCTGGTCACCCATGGAGCATGGCCATGGTGGGGACATGGACATGTCCCTGGGCACAACCCCTCTCGGTGCATGGTCTCCTCCAAGTTGGAGGTGCTGTTGCAGCCCTGGGGCTGTGTGATGAAGGACACTTGTTCGGTGCTGCCTTTAAGATGAAGCCCTCAGTGTCCTCATCCAGCACACCAAGCATCCCCTCTGAAAGCTGCTGGTGCCAGGATCTGGAGCACTCCAGCATCAATGGGGAGATGTAGAGTGGTCTCCTTCCTCTGCAGCTCTTGACACATCCTCCCTCGTGTGGTCCCTGGCAGGTGGCAGCAGCAGCTGGTTGCTGCTAGCTGGGGATGATGGCTGGATGTGGAGCCCAGGGCTCCCTGCTGGTGCAGCACTGGGGCATGTAGCTAGGACCTGGGGTTTTGCTGGGCAAGTTGAGCTCAGAAAGTGGACCTCTTGTGGAAAGCACTGGTGAAACTGGTGCCTGGAAGTGTGGTTCTCATGCAGCTCCTCTGCTTGGACTTCCTCAGCATTGTTCACCGTGATGAGTGTTTCCACCCTGGGAATGGCTCATGAGGAGATGCTGCGGGCTGGAGAGCACCTTGCAGCAGTGAGGACCCTCAGGTTTAAGCACTTCAAGCCTTCAGCAGGCCCAGTTTCATGTGCTGGGAAAAGCCTCAGCTTCATGCATGGGTCCTGAGCTCCTGGCTGCTGCCCCAGCCCTTTTCAGCAGCCTGGCTGCTGATTTTCATCACTCCTGGGCTGTGAATCACTCCTGCTCCTCTCCCTCACCCCAGTCTCTACCTTTGAAGTTATTTATAGCCCACTACTGTCTCCCCTGAGCTGACTGCAGCAGATGCTGCAGGTTCAGTGCTCTGCCTCCTTCCTGCCCTCCCCTCCTTGCCTATCCCTTCCATGATGGGCCACCGTTGATGTGTAGGAGCAAAGATGCTCCTCTGACCTGTTAGAAACCACACAAACAGCCACAAAGAGCCTTGATGGCACCATTCAAGGGCAATGAGGCTGGTGAAGGGCCTGGAGAACAGGGCTGGGGAGGAGCAGCTGAGGTAGCTGGGGGTGTTCAGTGTGGAGAAGAGGAGGCTGAGGGGAGACCTCATTGCTCTCTACAGCTCCCTGAGAAGAGGTTGGAGCCAGGTGGGGTTGGTCTCTTCTTAGTGTCAGGTTATAGCAGAGGAAATGACCTGAAATTGTGCCAGGGGAGGGTTAGGTTGGCCATGAGGAACAATTTCTTTGCTGCCAGAGTGGTTAGGGATTGGAACAGGCTTCCCAGGGAGGTGGTGGAGTCCCCATCCCTGGAGGTATTCAAGAAATGTATGGCCATGGTTTGGAACATGGTTTATGGCCATGGTGGTGTTGGGCTAATGGTTGGACTGGATGATCTTAGAGGTCTCTTCCAACGGAAACAATTCTGTCATTCTGTGATCCTGGTGGAACACCACTGGGTGCCAGAACCCTGAGGTGCCTGGTACTTGGTGCTGAGTGCTGTGGGACGTACAGGGATGGCTCTTGGCACCTGTGTACCGCTGTTTGCCCGGGAGGGTTCTGGTGGCGTGTCCAGTGCTGGGTGGAGTAATCTGGGACAGAGGCTGTGCTCCTGCAGGCTGCTGCTAGGGGAGGTGGGGAATGGGACTGAGCTGGTGAAGCCCATCTGGGGTCGGGCTGTCTGTATGCTAGGGAGAGCATCCCATGCCTCCTCTGGAGCAAAGAGGATTTGAACTGGTCATGAGAAGCAGACAGCAGGGCCCCTGGCTGTGTTTTCATTGTGTTCTGCTGCTTACCAGGTTAATTCCTCTGGATTTAGCAGGCAAATCAATCTCTTCTCTGCTCTTTCTTCCTCTGGATCTTTAGGATTGTATCTGATCTTTGGAGAGCCTGGTGTAGCTTGTTGGGCCAGTGGTTGCTCTGTGATGTGGTCAGGATCCATCCCCTGCCTCCACTGTCTAGCACAGGCACCCAGAGGGGCACTGATGGGCACCCCATGGCCCTGCACAGCTCCCAGCGTAGTCAGGATGTGCTCCATGAGGTCACAAAAAGCTTCCTGTTGGCTTTGGAGCCCTGGGGCAGGCTGCCCAGAGAGGCTGTGGAGTCTCTTTCTCTGGAGGGATTCCAAACTGAGAACTGGCCACTGTGACCCTGGGCAAGCTGCTGTGGGTGCCCTGCTTTAGCAGGAGGTTTGTGCTGGATGATCTCCAGAGGTCCCTTCCAGCCCCACCATGCTGGCGTGTGGTGGATGAGGCTCTGGCCAGCCTGATCTAGTGTAGGGTGTCCCTGCCCATGGCAGGGGTTGGAACTAGATGATCCTTGTGGTCCCTTCCAACCCTGACTGATACTATGATCCTACTACTATGATTTGGGGACAACCCTGCGAAGCAGCATGGAGAAGCACTGCCCCCTCACTTCCTCCTTGCCACCTTTCCTGTCCAGAACAAGCAAAACAGGAAAAGACCACAACAAAGCAGAGATAAAGTGGTGCTCACTGGGAGAAAAATGGGTTCCAACAGCAGGGAGGAGAGAGTTGTTGGCTGTGTCTTATGGAAGTGGGATGCTGCTGCTCATTCCTTCATTGCCAGAGGTCTCCCAAGGCTGCTGACGTGAGAACTGTTCAAAGAGATGCAGCTTGCAGCAGACCCAGGGAATGATCTTCAGTTATCTTCTGGTTGCTCCACGCTGCAAGTGGCACAGGTGTGGAGACCAATGTGTGGGGAACGGAGGTCAGCCTGAGGCCTCAAGAGCAAACACCTCCTGGGATGGGAGGCCAGGGTGCACAAGAGGTCTTCCTGAGGTCCTCAGTGTCCCACTCACTGTTCATCAACCTTTCTCTTCTCTTTCAGAATAAGGTGCTGATGGTGGATGGGGTGAAGGTAAAGCTGCAGGTATGTCCCTGTGACCCCCTGCTACAGCTCCCACCTCCTCTCTGGGTGTTTGGGGATGGGCAAAGCCCCTCAGCAGAGGAGTGCCCCAGAAATGGGTCCCCTATTTCCATCCTTTGCCCAGGACAGACTTATGAGCACTTTTGTCTGCTCTGTCCCATTGGTGTGCACCTACTCGAGGCTGGGGGATTGTTCTGGCCATGGTGACTCCTGTCCCAGCCCCCTGGCCTCCTTGGCACTCAGTGACAATCTGTTCTCCCATGTGACAATCAACAGGACAAGAGGAAACGGCCTCAGGTTGCACCAGCAGAGCTTTAGTTTGGGCGTGAGGAACAATTTCTTCCCCAAAAAGGTTGTCAAGGTCTGGACCATCACACCCCTAGAGGGGTTTCAAAGCTGTGTAGATGTGGTGCTGAGGCCATGGTGCCCTGGCAATGCTGGGTTAATGGTTGGACCCCATGATCTTAAAGGTTTTTCCCAACCAAAACCAGTCTCCGACTGTGCCTGTGGCCAGAGCTGGTAACACCAAAGCAACACCTGTGGGGTTTTCCTGGTGTTTTCATGTGGCTCCTCTTTGAAAGGGCTGAAGGAGGGTGACTGGGATCCTCCAAAGTGATCCACATCCCCTGGCTCAGCCTGCATCCAGGAGCAGATTTCATATTGCCCCCTGAGCCAGAGCCACTTCAGCCCCCTGAGACCTGTTTCCTCTGTGAGCCCTTTGGCAGGAGCTTGGTAAGGACATCGGTGCTGGTGCTGCTGTGACAGCAGTGTGGGGCTTTGCAAGGTCACTGCTGCATTAAACCCTGACAAAGCCAATCAGCAGCTCCCCACACATCCAGCAGCCAGATGGATTTGCCCATTAAGTGACACGCTGGGAACCCTATGCCCTGCACCATCATCTCAGCAGGATTGGGAGCAGGGAGGTGATGCCTCAGTGGTGATTCCAGAGTTGTCGTTTTTCCTCTAGCTGTCCCTAGAAGCTAAGGGCTGAAGGATCTTCCTGAGGCTGCACTGAGCTGTTGGGTTTGGTGTTGGTAGGACGAGAAGCAATGGTTTGAAACTGGAGCAGGGCAGATTTAGGTTGGACATTAGGATGAAGATCTTCACAGTGAGGGTGGTGAGACACTAGGACAGGTTGCCCAGGGCTGTGGTTGAGGCCCCATCCCTGGAGATATTCAGGATCAGGTTCAATGTGGCCCTGGGCAGCCTGCTCTGGTTGGAGGAGTCCCTGCTGCCTGCAGGGGGTTGGACAAGATGCCCTTGGAGGGCCCCTTCCCACCTGATGCAGTCTGTGAATCTGTGTAGGGTTTGGTGCTGGGCTTGGTGCTGGGTGGGTCCTGCAGCCCAGGTGGCAGCAGGCCATGGCTGAGCCCTCTGCTCCCATCTGCCTTCCAGATCTGGGACACAGCTGGGCAGGAGCGATTCCGCAGCGTCACTCATGCCTACTACCGGGATGCCCACGGTAAGCCCCCCAGGGAGCCCACTTCCTCCAGCTCTGTGGGGCTCTCAGCCCTGAACCCAGCCCAGGTGAGCTGGGAAGCACCAGAGTGGCTTCCTCGTAGGAAGCAGCCACCAAGGATGGAGGAACTCTGAGTGTTGAGGTACAAACACAAGTCTAACAAACCTCCTGATGGTCAGCCACAGGGTGGCCAGCAGGACCAGGGCAGGGATTGTCCTCCTGTAATGGGCACTGATGAAGCCACACCTCAAATACCAGGGCCCCCACTCCAAGAAAGACATTGAGGGGCTGGAACAGATCCAGAGGAGGGCAACAAAGCTGGGGAAGGTTCTAGGGAATAGGGCTGGGGAGGAGCAGCTGAGGGAGCTGGGGGTGTTCAGCCTGAAGAAATGGAGGCTTAGGGGAGACCTTCTGGCTCTCTGCAGCTCCCTGCCTGGAGCAAGGTGAGGGTTGGTCTCTTCTCCCAGGAGACAAAATGGCCTCAAGTTGCCCAGGGGAGGTTCAGGTTGGACATGAGGAACAATTTATTCCCCAAAAGGGCTCTAGCCCAGGCTGCTCAGGGCAGCGATGGCATCCCCTGGAGGGGTTTCAGAGCTGTGGAGCTGTGGTGCTGGGGGCCATGGTTGAGTGGTGCCCTGGCAGGGCAGGGGTACAGGTTCAATGCAAAGATCTTGGAGGGCTTTTCCAACACAAACAATTGCATCATCAGTCTTGAATGGTGCCAGCCAGCATCTCTCTGTTTGCACTGGCACTGACACACTCTGCTGCTGCCTGGCACTGTGGCACTGGCACCAACACAATCCCTCTCTCCACAGCCCTGCTCCTGCTCTATGATGTCACCAACAAAGCCTCATTCGACAACATCCAGGTACAGCAGCAGCAGAATGTGCTGGGGAACAAATAACCCTCAACAAATGGGATGGAATTGCTCATCTCCTGGGCACAGGGGACACCAGGTGCCTGCAAAACCACCCTACTCAATGGCACAGGAGGTGCCATGGGGCATTAACATCTCAGGGTGGGGAGCTGTGATCCATCACACCAGGTCCTGTGAGGTCCTGAACCACCTGGAGCTCTCTTCTCCAGGGTGCTGCTGGATCTCAGGGGAGCTGTAGGACCTGGCACCACTGAGGTTCTGAGCTGGGCAACCCACAGGCACTTCCTCCATGTGTCCACAAAACACTGCCCAGAAGCCTTTGACATGGAGGGTAACCAGTGTCCAGGACCAGGTCAGGCCCCCATCATCCTCCTCCTCAGAGATGTTCCAACTCCTCTCTCTGGCTGTCCCCCTCCAGGCTTGGCTGACAGAGATCCATGAGTATGCACAGCAGGATGTGGTCCTCATGTTACTGGGAAACAAGGTGAGCTCAGACCCATGGCTTCACCTCTCCTGATGGAGCTGTGGGCAGGGAAGCCTTGGAGGGCAGAGGAGGACATGGGCATGGCCTCCTGGTGACCTTTCAGATCATACCCAATGGCTCTTTGGCATTCCTGTTGGCAGGTGGATTCAGCCCAGGACAGAGTGGTGAAAAGGGAAGATGGGGAGAAGCTGGCCAAGGTGGGTGAGGTGTCCCTCTGCTCTGGTGCAGTGGGGTGAGAGGCATTCTGACCCTGGGTGTGGGATTGTGCCACCACCTAGCTGATGATGTGCACCAGGGAAATGGTTAACTAGAGACCTGTCTGACACAGAATACATCTGAGAGCACTTTGCTTTGCTTCTCTAGTCTGGCTCTCCTCTTCATCCGCTTCTTCCTCTTCCTTTTTTACTTCCTTCCTTAAAACTTATTGCCAAAGTTGTGCAAGAAATACCTGAGCTCCTCTCCCAGGGTGGGCACTGATGTTGACCAGGGCTCAGTGGGAGCCAGGGGCCCCAGGAACACCCCAGATGATGTTTCTGATGTCAGTGTGTCTTGTCCCACAGGAGTATGGAGTGCCCTTCATGGAGACCAGTGCAAAAAGTGGCCTCAATGTTGAGTTGGCCTTCACAGCCATTGCAAAGTGAGTGACTGATGCATGCCACACTGGGCACCTCTCCTGTGGTGGTGGGGCACAGCAGACACCCACAAATATCACAGAATGCCAGCATGATGGCTTTGGAAGGGACCTCTGGGGATCACCTATCCAACCCCCTGCTCCAGCAGGGCACGCACAGCAGCTTGCCCAGGGGTACAATGGCCGGGAGGGGTTGGAAGCTCTTCACACAAGGAGATTCCACAGCCTCTCTGGGCAGCCTGCTCCAGGGCTTATAGCAAAGAAATTTCTCCTCCTGCTCAGATGGAACCTCCTGGGTTCCATTTTGTGCCCCTTGCCCCTTGTGCTGTCCCTGGGCACTACTGAGCAGAGTCTGGCCCCAGCCTCTTGCCCCACAGCTCCTTTATCTCTTGCTGAGCATTGCTGAGCTCCCCTCTGGGGCTGCTCTTCTGCAGGCTCTCCACCCCAGGGCTCTCAGCCTCTGCTCCTCACAGAGCTGCTCCCGGCCCCTCGGCAGCTTCACAATCTTCACCACTCACCTTTTCATTCTCTGGGTTCCCACCTCCAGCTGCCCTCACATGGCCATCTCACATGAGACCCAAACTCACCAGCAAACCATCCAGAGCACCAAGCTGGACCAGGCACCTTAGGAGCAGGCAGAGAAATAATGTAGGTTTGGGGATTTTTTCCCCCTTCCCACAGGGAACTGAAGCATAGGTCCATGAAGCTGCCCAATGAGCCCAAATTCAAGCTCCATGACTACGTGAAGAAGGAAGTGAGAGGCTCAGGCTGCTGCAGGTCCTAAGGTGCTGGGCGCAGCTGTACAGAGACTCAGGCCCCTGGCCCTGCGCCGCACTCTCTTTCTCTCCTTGTGGACAATGTGTGCATGTCTGTCTGTCTGTCTGTCGTGTCTGTGTCTGCTAAGAGGTGAGCTGGGATCTGGGGAAGGGAGAAGCAGCAGCAGAAGCTCTCTTGGATGAAGGTGCTGCAGCCCCATGCTGGGTGCTGCTCCCCCTGAGAGCTGCAGGCACATGGGCTGCCATTGCTGGGCACAGCCACCTGTTCTGGTGCTGGTGGGAGGTGGGATGTCTTGGAGGGGACTGGGGTGGGCTGGGGTCTCACTGTGGTACCCTCTGGGCTGGGGCAGTTGGTAGAGCTGGTTGTCTCCACCCATTCAGCAGCAGCCAAGAGCATTATGAAGCTTCTTGAATATGATGAATTCCGGTGTGACTGAGGGGAACAAATTCCTTCTCCTCATCAAACACTGGCTAGGAAGAAATCCCCTTTTCTTTCCCCAAACACCTGGAATTCAACTGTTCAGAGGCCTGACCCACACGGAAAAGCCTTGGGTTTGAGGCAACCAGTTTTGTAGTGGCTTACTGCTGCCCATCCATCTTCATGGGGGGTAACGTACTCCTCAGTGAGGGTTTCTCCTCTTCCGCACAGAAGGCAAGAGCTTGGCTGGCTGTTGGAGTAGGCTCCTGCTAACCTGTCTGGTGTACAGACATCTTCTGACTCTTTCTGTGGTCAGAAAGGCTTTGATTCTCCTCCTTCTGCTCTTTCCAGTACTTTGAGTTGGACTCTCATGTGTTGCAGCTTATTCTGAATGCCTTCCTGTAAGCCTGATGGCATCGTTAGGTTGCTCCAGTGCTTCGAGACCTTCAGCGTTCCCTGGCTTTGAACTGGAGAAGGCTGGGAGAATGCCCTAGGCATTGATTTTTCCAGGTTTCAAACTCCTGCCAGCTCTGTTCATCAGTCTCCTCACCCCTTGGGTCAGTGTCAGGAATTTGGCGCTTTTGTTCCCCCCCCTTCCTCATTTGGAAGCTGCTTTTTTAAGTACAAGTTTGAATTTGGATCCAGTTTGGCCTTTGGCAATTTCCTTCTTCGAAAATCTGACCCCAGGTGCCCACCACATGCACTGAACCTCCCCACGCTGCCCCAAATGAGCCATTCAACATCAAATACCCAACCCTTACCCCTCAGCCAAGCACCAACCCCCCCATTTTGCTTGAGGTGCACAAAGCTCCTCCACAGCGGTGATTTGGGCAGGGACCCCTGAGAGCTCCAGTAAAAGGAGCAGCTATTGCCTGAAGTGGGTCCTGCAGAGTAACAAGGATCCTAACCTACACCTACTGTGAACAGGGCAGTTTTCTAAGTAGTTTTTAGGCAGAAATAAGGTTTTTTGGGGGGGTTGACTGTCCAATTTAAATTATTTATTGATTCCTGCAAGAGAATTTGCAGTGCCCAGCAGGGCAGGAGCAATAACTAGAGCAATTCTTGCAGTGCCCTGCTGTGGGAGCTCTCTGCAGCAAGCAGCACAGGGAGGGCTCTGGGAGTTGCTTAGGGACTGTGAGGATCTGTGCAGGGATCTGTAGAACTTGTTGCTTCATGATGCTTTGGTGAGCTTCTCAGTGGGGCTGCTACTTGGCCAAGTATCTCCTCCATGAAGCTGCTTTTCCAGCCACCTCCATTCTCACCCTGGGCTCTGCAGCATACCCAGTGCTGGCTGAGGTTAAGGGGAACAGGGAGTGGAGGTTTCACTAGACCCTCAGCTCACCAAGAACTGGTGTTCTGGTGTCCCAGCTGGTGGCTTAGTGTCCCAGCTGTGCTGGGAAGGGCCAGCTTAGCAGAGAGGCACAGAACAGCAGTTGGGCAGCTCCAGTGCCTGCTCCATGACCAGTTCTGTACCCAGCTCTGCCTTTGGCACTGTTTTCTCACCCTGACTGTATTGGTGCCACAGCAGGCAGTGTCCTGAGGTGCCAGCTGTTCCATGGACACACTACCCCAGACCTAACAGTGAGCCTTCCAGAAGGCAAAAATCAGCAACAGTTCTCATAATGGTCCCATCAGGTTCTGCCTTCCTTCTCCCTTGCAGGCCAGGAGAACCTTGTACCTTGTCTTGAAGAAAAAGCTGCCAATTCTGAACTCAGTTCTTACTTAACTGACTTGCTCCAGGACCCAAACCAAGTTAAACCCAAAATTAAGCTGGAAGATGTAAATGCTACCCTCTGGAGTACTTCCAATATCCCAGCTGGGAGTGAATTCTACTCCAGCAGAGCCATTCTGTGGTGTTAGATCTAAACTTTTTCAGGCTCAGCCCCACCCCAGTCACAAACTCTCTCCGTGCTGGTCTCCCAGTGCCAACTCCCTAACCTCACCCTGAAGCCCTTCCCGAGACTGTTACTCGGCATCTCTCACATGGGCCTTGACTGCCACCAAGTGATGAGCAAGCAACTCTTCAGCCCATTCCACCTGCCAGAGCACTCAGCAAAAGGTCCATCTTCCCATTTCTGCTGACATTTGTTTACAGCTTTTGTTTCATTCCTGTTAATAAAGTTTTTTAATTATTTTGTGGCCGCAAGGGTAATTTAATTGGCCAACACACACTGGTAGCGATCACTATTGTCATCAGTGATGCCTGAGAGGAAGATTGAAGCACCCTCAGCAAGGCTGCAGGTGAGTGGTGTCTGGTAGGTCTGAAGGATGAGCTGGGAGCCATCCGGAGGGACCTGGGCAGGCTGCAGAGATGGGCTGAGGAGAATCTCATCAGGTTCAGTAAGGCAAAGGGCAAGGTCTTGCACCTGGGTCAGGGCAGTCCTAAGTATCAGTCCAGGCTGGGGGCTGATGAAATTGAGAGCAGCCCTGCAGAGGACTTGGGGTTGCTGGCTGGGGAGAAGCTGGACAGGAGCCAGCAATGGGCACTAGCAGCACAGGTGGCCAGGGGCAGCCTGGGCTGCATTCAAAGCAATGGGGCCAGAGAGGGAGGGAGGGGATCCTGCCCCTCTGCTCAGACCTCACCTGCAGTGCTGTGTCCAGCTCTGGAGCCCTCAGCACAGGAAGGACATGGAGCTGATGGAGCAGGGCCAGAGAAGGCCACAAAGATGATCAAGGGGTTCGAGCACCTCTACTACAAGGACAGGCTGAGGGAGCTGGGGGTGTGCAGCCTGGAGAAGAGCAGGCTCTGGGCAGACCTCACAGCAGCCTGCCAGCACCTGAAGGGGCTACAGGAAGGCTGCAGAGGGACTACTCCCTAAGGTCTGCAGGGACAGGACCAGAGGCAATGGTTTGAAATGAGAGCAGAGCAGATTGAGACTGGATGTGAAGAAAGGTTCAGCACCAGGAGGCTGCTGGAACACTGCAGCAGGTTGCCCAAGGAGGTGGTTTGAGGCTCCATGCCTGGAACTATTCAAGGTGAGGCTGGACAGGGCTCTGAGCAACCTGATCTACGGGAGGATGTCCCTGCAATGACCATAGGAGGTCCCCTCCAACCCAAACCATTCCATCATTTTATGAAGTGTCAAATACTTCAGCTCTTTTCCCAAACCCATCAACACTCTTCTGTTACCACCATGGGTTCAGGTGCTCCAGTGCACCCAGCAAGACTGCAAGGGGCTATGCTGAGGTGCAGGACTTGTTTCAACATCCTCTAGTTCTCAAAAAATATTAATAGTAGGAATGGTTTGCTGGGTGCCCATAAGAAAAGTTTATAGCTGCCTTGTGGCTTTTCATGCCACCTGTAGGACTGAGGAAGAACAGAAGCAAAAGCAGAACATGCATTTTGAAAACTTTATTCAATCTGTCAGCTGTAAAATTGGCCTCAGAGAAGCCAAAGTGGAGGTACAGCAGCAAAACAACTCAGGAATCACAAGGCTGAAGTTGATTTGAAGCTAAGAGAGGAGTAGTTATATTTCTATATCTACTTAATTTCAAGGACTCCTAAGATGTACATCAATTATCTGAACCACCTAGCAAACAGTCCATCCAGTGAATCCAGCCACATTTACCTTAATCTCCTGCAGAAAGCTTATGACTTTTGATTTTTATGTACTTTAGGCAGCTTCTTACTTTGTGCTTTCACATCTTCCCTGACTCCCACCTTATAACAGAAGAAACTTTATTATTTGACCCCTAAAGAATCACAGAATGGAAGATCATCCCCCTGCCAGAGCAGGTCACACAGCAGCACATCCAAGTGAGATTGGACAGTCTCTAGAGGAGGAGACTCCACAACCGGTCTGGGCAGCCTGCTCCAGGCTCTGACACCCTCACAGTGACAAAGTTTCCCCTTCTGTTCCCCTGGCACCTCTGCTCCAGCCCTGCACATCTTCATCACCAGCAATGAGGGCAGCTCTCAGGCTCCTCTGCTCCCAGCTCCAAGCCCCAGCTTGTCCTCACAGGGAGATGTTTCACTGCCTGCAGCAGCTTAGTGTCTGTGCTGGACTCTTCCAAGCAGTTCCCCGAGGTCCTTCCTGAACTGAGTGGCCCAGAACTGGACAATATTCCAGATGTGGCCTCACCAGGGCAGAGTAGAGGGAGAAGAGACCTTTCTAATCCACCCCAGGAAGCCTTTGGCCTTCTCAGCCACAAGGGCACATTGCTGGCTCCTGGGCATCCTATTTTCCACCAGGACCCCCAGGTGCTTTTCCCGTCCACTGCTCTCCAACAGATCAGCCCCCAGCCTATCCTGGTCCATGGGGGTGTTCTCTCTCAGATGCAAGACTCTACCCTTGGCCGTGTTGGATTTCGGTCAATTTCTCCCTGGCCAGCTCTGGCTGAATGGCAGCACAGCCCTCCTGTGCCAGCCACTCCTCCCAGTTTGGTGCCATCAGCTAACTGACCGACAGTGCCCTCTGTGCCCTCGTCCAGGTGGTTGCTGAATATGTTGAACAGCTCTGATCCCTCTGCTGATCCCTGAGGGACTCCACTAGACACAGGCCTCCAACTAGACTCTGTCCCATTGACCACAACTCTCTGACTTCTTTCCTTCAAGCAGTTCCCATCCACCTCACTCCCCGATTATCCAGACCACACTGCCTCAGTTCAGCTGTGAGGATGCTGTGGCAGACAGCGTCAAATGCTTTCCTGAGATCAACATAAACCACATCCACTGCTCTACCATCACCCATCCACCTGGTTATGTCCTCACAAAGAGCCATCAGGTTGGTTTAACTTGACTTCCCCTTGGTGAAATGCTGACTGTTCCCGTGGACCTTCTTATCCTCCGTATGCCTAGAAGCAGTGCCGAGGATAAGTTGCTCTATCACTTTTCCAGGAACGGAGGGGAGGCTGACCGGGGTGTAAGAGTGGGTTTCGGAGCCATACCGGGAGCTGCACCGCCTGCTCTGCTCCACAGCCCACCCGACCCCTCGAATAACAGCTAAGCCAGAGGGCCAGCTAACCACTCCAGCCCCAACTTCACCCACTGGTGCTTTCCCCGCGGCTGCAGACCACGGAAATACCTCAGAGGGCCGCAGAAACTAGCGGCTGCACGTTTTACCGCCCTAGAACACCGGGAGCAGCGCACTGCCTGCCCAGGAGCCGCCCGGCAGGCCGCACGCAGAGGATGCCGGTGTCGGAGCCTCGGGAAGGCCAGGGGCCGCCAGGCCTCACACAGCGGGTTATCCCTCGCCTCAGCTCCCGTCAGGCCGCCGCGATCCGATTCCCGTGGCCGCGATCCCGCTCCCGCCGAGCCCTGAGGAGAGAAGGCAACGTGTGGAGAGCGGCCCGGCCCGGCCCGCGCGGCTCCCCCGCCGCTCCCTCGGGCCTCAGCCATGCATCGTCAGCAGGGGCGGCGGCCGCCGCGCTCAGACGAGGTGTCAGAAAGGTTGAGAGATCATCAGCGGCCCGCGCACACTAACGGGCAGCGAATTCCCATTTACCGGCCACAGAACCCACTCACACTCACCTCCCACGTGGAAAGGCCGACACCCCTCCCCCACCGCAGACTTTATAGCATCTCCCACGCCTCTATTGGTCAGAAGGCAGCCAGTCAGAAGCGTGTAGCGTGATCGTCCTCCCACCTCCCCCAACTGTCATTGGTCGCCGCCTTTCCGCGCGCCAATGGCGCCGCTCAGCGCTGTGGTGGCCTGCTGCCGTCTGATTGGCCTTTGGAGGGGGCAGGGCCAAGCCAGTAGGAGCAGTGGTTGTAACATAGAGTGACCTGGAAAGACCCAATCAGCGCTCAGTCGCAGGGGCTGCTGGAAGTTGTAGTCCTAGCGCCCTGGAAGCGAGGATAGGGAACCGGCGGAGGGCGGCCCTGCAAACTACAAGTCCCGGGAAACACGGGGCGCGGCGCTTCCGGCCTGAGCGGCAGCTCAGGCACTGGATGAGCCGGGAACAGGCCCGGGTTCGCGATGTGCCGGGGGCGGGCACCGGCACTGCGGCCGCCGCCGCTGCTGTCAGGTACGAGCGGCGCCGGGCCGGGCTGAGGGGAATCGGCCAGACGCTCCGTGAGGAGAAGGGCCGGGCTGGGTTGGGCTGGGCTGAGCGGAGCGGCGTGTTCGGTGACGGTCGGGAGAGCTGGGCTCCCCGCCGAGGGGCTGCGCGGAGGCCCGGGTGGGTGCCCTTGCGTTCAGCAGGTGTCTGCGGCAGCTTCCCTGGGTGCTGCGGGGCTGCTCGGGCCAGCGGCAGGGACTGTCACCTGCCGGCAAACTTGCCACCCCCTCTCTTCCCTTTCCTCCCCTTCCCCAGTGCATGTGTTGGGTTTTAAACGCTGTGCAGGTGCCAGTATGATCGTTCAGGTGCATGGAGGAACTCCTCTCTCGCCTCTTCTGTTGCTTGGTCCGCGGTGAATCCTGTCCAGGTCCTACTTTCCTCGCCGCGGCTGCCTTGCTTTTGGCGTCAGACCTATTTCATCACGAGGAGTGCTTGTTTTATCTTTTTTTGCTCCAAGACTTGTCCGGCTTGGGGCACATGTTGCTGATGATTCACAGTAACCTCATTTGCTTGCACTTTGGTTTCACAGTGGGGAATGTTTTGGTGGCGCCTCTCAGTAGCTTCCTCAAGACAGCCGCACAGCTCAGAGCAGGCAGTGAAATTCCCCGTCCCTACCTCGCTTGAAACGTGCTCCTTAGTCCTGCTTTATTCTCCATCCAGCTCACGGCTGCTGTACCTCTGACAGACTTGCTGTCAAAACACTTTTCTTCTGTTTGATTCCCAGCTGTGCCTTGATGATCCTGTTGTGTTGTATGAAAGCCAAAAGCGAGGAATCTTCTTTCAGTTCAGCTTGATTTTTGAGCTGGCATCAAAGGCACAGGCACAGACAGGATCTGTTGGAGGCCAGTGAGTGTGAGAAGAGAGCTGGTATGGAAGTTAGCTGGGTTTGATGTCTGCATAGCACACCAGGGCCAGGCTGTTGTACGTCCAGGGGGTACCTCTTGTGAAGAGCTCTGGCCTTGCCGCTATTTTTTGTACTTTCACATTGTTGCCCAACACTTTGTTTCAGTCCCAGCACTTTAATTTTGCCTCCTTGTGTGTTTTCACCCCAAGGCTGTGTTCTCTTCACTCTGCACTAAGCAGAGAGTATGCCTGTTAAGCAGCCTTTTGCCTTTGAGCCTTGGTCTGTTAGTGACTCCTGCTTACAGCCACAGGGCATTCGTGGGGTTTTCAGGGAGCGTGGTAATGTCCTTACTAAGAGAAACTGGTGTGAGAAAAGTCAACCCCTTCCATGACAGTTTATGTGGCTCTCTGGGAACTGTGTGAGGAGGGGAGGTGTTCACGGAAGGTGAAGGTAACCCAACTCACCACCAAAATCTGGGCTGAGTTGTGTCAGGGGCTGTGCAGACATCTGACCCAAGAGAGCTGGAGAGGGACTATTTATAAGGGCCTGTGGTGGTAGGACAAGGGATGGTGGTTTGAAACTAGAGCAGGGGAGATTAAGATTGGACATTAGGAAGAAATGCTTTAAAGTGAGAGTGGTGAGACACTGGAACAGGTTGCCCAGGGAGGTTGTCAATGCCTCCTCCTTGGAAGTGCTTAAGACCGGGCTGGGTGAAGCCTTGAGCAACTTGGGCTGGTGGGAGGTGTCCCTGCCCATGGCAGGGGATTTGGAACTGGATCTTTAAGGTCCCTTCCAACTCCAGTCATTCCGTGATGATGTCTCCTAACCACAAGTCCAAATACCTGCTTGTCACCATTGATAAGGTGACAGACAGTGGTGTTCTCATTGTGCACCTGGGGAGGGGGAGATCAAAGAGGTTTGGGATTTCCTAAGCAGGAAACTGAAGGAGCAGGAAACCATCTGCAGTCTGCTGGGCACCTCACCATCAGCCCTGCACAGCAGCTATGCCTCTTTAGGGTGATTCCCTGGGTTGTCTCTACAAGCTTCTTGTTAGGCTGCTTAATATTCAGATCTAGAGAATCATAGAATTGGTTCAGTTGGAAAAGCCCCCTGAGATCATTGAATCCAACCCTCAAACCAACACCACCATGGCCATCAAACTATGTCCCAGAGTGCCATGGCCACAAATTACTTGAACACTTCCAGGGATGGTGACTGCACCACCTCCCTGGGCAGCCTGTTCCAATCCCTGACCACTCTTGCAGCAAAGAAATTGTTCCTAATCTCCAACCTAACCCTCTGCTGCCGCAGTTTCAGGCCATTTCCTCTCTTTCACCTGATACTGGTGAGAAGAGACCAAGTCCCACCTCACTCCAACCTCCTTTCAGGGAGCTGTAGAGAGCAATGTGGTCTCTCCTCAGCCTCCTTTTCTCCAAACTAAACACCCCCAGCTCCTCAGCTGCTCCTCCCCAGCCCTGTTCTCCAGACCCTTCTCCAGGGTGAAGGAACCAGGTTTGGGAGCCACCAACAGAAGGTGAGAAACTCAAACCCTTTTTATGGTGAGCAATAGACTGTTCATAGAATCATAGAATGGTTTGGGTGGGAAGGGACCTCCAAAGCTCATCCAGTACAATCCCTGCAGGCAGCAGGGACATCCCCCACTAGATCAGGTTGCCTGGAGCCCTGTCCAGCCTTAGCTTGAATAGCTCCAGGCATGAGGCCTTGCCTCCCTCCCTGGGCAACCTGTTCCAGCATTCCACCACTCTCCTTGGAGACTTTCCCGCTCAGAGGAATAAATCCATGTGTATGCTGTGAGAGGGGCTGTTTCTTTTCTGCTCTGGCCTAAACCTCCCCAGTCTGGGAGCAGCCAGGGCAAATCTGCGAGGCAGCAGCACAGGGATTGGCTGAGCTGTGGGATTTTCCAGCTGGATTTACATATCGCCCACTGCTCCGCATGCCTTTCTGTTTACATCACTGCAGAGCCATACACACGGCTCACACAGATAGAGGAAGAGACATTTTGACCGAGGAAAACCCTTCCCACAGCTGAGCAACTTGATCAGGGTGGCTTTTTGCCGGGCTTCGCTGCTCCATGCCAGCTTGGATGGCCAGGGTGAGTTTCCTCCAAGGTGCTGGAGGTCAGGGTTGTGTCAGTGTTACCTGGGAAGCTGTTGTGCTGTAGTGGTTGTGGACAGTAGTGAGGGAGAGGAACTGTTTTCATCCCTGTGTCTAGGTCCTGGTGAAGCAGCTGGAGGAATCTGAAATCCACTTTAGAGGTGGGCAGCTGTTGCATGGCCATACTGGGGCTGTGTTACTGCTGAATTTGTGATCCTTCAGAGTGACCTTTGCAAGGACATGTGAGGCTTGACTCTGCAGCCACCCCGAGCCTGTTTCTGGTGGTTTCAGAACTGAGAAGCCCTCCATGTTCTTTAAGCAAAGCTGGGAACGAAGAAGCCAAGTTTGTGAGGAGAGATGGTACTTCTCTGCCTCCCTTGTGCACCTGAAGTCCCTATAGCTGCCATGGAGCTGCTGCTGCTTTGGGGGTGTAACTGGGTTACCGTCTTCCTAGAATGGTATTAGGTGTTTGTGGGACACCAAATGGTCCTTCTGAAAGTTGTCAGTAGATTTGCCATGGTGGAAGAGGCATGCAAATGCTCAGGGAGCTGGAGCACTTCTGCTGTGGGGACAGGCTGAGGGAGCTGGGGGTGTTCAGAGAAGAGGAGAGGTTCGGAGAGGAGAGGTTCGGAGAGGAGAGACCTTAGAGCAGCCTGCCAGTGCCTGAAGGGGCTGCAAGATGGCTACAGAGGGACTGTTCCCAAAGGGCTGCAGGGACAGGACCAGAGGCAAGGGTTAGAAATGAGAGCAGGGCAGATTGATATTGGATGTGAGGAACACGTTCAGCACCAGGAGGCTGCTGGAACACTGCAGCAGGTTGCCCAGGGAGGGAGCTGAGGCCCCATGCCTGGAGCTATTCGAGGCGAGGCTGGACAGGGCTCTGGGCAACCTGATCTAGGGGAGGATGTCCCTGCTTCCTGCAGGGGCTGGACTGGATGAGCGCTGGAGGTCCCTTCCAACCCAAACCATTCTATGTGTCCATATCCACTGGTTTCTTCAGGAGCTGAGGGTTCAGTGCTTATTTATCAAAGGACAGGACATCACTAGTCTGAGTGGAGTTTCCCCAGCTCATGCTACCTGTGATCTTCTCCTCAGTCGACTTAGCACTGGAGTGTTAACCAGTGTAGCTGTCTTCTGTTGTGCTCTCCTGCTTGTTCTCAGTGCCGAAGTTGAAGGAAGCTGTACAAAAACAAGAGCAGGTGGCAGATTTATTGGGTTATTTCTTTGTGAAGGAGCTGTTGCACCTTAGGTGGCTCTTTAGCCTGCTCTGATTGCACCCAGAGAGGGCAAGCAAGAGTGTGTGTGTAAGTTTGAAAGCTTTAGAGGATGTTGGGGGAGACTGGGGATGGAAGTGAAACCTTGTACAGACTGAACAATGATTATGAGCTCAGGTTTCTTATCCTGGGAGAATCCCATCATGAGTGCTTAAAGCTTTCCAGGGAAGGGCAAAGCCACCTGTAAGGCAGAGCATCCTGACAAGCCCTCAGACTGCACAGCAGTCGAGGAATGAAGTAGGGAAGAAACTTTGGTCACCTTAGGTCTCGCAGCACGGCTCCAGGAAAGGAAGATGCAGGATTTTGGGGTTTCCAGGTGAGACAAGTGTTCCTCTGGCATCCTTGAACGACATGTGATGCAGCATCTGCTAGAAACTATCCCACTTAGAGCATTTATTGGTGGTGAACTCATTTACCAGGCCAGCTGAGAGCAGGCTTTTGAACTCTGGTACATTAACAACCATGGGTGGGCCTTGTCTGGCTATGGACAGGCGAGTTTCTGGTTTTCATGGTCCAGTCTCTCAAACCCAGCTTTGCCAGGGTGCTCATGTTGGAGGCGAGAGATGCACAAGTGAGTTGGGGATTTGGTGAGGAATTTTGTGTGAGCTCCTGCTGCCTCCGATCAGCTAAGGTTGAAGCCCTCCAAGCAAGGGCTTTGCTTCTTGAGGTACTGTCCTGCTAGGACAAAGGCTGAATGTCCCCAGAAGCCAGACCTTGCTGCTTACCTGGCATGTCTTAGAGGTGTTTTATCCATGAGGTGCAAGCCCATCTATCTGCTGGATTCCTGCAGACCAGTTTGCAGCAGAGACTCAGCCAGCTCACAAGACCCCATTGGCTCTTGGCGGCTCCTCTGCCAAGCAAGGCTGAGGAGCACCAGTGAGCACCAGTTGTGCTGTGCTGGTGTAGGTGACCATTCTTAGCTTCTGAAGCACAGTATCTTACCTCGTGACCCGCCTGCCCCCTCAGGAAACAGCAGCAATACTGAGATTTTTTTGTTTTGGAGGGCTGCGAACCTGACCAGTTTCTGCCATCTGCTTGCTTCAGTTTGCAGGCAACACCAAGCTGAGTGGAAGTGCTTGAGGATAGCAGAGTTCTGCAGAGGGAGCTGCACAGGCCAAGGCTGGTGGCATGTGGTTCAAGGCCAAGTGCTGGGTCCTGACCTTGCGTCACAACAACCCCATGAAAGCTCCAGGTCCTGCGTCACAACCCCCAACCCATGAAAGCTCCAGGCTGGGGGCAGAGTGGCTGCAAACTACCTGATGGAAAAGGATCTGGGTGTGTGGGTTAACAGCAGCTGAAGATGAGTCAGAGTGTGCCCAGGTGGCCAAGAAGGTCACTGGCAGCCCGGCCTGGCTCAGCAATGGTGTGGCCAGCAGGGGCAGGGCAGTGATTGCCCTCCTGTACTGGGCACTGGTGAGGCTGCACCTCGAATCCTGGGTTCAGTTTTGGACCTTCACTCCAAGAAGGACATTGATATACTGTAGCAGGTCTAGAGAAGGGCAGTGAAGCTGGGGAAGTGTCTGGAGAAATTCTGAGAAGTGGCTGAGCCTTGGGGTTCTTCAGCCTGGAGAAAAGGAGGCTAAGGGGAGACCTTCTGGCTCTCTACAACGCCTTGAAAGGAGGTTGGAGCCAGCTGGGGGTTGGTCTCCTAAGGATCAAGGGACAGGACAAGAGGAAATGGCCTCAAGATGCCTCAGGAAGGTTTGAATTGGACATGAGGAACAATTTCTTCCTCAGAAAGGTTGTCAAGGCCTAGCCCAGGCTGTCCAGGGCAGTGGTGCAGTCCCCATCCCTGGAGGAGTTTCAAAGCTGTGGGGCTGCAGTGCTGAGGGCCATGGTTGAGTATTGACCTGGCAGTGCTGGGTTAAGGGTTGGACTGGATGATCTTGGAGATTTTCTCCAACCAAAACCACTCTGGGATTCTGCATTTTCTGCCCACCCAGAGCAGCTGGATTAGAGATTCCATCTCATGTGCTGTGGGTGCCCTGCTTTAGCAGAGGGGGCTGGACTGGATGACCTCCAGAAGTCCCTTCCAGCCCCCACCGTGCTGGGATGCTGGGATTCTGTGTCTGAGATGTGAAGGAGCTGTAAGGGCTGTCTTCCCTATTGAAATGCTTCCTGTGTATGGTGACTGCAGAGATTTGGGCAGCAATCAGATGCTGGTGTGGTGGCTGCTGTTCTGCAGCTTGGCTGAGAGCTCACTCAACATTTTTCCCATTCCTCTGGTTTCTGCTCAGAGATGAGGAGCAGGCTCCCTGCTGCTGCTTGCAGGTAGGTTCCTCAGCCAAGCTGCAGAGCACGGGACGTGCTTGAAGGGAGTGGAAAATCCCTGTGTGCCAGCCCCTGCTCCCTGCCTCGCTTTAGATTTATCCCAGATCTGCTGGTACTGGAAGATGTTTTGCTTCTGTTCCAGCAGGGCTTTGGGACAGAGTGGCACTGGGGATGTGCCTCTTCATGCCACTTGGCAATCAGTGGTTATGTGGCTCGCTGGGTCACCCCGAGAGCTGCTCCGTGGTGGTTTCCTGGCCTGCACAGGAGTCACAGAATTATGGAGTCATTTGGGTTGTGAAAGCTCTCTGCCATCAACCCAGCACCACCATGGCCATTGAACCATGTTCTGAAGTGCCATGGGAGGAAGCAGAGAGCTCCAGTGGCTTGTCCAAGGCTGCAAGAGCGTAGGAGGCTGAGTGGGGCTCAGATTCCACAGAATCCCAGAATGCCAGGTTGGAAGTGACTTTAAGGATCGTCTGGTCCAACCTTTCTAGGTGATAGTGCAGCTGGCCCAGCACCCTGCCAAGCTGAGTCTTCAAACTGCCCCGTGTAGGGGAGCCCACCACTTCCACTGGGAGATGGCTCCATGAGGTCTGTTCTCATGGGGAGACATTTTCCCCTGGAGTCCAGTGGGAATGTCCCCAGCAGTAACGTGTCCCCATCACCCCTTGTCTTTGCCATGGGGCTCCTGTACAAAGGGAGTCTCCATCCTCTTGGCAACCACCTTTTACATACTGGAACACCTCACGTGGCCACAGGCAACCTGTACCCCAAACTCTTGTCTGCCCTCTTGCCCACCACCCACCTCCCCTTGCCTTCTGCTGTCTGTGCTCTGAGGAACCCCTGATGGTTATCCAGTAATGGGTTATCCAGGGAGGTGGTTGAGGCCCCATCCCTGGAAGTGTTTAAGAGCAGGCTGGATGAGTCTCTGGCCAGCCTGATCTAGTGTAGGGTGTTCCTGCCCATGGCAGGGGGTTGGAACTAGATGATCCTTGTGATGATTGTGATGGTTGGAACTAGATGATCCCTTCCAACCCTGACTGATACTATGATACTACTATGATACTACTGTGATGGAAATAAACAGCTTCTGATGACCAAACTTGCTGCATGCTGGAGCCCAGCTTTAAACAGGGGCAGGTCTCTGTGATGCAGCAGCACATCCTGCTGCAGCTTCATTCCTGCTGTTCTTGAGACAACTCAAACAGCTCTGCTTAGCCTCTCCTGAGGGATCTGACATTTGCAGGCAGCCAGGACACTGCTCTCAGATGTGTGGAAAACATCCAGATCCTTGGTTTTGATTTGATTTGGGGATTTGATTAGGGGTTTTGGTATGGTTGGGTTTTCTTTGGGGGTTAGTTTTGGTGTTTTGGGTTTTTTTGTTGTTTAGGTTGTAGCTTTTTCTGAGAGTTTAGTCTGAGCAGTGATTCCCTGGCCTGGGCTGCTGCTGGGATCTGGCTGCCTGACTGACGGACGACTGCAGTGAGCTCCACAAAGTGCTGTGTCAGATGGGGCTGAGCTGGGGGTTTTGGTGGAGATTTGGCTGAGGACAGCTTGAGCCTCGCCTGTGCAGCACTGCAAAAGTGAGTGCAGGACAGAACCAGCCCAGTGTGTCCACAGCCTTCTGCTGAGGCTCCCAGGAGAAATGGATCTGGTCTTGGGCTGGGATTACAGGGGCCCTGGCTAAGGCCCAGGTCACAGATGTGTTCTGTGGTCATGTCTATCCTCCAACCTCAGTAGAGCAAAAATCTTGTAAGGAGCAGCTGAAGGAACTAGGGGTGTTCAGCCTGGAGAAAAGGAGGCTGAGGGGAGACTTCATTGCTCCCTATAGCTCCCTGAGAGGAGGCTGGAGCCAGGTGGGGTTGGTCTCTTCTCCCTAGTGACAAGTGAAAAGACAAGAGGAAACAGCCTCAGGTTGCCCCAAGGGAGGTTTAAGTTGGACATTAGAAGAAACATCTTCACTGACGAAGTTGTCAAAGGCTGGAACAGGCTGCCTAGGGGGGTGGTTGGATCCTCATCTCTGGAAGTTTCAGAGCTGTGGAGATGTGGTGCTGGGGGGCATGGTTTAGCACCAGGCTTGGCAGAGTTAGAGACTGGTTGAGCTGGATGAACTGAAAGGTCTTTTCCAAGCAAAATGATTCTGTGATTCCATTTGAGTGTAGGTAAATACTGAGACTGAATGCTACATGAGGATCCATCCAGTGACCCAACCTCTCTTCCACAGAGCAAGCTGCCCATGAATAACCCAAGCTGGCCTAGATTATGAGCTCAAACAAGAGCTCTCGCTACAATCGTTTCTCCAGCGGCACACCAAGCATCACTCCTGAAAACACTAACGGGGTAAGGCTGGGGCTGCTGCTTACCCTCTCATCCTTTCTGTTGAGAAAATGAAGGTAGTTGTTTTCTTGTCTCTTTAAAAATCCCAGTAGCCACAAGGAAAAGCTGGAATGTGTCCGTATGTTTTGTCACCAGCTCAGAGAGGGCAGCAGGGCTTTGAGCTGTGCTGCAGTGACAGGACTGACCTTCACTTTGTCGATATTTCAGACAAGAATGGAAACAACTTTTGGGCCAGCCTACTCTGCTGTGACCACCATCACAAAGGGTGAGTGTTTTTGGGTCCCCTTCTGGGCTCCCCAGTTCAAGAGAGTCCAGCAGAGGCTACAGAGATGCTGAGGGGCCTGGAGCAGCTCTCTGAGGAGCAAAGGCTGAGAGCCCTGGGGCTGAGAGCCTGCAGAAGAGCAGCCCCAGAGGGGAGCTGAGCAATGCTCAGCAAGAGATAAAGGAGCTGTGGGGCAAGAGGCTGGGGCCAGGCTCTACTCAGTGGTGCCTGGGGACAGGACAAGGGGCAGTGGGCACAAACTGGAACCCAGGAGGTTCCATCTCAGCAGGAGGAGAAAATTCTTTGGGACTGTTCCCAAAGGGCTGAAGGGACAGGACCAGAGGCAAGGGTTTGAAATGAAAGCAGAGCAGATTGGGATTGGATGTGAGGAACAAGTTCTGCACCAGGAGGCTGCTGGAACACTGCAACAGGTTGCCCAGGGAGGAAGTTGAGGCCTCATGCCTGGAGCTGTTCAAGGTGAGGCTGGACAAGGCTCTGGACAACCTGATATAGGGGAGGATGTCCCTGCTGCCTGCAGGGGTTGGACTGGACGAGCTCTGGCGGTCCCTTCCAACCCAAACCATTCTGTGATTCTATGCTCTACAATGTAATTTAGCATCTTCCCAAGAATATCTGGACCTCCCTTGATCAAAACAATTTTTTTTTGGTGACTGAGATACTTGGGAGTGTCAATTTTCCTTTTTAATAGTATTTTGGACCTGGTGGGTTTTCCTCTGTGCTCTTCTCTGGGCTGGCCACTTTTCAGCAGGCTGGCAGAGATCAGGCTTGTCCTGCCTGCAGTGATATGGCCAGGTCAGGAGCTGGAGCTGGGGAATCCTTTAGTCTTGTTCTAAGGAGCACTCCGCTTCAGAGCCTGGCCCATACTTTGGAAATGTTGCTGAGGAACCTAAATGCTTGCTGTTTTTTTTAATACCATTTTTATTTGCTTTAAAGCTGATGGGACCAATACTTTCAAACAGCATCGTCGGACCCCATCCTCCTCCAGCACGCTCACCTACTCCCCACGAGATGAGGATGATGGCATGGTAGGTGTTGCCAGGAGACCTCCTGCTGACTGGTTTAGCTGGTTGTATGTCAAATGAGAGGTTTCTGGTGCTGCTCTGAACTTCTCTGCTTCCATCATCACTCCCATGCTCTGGGTTGTATCAGAAACAGGTGTCTGCACCATGGGCAGGACCAGCCTCAACATCTCTAGTCTGCTCCCATGCAGCAAGGAAGCAGAGGCTAGTTCTGAGCTAGGCCATTAAGCTGGCACTGCTGGTGCTCATTTTCAGACTGCTTGAAGATGGGATGTTGCTACAAAGCCCAGGATCTACTAATCCAAGAGGTCTGCTTGAGAGGATGTGCTTGCCTCCTACGTGAGCAGTGGGCTCCAGATCTCCTGAGCTTGGGAGAAAGCAGAGCTGCTGTCAGCAGGCTCTAGGGCTGTGACCAAGGCCAGTCAGTCTGGAACTGGCCCTGCAGCAATGATCAGAAAATGGTTTCCTATTTCTACCTCCAGATGGGGCTTCTGACCACAGGGAGCAGGCTTTGAGCCTGCAGAGTGGCATGTTGGACACTCCGGAGTCTGCTCAGCTCCTGGAGATTGCATCTTCAGGGTTTTCTTACCCAAACCATTCCCACATCTTAACTCCTCTACAGAAAAGCATTTCTCACTTTTGTACTCACCTTTCTCATCCCTCACAATCCCTTCTTTGGGGGGAATTTTGTGATCTAATGGGCCTCAGGGTTACCTACTTAAAGAGAAAATAAATGAGCTAAATCAATTAAGAACAGCAAGAGCCAAGCAAACCTCAGTGAATGGATGGATGGCTCTGAGGCCTTGACCTTCTCCTGTCCCTAGTGATCCAGAACATCTCATGACCACCAGCACCTTTTAGTAGTAGACTTCAAACGAAGTATGAGTAGGCTTGGTCAGATTACAAGATGTAGCTTCCAAGCCAGGGATAAAGGAATCACTGCTCCTGCTGCAGTTATAGACTGGGGTCAGCAGTACCATGGAGCTACAACACCAGCTTGCAGAGAGCTTTGTTGTCAGCATCCTGTAAAGGTCCTTCTGTTACCCAGACATCTTGCTGTGGTTTTCGTGAGCATGGGGTTGGGGTTTTGTTTATTTATATATTTTTTAAAAGAAATTCTTTGAACATTTCCCTGGTGTCCTTGGCAAATCCAACTCCACCACAGCACTGACCCATGCTGCTGGGCCACTGTACGTACAAGTGCGGCAAAACTCAGCCTGAAGAGCCCCGCTAGCAGTGGGAAGCAGAAGTGTAGAGCTGAGGTCTCCTGAGTCTTAGCCTTGTTTGCTTTGTAACCAGAGCGGCAGTGCTGTCTCCACAGCCCAGGTGGGGTCACCTTTGTCAGCACGCCGTACAATCCTAGAATCCTCAAAGCTCATCCAGCTCCAACCCCTCTGCCGTGACCAGGGATGCCTCCCACCAGCCCAGGTTGCTCAAGCCCTCATTCAACCTGGCCTTGAACACCTTCCAGGGAGGGGGCATCCACAGCCTCCCTGGGCAGCCTGTGCCAGTGTCTTACCACCCACACTGGAAAGAATTTCTTCCTTACGTCCAATCCCTCCTGCTCTAGTTTCAAATCTCTGTCCCTTGTCCTGTCACACTCAGCCCTTGTCAAAGTCCCTCCCCAGCTCTCCTGGAGCCCCTTCAGGTACTGGAAGGCTGCTCTAAGGTCTCCCTGGATTCTTCTCTTCTCCAGGCTGAACAACACCCAACTCCTTCAGCCTGTCCTCAAAGCAGAGGCGCTCCCGCCCTCTGTTCATCCTTGTGGCCTCCTGTGGACCCTCTCCAACAGTTCCATGTCCTTCTTGTGTTGAGGGCTCCAGAGCTGGACACAGTACTCAGAGTCTCACAAGAGCAGAGTAGAGGAGCAGAATCCTGCTGGCCACTCTGCTTCTGATGCAGCCCAGGACACTGTTGGCTTTCTGGGCTCCAGCACACATTGCCAGCTCACATCAAGCACCTCATCCACCAGAACCCCAAGCTCCTCTTTGCAGGGCTGCTCTCAATCCATTCCTCACCCTTTGGAGATGCGCTGCTGGTTAATATTGCAGGGGCAGCATTCCCTCAAAGCCAATCCCAAGGCTGCTGTGAGCAGTGGGATTTCTCTTGATTGGTGGCTGCTGCGTGCGCTCCCGAGCAGGAAGCGGCAGAGCCTGTCTGTCACCGAATTGAATAGAAGGAAGTCTCCACACTTACGCAAAGAAATTTGGCAGAAGTTAGATAGGGAGTGAAACAACAAGTGCTGCTGCTGCTGCTGCAGAGCTCCTAGGGACTGCAGGAGTTCCTGGGGGAGATTTCCAAAGCTTTCTCTCAAGGATTAATTCTGCCAAAGTGTTGCTTTGCGGGTGGTAAGTACACAGATGGGCACACCTTGGAATCTTAGAGTTGTTTTGGTTGGAAACGTCCTCTTAAGATCATTGAGTCCAACCATCAACTTAAGAACCATACACCTTCCAGAGCCTGATGTGCTTGGGATGTAAATGGCAGCTTGTTGGAGTAAAGTCCAACCTGAGCGGTGCCTGTCCTGCTTCTGGGGGACACTCAGCACAGCTTGGCAGAGTGGGTGAGCAAATGGGGCAGCTGAGCTGTGCTACAGGGGAGTGGTCACATGCTGAACTTGAAGTCTGTGTGTAGGGTTTGGAGCAGGAGGAGTTGTCTGCAGTAACCAGAAGTGGTTTTCTCTCTGAAGCCTCCCATCAGCACTCCACGCCGCTCCGACTCTGCCATCTCCGTCCGCTCGCTGCACTCCGAGTCCAACATGTCCCTGCGCTCCACATTCTCACTCCATGAGGAAGAGGAGGAGCCAGTAGGTATTTGGGGTTGTCTGAAGGAGCATTCTAAAGAGGTTCAGTGTCAAAAGAGTAGCGTAGTAGGCTCTTGTGAGCACATAGAGCTAGCAGAGGCAGATTTTCCCTCGTGTCTGGGAATGAAAAGCCTGACTATCGGGTCTTCTGGTTTTAATTTCTTTTAATTCTACCACTGACTTCTGCAAGTTACTTTGCTTCCTCATCTGCCCTTTCCCTGTCTGTAAAGGGGAACAATGGTGAGGTTTTTTTCTGCTTCTCAAAACAAGTCTCTGCAAAGCCCTGTGATCTGGCTCTGCTGCAGAGCAGGAGGGGGTTGCAAAGCTTTAGGCTGGTGGTCCAACCCTGGGCAGAAAGAATACACTTCCCAATGATTCGGAGCCCTGGGCTGTGTGGCAGCCACTGCCTCAATTGTAAGCCCCAGGAGGTGGGACTATAAGTCCCAGTGGTGCAAGGAATTGTCCACATGCGACTCATTAGGGGAGGACACTTTTGAGCTGAGCTTAGCTTGTGACCTGGTAACTAACCCCAAGCTGGATGCCTAGAAGGTCAGGCAACATTTTGCTACAGATCTGGGATACAGGGGTGTGTTTGATAGTGAGGAGGCCAGGGGTTTGTGTTTGCATTTTGGAGAGCAGCACAGGATGAAAAGACAGCCCCAGCTGCTAGGGTTGATTTGAAGTGCTGTGAAATGTGAAGCCCTCTTCTGGTGTGGAGGGGAGAGCTGGGCTGCTCTAGGAGGACATGCTCAGAGCCTGTGTTCTGGCAGTCTCAGCTGGTTAACAAAACTGGAGAATGAGCCTGCTGCAACAGAAACAAGATTGCTTCTGCTTCATGAGGGAATGGAAGAGCCTTTCCTTCAGGATGTCTCAGAAATACAAAAGGACAGGCTGCTTTGAAACAACTTCTAAACTCCAGGCTTGGTACAGGGAACACTTTTGCTAAGGAAGCGTTCAGTACAACTAAGCAAAAAGTGCCAGGCAGTGTTGTTCACATGGTTCTGGTGGCAAAAAAAGTTGGTCTGTGCAGCTGATGTTGGGTCCTGATCCTGCCAGCTGCTGCTGGCTCCCAGTTTGTGATGAGCTGGGGGTCTCCAGCCATTGCCAAGTTCATTCTTCTCTCTCTTAAATACTGGAGGTCAGCAGGTCCAGACAGAAGTTTACTCTGAGATAATGAGTCCCTAGTGTGCCCCAGGCTCCCCAAGGCTCACTGCTAAAGAGTGGGTCTGCTCCTTCTGCAGAGCTGGAGGCTCTGGCATTTGGATTGATCCTTGTGCTCTCTCTGTCCCTTTCTCCCCTCCTCTGCAGGAGCCACTGGTGTTTGCTGAACAGCCCTCTGTGAAGCTTTGCTGCCAGCTGTGCTGCAGTGTGTTCAAGGATCCAGTCATCACAACCTGTGGGGTAAGGCAGTGCTCTGGGTTCCACAGATGTCCAGTCTGAGCTGTGGGCAAGCCCTGACTATCCCCAGTACCTGAGGAAGCAAAGAGGAGGCCCTCTGCCTGGGGAAGCTGGAGCAGGGGTGCTGATGAACAGGTGTTGAATTTGCCCCCAGGGCAGCTCTGAAGCTGTTTGCAGGAGGGTGTGGGGTATTCTGTGGCCAGAAAAGCCTGACTGACTTCTCCCAGGAGAGCAGCACTATCAGCCTCTCTCTCCCAGCCACCCTCAGTCTCCTTGGTGTGATTTCACTGAGGTCTAAAACTCCTCATTGCCTGTCCCAAAGGGGGTGGGGGTGTGGGGTGGGTGCTGCCTCCTGGGCTCCCCAGGAAGGGCTGCTGTTAAGCTGTGGAGAAAATGTGGCCTTATAAAAGAAGAATGGCTTGAGGATTCATTTAGTTAATGCTTGCAGAGGGATTTGAGCTCCTCTAATGAAAGGCACAGAGAGTGATGAATATTCTTCAATATCCCATTTTCCTGGGATTTAATAGAAGCTGTATATTGCTTCTGCTCCTGGGCTGCAGATGAAGAAAGATGGCACTACGACAGTCTCTCTAGGAGGCTTCTAGCTTCTGACGTGCTTCTGATGGCTGGACTGGAGCTGGAGCAACAGAAAGCAGAGAGCAGGGTTGTTTATTGTAGTCAGAGTGCTATCCCCAAAGGTGCTGGAAGTCGGTGTGCAGCTTGGCTCCACCAGTTCAGTGAGCAGCTCTTCATGGAGATGCTGAGATTTAGTGGCTAATATGGAAAAATAAAGTCTGCTGCAGGAAGCATGCTGGCTTCATCTGCAATCCTGCTTTGGCAGCTTTGCTGAGAGCACCATGCAGCTGCAGAGGGCAGGAAAAGGCCACATGAGCAGGGCAGCAGATAACGGCTCTGAAGAGGGACTTGCAGCCTCTCCATTTCTGCTGCCAAACACTGGGAATGTGACTGAGGAGGCTCCAGGGAACCCACAGGGCAAGTTCAGGGCCAGTGAAATGCTGTAGTCTTTGTTTCTCCCTTTGTATTCATTTTCAGGTTGCATTTGCTACTTTATTGTTGCTACTTGAATTGTTCTGCTGTAATAACAGAGAGATGCTTCAAGTGGCAAAGTTGTCAGTGGATTGAGTGTTTAAAAAGCAGCTGACAGCAGGACAGCTTCAGCTGTGTTAGAAGAGCTACAGAGGGATGGATATGTGTGATGGGCTGACTGGCCAAGGACAGGGGGAGACTGTCAGGGTTGTTTTGGTCAGAAAAGCTCTCAAAGATCATTGGGCCCATGGTGGTGTTAGGTTGCAGGTTGGACTCAAGTGCCATAGCCTCATGTTTCTTAAGCACCTCCAGGAATGGTGACTTCTCCCAGCTCTTCCCTTTGAAGACTTCTCAGGGAGATGAGAGGAATGACATGGACTGCAGGGGGAAGAGAAGAAACTCCATGCAAACTGTTGGAGTGGGTCCGGAGGAGGTTACAAAGATGGTCATAGGCTGGAGCACCTCTGCTCTGAGGACAGGCTGAGAGAGTTGGGGCTATTCAACCTGGAGAAGAAAAAGCTCTAGGAGGGCTGCTCTGAGATCTACAGGAGAGCTGGGAAGGGACTTTTGACAAGGGCTTGGAGTGACAGGACAAGGGACAGTGGTTTGAAACTAGAGCAGGGGAGATTGGACATAAGGAAGAAATTCTTTCCCATGTGGGAGGGTGGGGAGACACTGAAACAGGCTGCCCAGGGAGGCTGTGGTTGTCCCTCCCTGGAAGGTGTTCAAGGCCAGGCTGGATGAGGCCTTGAGCAACCTGGGCTGGTGGGAGGTGTCCCTGCCCATGGCAGGGGGTAGGAACTGGATGATCTTTGAGGTCTCTTCCAACCCAACCCATCCTAGGAGTCTGTGAATATCAGAGTGTGGCAGAACACACCCATGGCTTGGGCATGCAGTGTGATCATGACCTGACCCTGATCAGGGCAGAGCCCTCAGAGCTTCAGACTATGTGCTCAATACTCTCAGGAACAGAACCACAGAATCATCTGGCTGGAAAAGACCTTAAGATCATCAAGTCCAACCAGAACTTAACATCTCTCTGCACACAACTCATAGACCATGTCCCTTGGCACCTCATCCAAACAGCTTTTAAACCCCTCTAGGGATGGTGACTCCATCGCTGTCCTGGGCAGCCTGGTCCAGTGCCTAATGACCCTTTCAGTGAAGAAATTTTCCTGCTATTTAATCTAAACCTCCTCTGGTGCAACTTGAGGACCTGTATTTCAGTCATATCTGCCTGAGCAAGCAGCTGTTTTTTGCCCTGTGGTGCAGACAGAAGAGCTGTGAAGCGGGCAGAGCAGCTGCTGAGGCCCCTGAGCCCACGAGCTCTGCTGCCTCCCACCTTTCCCATCCTTAGCCAGGGGGAATAATTTGTCCCATATTGTCAAGGCTGACACTGCTGTTCCTCTTTGTCTCCACAGCACACGTTTTGTAGAAGATGTGCCTTAACATCTGGTGAGTGCAGAGCTCTTCTGGTGTGGCACAGCCACCAGGCTGCTGTCTGCTGCTTGGTTTGCTCTCACTTGAAAAAGAAACCCACAGAAAGATGTCTGACAGGCTGAACCCAAGCTGGCAGCCAGGGGCTGGGGAAGGGCTGGCTCTGCAGCTCCCAGCCTCTCTAGCATGGGTACTAAAGAGCTGTGCCCAGGTCTTGGGCACAGGATGTTCTCAAATCCTGGAATATGCCATGGATAATCCCAGGATAATACATGCCTTGCCCAGAGCTGACCCATTGGTTTCTGACAGAAAGCTTTCTGTGGCTGCCTAAGGAACAGGGGGGCTGTCTTTGGCAGAGACCCATCCAGCCCCTCCTTCCTCCCCAGCAGCCCACTAGGGACAGCTCTGCCTGAGCCCCTGCACAGCATCACACAGAGCTGCTTTACCTCACCCAGCTCTGCCAGAAACCTGATGGAGCCCAAGTGCCTGGCTGCTGGCCTGCTCTAAGCAGCTTCTGCTTGCTATGGACTGTATACTACAATGAAGACTTTCTTTGGCGTGAGCCTGGGACCCCCTTGGAAAGCCCTTGTTCAGCACAAAGCCAAACCCTTAGTATGACCACAACAGCAAGCCCTGAGTAGCTCCCACAGGGAGTCCAGCAAACCAGCAGCTCTTTCTGCCTGAAGATGTTCATCTTCCACACATGAGGGTCCTTCTGCTTTGCACCAGTGCTCTGTCACCACTTTGTGCTGTGTCAGTCCTGACCAACAGATGAGCAGCAGAAGGCTTTGCAGTTGCTACTCTTTGTTGCTCGGTGGTGCCTCTGCCCTCAGAGCTCCTGTCTCTGCCTCACTGCAGCCTCTCTGGGCTGCAGTGCCCAGCTGGCAGCAGAGTCCCAGGCCTGGGTGGGCAGTGGGTTGTGTGGTTTGTGAGCACAGCCTGTGAGTCCTCTCACATCTCAGCAAGCACAAGGTAGCCTTGGGTTAGTGTGGCTGCCTTGTATTGGCATCTAGATGAAATTGTTATGGGTTAACATAAACTCTAATTCCTTACCAAGCCCCCAGATACACCAGAGACGATGGCGTGCAGGCCTCGAGTCAGCATTCATTGCCACCCACCTGGCAGTTGCCCATCTTGGCCCAAGAAGGCGAAAGAAAAGCATCTCCACTCAGAAGCTCTGGGAAATGCTTCCTGCAGCATCTCAATCCTTGCTGACTCTCTGTTTTTTTCCCCTTTCACTTCTCTACCTGGCAGAGAAGTGCCCTGTGGACAACGCCAAGCTGACAGTGGTGGTGAACAACATCGCGGTGGCGGAGCAGATCGGGAGCTCTTCATCCACTGCAAGTACGGCTGCCGGCCCGCCGCCAGCAGCAAGCCGGCTGCCTTCGAGGTGGACCCCCGGGGATGTCCCTTCACAATTAAGCTGAGTGCCAGGAAGTAAGTGGCTTGTTAGCAGCGTGCAGCCTCTCCAGGGAAAGGTTTCCACCACCAGTAATCTGCTGTTGGTATCTGAGCTGCCCTGTAGCTCCTGGGGACAGTGCAGCTCCTGCCCGCAGTGGGGATGAGCAGGGTGACTTGGGGGCACAATTCTTTCCAATATGTCTCAGTCTTAGGATCATAGGATCATGATCTGGGTCAGAAAAGACCTTTAAAGGTCATCCAGTCCAACTCCCCTGAAGTCAGCGGGGACAGCTGCAACTAGAGCAGGTTGCTCACAGCCTCAACCAACCTGACCTGGAATGGTTCCAGGGATGGGACATCTCCCATCTCTCTGGGCAACCATCAGCTGCAGCTATTCCCTGTGTTAATGTTCCCTATTATTCCTCTCAGCTTACTGGCCAAAAGGAGAACTTAAAGCTGTAGCTGCAGTCTTGGAGTAGTAGGCTTTTGATCACCTGATGGTCTCACAGGGCTTCTTTGCTCCTTTCCTGATGATCTGTGTTTGTGCCATGCATTTAGAAGAGCAATGAAGGTGGTGAAGGGTCTGGAGAACAGGGCTGGGGAGGAGCAGCTGAGGGACCTGGGGGTGTTAAGCCTGGAGAAAAGGAGGCTGAAGGGAGACCTTCTGGCTCTCTACAGCTCCCAGAAAGGAGGTTGGAGCCAGGTGGGGGTTGCTCTCTTCTTAGTCTCAGGTGATAGAACGAAAGGAAATTGCCTGAAATTGTGCCAGGGAAGTGTTAGGATGGAGATGAGGAACAATTTCTTTGCTGCCAGAGTGGTCAGGGACTGGCACAGGCTGCCCAGGGAGCTGGTGGAGTCCCCATCTCTGGAGGTGTTCAAGAACCATGTGGCCATAGTTCAGTGGCCATGGTGGTGCTGGGTTGATGGTTGGACTTGATGATCTTGGAGGGCTTTTCCAACCAAACCAGTTCTATGATTCTATGATTTTTGCTGAATTTCCCTGTTCCTGCCTCTCTCCCTGGACAGAGATCATGAAAGCAGCTGTGACTACAGGCCTGTTCGCTGCCCAAACAACCCTAGCTGCCCACCTCTCCTGAAGATGAACCTGGAGGCACATCTGAAAGAGTGTGAGCACATCAAGTGCCCCCACTCCAAATATGGGTAAGGAGCTGCTGCTTTGTGGTGGGCAAGAGGCACTGAGCTCATTTCTGAGCTGCTTTGGGAGATAGCCCCATGGGCTCTGAGCAGCTGTGCACTGGCCTGAGGCTTGCACTGGCAGATCAGGCTTGAAGGGCTTGCAGAAGGCAGACCCGAGACTCCCGTTGAGAACAGGCTAGTCACACTGCCCTGCTGGCAGCTGAGGAGGAGGATGAAGAGTTGTGTGGGCAGAACAACCAGCTGAAGCACAGGCAGAACCATGGTTGTGGCCAAAGCCATTGAGGGAGGAGGATGAGCACAAGAGCAATGCAAACACCATGATGGTGTCCTTCAAACCAGCCCTTCTTTCAGGGCAAGGGAGGTGCTGCTCAGCCTCAAAGGGCTGATGGTCACCCCAGTCAGGGCTGCATGTTGCCTGCAGGACACAGAGCTGAGGTTCTGGAGTAGGAGGATATGTCTTGGCAGAAGCAGAGCAAGGCGAGTCCTGACAGAGCTGCCCTTCTGCAGGCCCCAGTCAGTATCTACTGAGGGCAGATGCTGTTTTTAACACTGGTTTTAATGACTCCCAGGCTGGACTCTTGGCTGGACTGACACCACATTCTGTCTCTTGCCCAAGATCTGCTTTTCCTTGCAACTCCCTAGGCAGGCAGGCAGGCAGTTCAGTTTGGGGCCAGTGCACTGACCGGAAGAATGGGAGCTGCTTGGTCTCTCTGTTGCCCTGCACCCTACAGGATGGTGAACCACAGCTTCTGGTAGGAGGAGCAGATCAGCTGAGAACCCACAGAGGCTCAGACCTCTCTCTGAGGAGCCAGCTGAGCAAGGAGGTCTCCAGCCTGAGCCCTGCCCCAGCCAGCATCTGCCTTCTCTTTGCAGGTGCACATTCATAGGAAATCAAGACACCTATGAGACCCATCTGGAAACATGCAAGTTTGAGGGTCTGAAGGAGTTCCTGCAGCAGACAGATGATCGCTTCCATGAGATGCAGGTGGCAATGGCCCAGAAGGACCAGGAGATTGCCTTCCTGCGCTCCATGCTGGGGAAGCTCTCAGAGAAAATCGACCAGCTGGAGAAGAACCTGGAACTTAAGTTTGGTGAGTCTGCAGCAGATGAGCTGTGGTCAGAGCTGCAGGGACAGGGCACTCTTTGCTAGGATGGTGCATTGCAGGTTTGAGGAAGTTCAGATATTCTTTGCAGGGGAGCAAACAGGGGTTTCCTCAACTCCTCTGCTTCCAGAACATCATGGGACCTAATCCTGCAGTCATGTGGAAGTCCTAGAAGTGTCTGCAGGCAGCTACCACCTTTCTCCTGTGACTTTGTCCTCTGCAGTCCAAGAGCACAACCCCCCATAAACATCAGCAAGTCAAATAACCACCCATCCTGGAGCTGGAATGTTCTTGGACACCTTTGCTGTGCCCAGCCTTGTCTTGGCTCCAACATTTGCTGTGTCTTCAGCATCCAAGTACAATTTGCATTTGAGCAGCAGACACCCTTCTGCTTTTCCCTGTGGATAACAGCAGTGGTTTCTCCTCCCTTCTTGCTCCGAGGGTAGGTGGCAGCAGGTGTCCTCTGCCTGTTCCCCAGGACACTGTCACTGACTTTGGTGGGCCCTGTCCATCTCTTGTAGATGTGCTGGATGAGAACCAGAGCAAGCTGAGTGAGGACCTGATGGAGTTCCGCAGAGACGCCTCCATGCTGAACGTGAGGAGGGGCTGGGACCTGGGATGGTGCAGAGATTGCATGTAGTGAGCTGGTTCTGCTACTAGTTAGGCTTCTGCTGCAGTGGAGAGAGTCTTTGTCATTCCATTTAGATCAGACATCAGGAAGAATTTCTTCCCCGTAAGGCTGGTGAGGCACTGGAACAAGAGACAACAGCCTCAGGTCGTGCCAGGGGAGGTTCTGGTTTGAGGTTCTGTCCGAGCCCCATGGTCCTGGGAGGGAGGTCACAGATGTACAGGTGCTGAGGGAGGGCCTTGCCAGGGAGTCAGGACTTGTCCAAAGGCAAGAGTAGCTCTCAAGCAGTGGTGGACAATTGAGACAGGGCAGGCTCGGCTCAGGGGCTCTGCAGCTCATGCAGCTTCTTCTGGTTTCCAGGATGAGCTCTCACACATCAACGCTCGGCTCAACATGGGCATCCTTGGCTGTGAGTATTGCTCTTGGGCTGGCTTAGGGCTGAAGGCACACTGAGCCCTTCGAGGCAAGGTGAGGGAGAAGCCCTGGGTCACAGGGTCACCACTGCTGCAGGGAAATAACGCTGGTGGGAGAGTCGGCCAGAAGCGTTGGCCAGAGGGGATCTTGTAGTGCTGCTGGGAGAGGATGCCAAGTGGACTCTGCATCTCTGGCCTCCCTAGGTCCAGCCCAGAAGTTGCATTAGGGAGATGAGATGAGTCCTGAGCCCAAAACAATAATTTGATTGGCTGTAAGGGTGGGACAGAAGGTCGTCCAGCCAGACTGGGAAGGTCTCATGGTTCCTTCTGGCCTGTGACAACATGAAGTATGAGGAGGACCTGTTTAGGCCAGTCCCCTCCAAACTCATTGCTCTCCCACCTCTCTCCTGCCCTGTTCTTTCTGTAGCCTATGATCCTCAGCAAATCTTCAAGTGCAAGGGAACCTTTGTGGGACACCAGGGCCCTGTCTGGTGTTTGTGTGTTTACTCCATAGGAGACTTGCTCTTCAGTGGCTCCTCAGACAAAACCATTAAGGTAAGAGCTGGCCTCTTCTGCATGTCTTTGCATTTGTGACTGTGCTTCAGGAGACACAGAAGCTGAGCTGCAGTTTGTGGGGCTGGAGGAGTTTGTCAATTCCAAAAGTTTTTCCCAGAGAATTTCAAATGAGTCTCTGCAATTATCATAGAATCAATAAGGTTGGAAAAGACCTCAAGGATCTTTAAGTCCAGCTTGTCACCCAAGACCTCATGACTACTAAACCATGGCACCAAGTGCCACATCCAAGCCTTTTTTGAACACCTCCAGGGATGGTGACTCCACCACCTCCCTGGGCAGCACATTCCAATGGCGAACGACTCTCTCTGGGAAGAACTTTCTCCTCACCTCCAGCCTAAACTTCCCCTGGTGCAGCTTGAGACTGTGTCCTCTTGTTCTGTTGGTGGTTGCCTGGGAGAAGAGACCAACCCCCTCCTGGCTACAACCTCCCTTCAGGGAGTTGTAGACAGCAGTGAGGTCTCCCCTGAGCCTCCTCTAATCCAGACTAAGCAACCCCAGCTCCCTCAGCCTCACCTCCTAGGGCTTGTGCTCCAAACCCCTCCCCAGCCTCGTTGTCCTTCTCTGGACACGTTCAAGAGTCTCGATGTCCTTCTTAAATTGAGGGGCCCAGAACTGGACACAGGACTCAATTATGGTTGGGCAAAATTCTCTGCAAGCAAAGAGTTTTTGACAGTGAAACTGAGACAAAAGAGTGTTTTTTTTGCAAAGCCCTGATTAGAATCTCATTCCTGCTGCTGCCTGGTTTGCTTTATATGGTATTTAGGGCATCCGAGACTATTTTGGCTTCTGATTTTGTCTTCCCTTGTTATAAAAAGTCATCTTAGTGAAAAAAAAAACGAACAACAAACCAACAAAACAAGCCCCACATTTTCCCCTGATCAGATGTGTTCCTTTTCCATTTGATGGCATGTTTGTTTTCCTTTGGCCTGTTTTCAGTAACTCAAATTGACTGCACTGTTCCAGTGCAGCCTAAACAGCAGCTCCCAGTGTCACTATGGTGGCTTCTGGGAAGCCACATGCTGTGACCAGCCCTGCCAGCTGCAGAGCTTTGGTTTGTTTTTTTCATAGGATCCTGGAATGGTTTGAGTCAGAAGGGACCTTAAAGCTCATCTAATTCCAACCCTCGTACCATGGGCAGGGACATCTCCCACCAGCCCAGCTTGCTCAAGGCCTCATGCAATCTGGCCTTGAACACCTCCAGGGAGCGGGCAGGCACAGCCTCCCTGGGCACCCTGTGCCAGAGTCTCCACAGCCTCACTGGAAAGAATTTCTTCCTAAATTCCTACATTTCTTCGAGTGATAGCAAGAGCCACATGGAAGAAAATGGACATTGCTGCACTTCAGTGGAAGAAAGCAGCTTTGTCCCCTCTCTAGGTGCCACGCTCCCATCTGTCCTCTCTTGAGAGCAGGATGTGCCCATTGGGAGGGACCTTGGCAGCAGCAGAGGAGCCCTGGGAGGTGGTGAGGATTGCTAAGGCAGAACCTGAGAGGTGCTTCTCTGCTGTTGAGTGTTGAGTTGGCCTAGGCTGGGACAGACAGAGCTGGACAGGGCTGATTCATGCTGCTGTCCAATGTCTCTTTAACTTCTACCTGGCCCTCTGCAGGCAGTTTCATTTCCTAGACAGGAGCGTAGAAGGCAGGTGTCAGCCTAGGTGACAGCCTGTTTCCCCTCCTTTGTGGCTTTGGTGACATCCTGCTCATGTCCCCAGGTGCTCTGTCTGCTGACCCTCTGCTGCCTTGTGTTTCCTGTTAGGTGTGGGATACCTGTACCACATACAAGTGCCAAAAGACCTTGGAGGGTCACGATGGAATTGTACTGGCACTCTGCATCCAGGGGTGAGTGGAGAGGAGGGAGTGGGGAGAGCACTGGGGCTCCTGACCACAGAATCTCGGGATCACAGGGTGGTTTGGGCTGGAAGGGACCTTTAAAGCTCATCTAGTCCAGTCAGCAGGGATATTTGCAACTAGGGCAGGTTGCCAGAGCACCAAACAACCTGACCTGCAATGGTTCCAGGGATGAGGCTTCTTCCCCCTCTCTGGACAACCTGGGGCAGGGTCTCACCGCCATGAGCGTACAAGGTTTCTTCCTTGTTTCCTGTCTGAGTCTCTAGTCTCAGTCATGCCCTTATAATTCCCATCCTTGGTCCTGCACATGCCAAGATTGTGCTCCAGGGGCACGTTCTGCCTCTCTGCTCTTTAAAAATTGACAAAGCACAGAGCTGGCCTCACTGCTCTCCTGGCTTCCATCCCTGGTCACCAGCAGGAGCCTGGCCTCTGCTCCTGGGGTTGGTGTCTTTAGTTACAGACTCATAGAATGGAACCACAGAATGTTTTTGATTGGAAAAGCCCTTTAAGATCACGGAGTCCAGCTTAACCTGGTACTGCTAGGTCACCACCAAACCATGGCCCTCAGCACCACATCTTCAGGGCTTTGAAACCCCTCAAGGGATGGGGACTCCACCACTGCCTGGGCAGCCTGGGCCAGGCCTTGACAACCCTTCTGGGGAAGAAATTGTTCCTCATGTCCAACCTAAACCTCCCTTGGGGCAACTTCAGGCCATTTCCTCTTGTCCTGTCATCTTGCCTTGATCCAGTGAGGCTGTGGGACTGCAGCTCCTTGCCCACTATGGTGCCTGGGGACAAGATGGGACCCTGCATGCATTGCTGTCCCTCGCTGATCTCCCTTTGTTTTCTGGTGACGTTACAGGAACAAGCTGTACAGTGGCTCTGCTGACTGCACCATAATTGTGAGTACCCAGCCCCCTGTGCAGTGGTATTGGGAGATCTACAGGCCAGCCCCAGGCTGCTCTAGAGCAGGGACCAGCAGCCTTTCTCCTGTGCGGCTCTGCAGATGCCAGACTGACCACTCACATCTGCTTTAGCCACTGGCTCAGCCAACTTCCTCTTGGCTTGGATTTAGGTGGTTCCTGCAGGCTAGATTTCCTGCTTCTGTGTGTCACAGAATCCCAGCATAGGGAGGGTTGGAAGGGACCTCTGGGGATCATCCAGGGCACCCACAGCAGCTTGCCTAGGGTCACAATGACCAGGAGGGATTGGAAGCTCTCCAGAGAAGGAGACTCCACAACCTCTCTGGGCAGCCTGCTCCAGGCCTCCAGCAGCCTCACACCAAAGAAGTTTCTCCTCCTGTTCAGATGGGACCTCCTGGGTTCCAGTTTGTGCCCCTTGGCCCTTGTCCTGTCCCTGGGCACCACTGAGCAGAGTCTGGCCCCAGCCTCTTGCCCCCAACCTTTTATCTCTTGCTGAGCACTGATCAGATGCCCTCTGGGGCTGCTCTTCTCCAGGCTGAACAGCCCCAGGGCTCTCAGCCTTTGCTCCTCACAGAGATGCTCCAGGCCCCTCAGCATCTTTGGAGCCTCTGCTGGACTCTCTCTGTTGGAGCCCAGAAGGAGACCCACTGCACCAGCTATGGCCTTACTAGGGTGGAGTAGAGGGGGAGGAGAATCTCCCTCGACCTGCTGATCACACTCCTCTTCCTGCACCCGGGAGACTTGTCCCCAGCACTCCCAGGTTCTTCTCCCCAGAGTTGCTTCCCAGCAGGTCACCCTCACCTGTACTGGTGCAGAAGGTTGTTCATTCCCAGATGCAGGGGACCCCACACTTGCCCTGGTTGAACTTCATGAGGTTTTCTTTCCACCCAGCTCTCCAGCCTGTCAAGATCTCCCTGAATGCCATTGCAGCCTTCTGGTCAGTCCTGAGCAAGCCAGGACAGTGGCTCCTGCAGGTTCCCAGAGGCAAAGAGGAAGGGCTGCAGCACAGGGCCCTGACACTGCCTCTCACAGTATGCCTCTTCTCCTTTGTAGGTGTGGGACATCCAGAACCTGCAGAAGGTGAACACAATCCGAGCGCACGACAATCCTGTTTGCACTTTGGTCTCCTCACACAACATGCTCTTCAGTGGCTCCCTCAAAGCCATCAAGGTAGAGCCCTGGGGTGATTCCTCTTGGGCTGGTGGGGGACCAGTGGTACAAACTGTCAGGCAGCAGTGGCCAAATGGGAAGAGTGTGGCATTTTGGTCTGTAGGTGACTTTGTTATCACCATCTCGTGAGAACAGCTCCCAGGGCAGGCAGTGCTGCAGAGTTTTAGCCCCTGGGACCTGGCTGAAGAAACTCTTTGTTCCTTCTGTCTCCCCAAATCTGAGACTGCTGGTGGGAGTATCTTGGCAGTTCCTGTGTGTGTCTGTCCTTGGGTCCCTGTCAGACCTACTTATGCCCTTGGGAATTTGTCTGAGGTTCAAAACTGTCTGAGGATTCAGACTGCCTGTTGTGAAACCCCTCCAAAAGGATCTTGAATCTGCTTTCTTCACCTAAAGTCTGCAGAACCCAGGGAACAGCTTTGTGAGTTGCCCTTTAAAGCCTTGGCTGGATTCCCTTGGCTCTGCTTCCAGCTCCTGGTGAGGCAGCTTATGGGACTGTCCATCTGGAAGAGGTGTATGCTCTTTTCTTTATCCGGGGCCTGGAGTGCTTCAGCACTCTAGAGAGCACTTGAGGCTGGAGGAGCAATGAGACAGCACTAAGCAGAACCTGGGGCCTTTGGGTTTTTGTCATCTCCAGCCACTTAGTGCCAGATGAGCCACGCAGGCCTGCAGCACTAATCGGAGTGCTGGGCTGAGATCTCTTCATCCCTGTATGCTGGAGGTTTCAGGCAGAATTGTGCTGGGGGGACCCAGAACTGGAGGCAGTGCTGCAGGTGGGGTCTCAGCAGGGCAGAGCAGAGGGGCAGAATCCCCTCCCTGTGCTGCTGCTCTCCCTGCTCTGAGTGCAGCCCAGCACATAATTTGCTGCTGGGCTACCAGTGACCATTGCTGGCTCCTGAGGAGCTTGTCACCAACTGACACCCCCAAGGCCTTCTCCCCCAGACTGCTCTTGAGCCATTCTCCACCCAGCCTGGCTTTGTGCTTGGGATTGCCCCAACCCAGGTGCCGGACCTTGCACTTGGCCTTGTTGAACTTCTTGAGGTTGTCATGGGCCCACCATTTGTTACGTGTTGAGATGTCTTAAAAATATGAAAGCCTCCTGCTGAAGGACAGTCACCAGTAAGCCATTCTTCACCCAGCTGAACCAGGGCTAACAGGAGCCCTAACAAGCACAAGGCTGGCTGGGTAGAGTGGACCGCCTCTGGCCTCGGAGGCTGGAGCTAACCTGTGCTATCCCACTGAGCCTCCCCTCCATGCCCATCCGTCTGTCTGTGCTTCCCACAGGTCTGGGATATTGTAGGCACCGAGCTGAAGCTGAAGAAGGAGCTGACGGGTCTCAACCACTGGGTGCGAGCTCTGGTGGCTTCCCAAAACTATCTTTACAGTGGCTCTTACCAAACCATCAAGGTAAGAGACCCTGAGCCTTGTGGCAGCTGTGAGCCACCAGCCCTCCCCCTGCCTCTAGGTGTCTGTTCTGCAGCATGGCTTGGTGGAGCAGGACAAAAGGGAGCTGCTGAGGGGTGAGAGCACTGCTGGCACTTCATTTTTGCTGCACTGATTGCATCTTTGCAGGCACTCAGGCTGGGCTCTGGCTGCTCCTTGTGGGAGCGTAGCTGCTTTTAGGGTGGTTTCCAAAATGCTTTCAGGCTGCCTTGGCTCTGATGAAGACCTCACCTCACAGCATCTAGGTGACACAGGAGAACTTCAAGTTGCCCTCTTGGTGCTAATAAATCCCAGTGCTGAGTTTTAGGGCTCACAGGGGCTGGGTTGTGTGTGGAGGTGTCCGTGCAGGGTCACACACACAGGGTGTGCAACCAGCCTTTTGAGCATGGATGTTCAAAGGTGAGCAGCTAAATAAGGCAGCAGGACTTTGCTCATCAGAATATTCCCAGCCAGATAGATTTGTCCTTGAAGATGTGATCTGGACACACATGGAGCTGGGCTGACTTCTCGTGTGGCTGGAAAAGGCAGTTCCCTCCTTGGGAGAGGTCCCTGCATGGGTCTCATGCTGCTTTTGCTCTGGTGTCTCTTTCAGATCTGGGACATCCGTAACCTGGAATGTGTCCACGTGCTGCAGACATCAGGAGGCAGTGTCTACTCCATTGCTGTCACAAACCACCACATCGTCTGTGGCACCTACGAGAACCTCATCCATGTAAGGGCTGAGGGTGCAGAGCTGGCTGGCGGCTGGGGGAGAGGGGCAAGGAGATGGGTGTGTGGCTCTGCTGGCCCACTCTGTGGCTCACCCAGAACCCTGAAGGTGTGAGAACACCTCTTGGAGGAGAGGTTGGTGGCCTGCAGCCCCAGTGCTCTTGTCCTGCAGGTCTGGGATATAGAGACAAAGGAACAAGTCCGCACGCTGACAGGGCACGTGGGCACCGTCTATGCCCTGGCTGTCATCTCCACCCCGGATCAAACCAAAGTCTTCAGCGCGTCCTACGACCGGTCCCTGAGGGTAGGTGTCCAGGACTGGCTCTGTGCCTCTGCTACAGCATGGCCTCGTGTGCCACCCACTTGGCTCATGCCTGCTGTATGCCCGCAGGTGTGGAGCATGGACAACATGATCTGTACTCAGACGCTGCTGCGACACCAGGGTAGCGTCACTGCCCTGGCAGTCTCCAGGGGCCGCCTCTTCTCTGGTGCCGTGGACAGCACTGTAAAGGTTGGTGTCCCCTGCCCCCTGGGTGGGTTGGTCTCTTCCAAAGCTAGAGCCAGGGCATTCTGAGAATCGGAGAATCATCCCTTCAAGATCATGGAGTCCAACGCTTGACCCAGCACTGCCAGGCCACCACTCAGCCATGGCCCTCAGCACCTTATCTCCAGGGCTTTGAAACCCTTCCAGGGATGGGGACTCCACCACTGCCCTGGGCAGCCTGGGCCAGGCCTGGACAACCCTTCTCGGGAAGAAATTGTTCCTCATGTCCAACCTAAACCTCCCCTGGGGCAACTTGAGGCCATTTCCTCTTGTCCTGTCCCTTGTTTCTTGGAAGAGGAGTGCAACCCCACCTGGCTCCAGCCTCCTTTTAGGTTGTTGTACAGAGCAATGAGGTCTCCCCTCGGCCTCCTTTTCTCCACAGTAAACACCCCCAGGTCCCCCAGCTGCTCCTCACCAGGCCTGTTCTCCAGACCCTTCCCCATCTTCATTACCTTTCTCTGGACCCACTCCAGCCCTTCAATGTCTTTGCAGCAAGGAGCCCAAAACTGAACACATTCAATGAGTTGGTAGCCATCTTCAAACAAAGCAGGGAATGGTTTTGAAAGGCTGGGATGTTAGCTCCTTTGTGGCTGCTAGAAACCCGAAGGGAAGGTCCACACAGGCTGAAGGGAAGCTCACAAAGCTGCTCAGAAGTCACTGCCTTGGGTTTCTGTTGTCTCTTCTCCACAGGTCTGGACGTGTTAGCAAGAAGCCCGGCACACTGAAAGACCAAAACCTTCTCTGCTGCTGGCCTGCTGGGTGACTGCCACCACCCTGAGATATCTGCTGCAGCTCCTCTCCACACCCACCACTGCCTGCTGCTGCCCACCCACTGGCTCTTCACCCACAGCGAGCCCGGCTGGCAGCCCTCAGGACTGCTCTGGCCCATGGATGCTCCAGATATTCCCTCAGATCTGCTGGAGAGGAATGGAAATGCAGAGGAAGCTGTTCTGGTGCCTTCCTCACGTCTGGGTGCCCTCCTCTGCTATGTCCCCACCAAGCTGAGGAATAACTTTTGGGGTCTCCAGGCTGGACCAACCCCACTGTAGATGCAGCGCAGCCCTGGGATGGTGATGGGACTGAATGCCGATTCAGCTTGTCACAGGTCGGGGTAGGGATGCTGGGAGGCTGCTTCCTTTGTAAATGGTAGAACTGAACATTAGGCCTTGCCCTGGGTCGGGACCCCCACCCCTTTTCTGTCTCCAGGATTTCATTTAACTGCCAAGATATTGGGCTGATCCATCTGGGATCTTCTAGAGTCTTCTCTCAAGCAGCCAGGTACGATTTTTACGCCACAGCAAGTTCTCAGATCAGTGACACAAGCCCCACTGTCACCCCCTGTAACGATGCTCTCCACATTAAAGAGGACGAAGCCTCCGTTGCGTTTTTACTCCCATTTTCTACTGTTTTTAAGATTGTGATAGAGATTTGATTATTTCTTCATTGACAATAAAAGCAGAAAGAGCTCTTCCCGCCCAGCGTGACTTATTGAAGGCTCTCAGCAGGACCTCGGCCCAGTTCCTAGGCTGCTGCACCCTTCAGTGCCAGGGGCACCCAAGGGTGGCCTTTGACCATATACTTCATCCACCCAGCAAGACACAACCTCAGCACCCCACAGCTCCCATCAGCCCAACTGGAGCCACCACATATGGTGGCTGATGGCTTTGGAGCCACCATCTGCGCCGGTTGCTGCTTTTGGAGCCCCTGCGCGGGGGGCTGGGGACACAAACCGCTCTGGCAGCCCAGGAGGGTTTTACATTTTTATTTTTTTCCTTAAATATTTGTTGCCAGACTTCGTATAGGAGCAAACTTCTTCACAGCACCACGAGCCATCTACTATTGAGAACAGGAAGAGTAAGACGAGTACAGAGGTGAGAGCAAAGCACAGGAGAGCAGGGAGAAGCACCAAGATGCAGAGCTGGACAGATGGGGGCTACGATACAGAGTCCATAACTTAATCATAAAAAATATATATATATATATATATGTATATATCCATCATGGAGACTGCAGGGGGGTTAGATACATATTTAGCTTTGTTTTGCCTCCTTCCAACATATGTTCAGGCGGCGATTTATATTTCTTTCTTTTTTTCTTCTTTTTTTTGTTATTTTTAAAGTTTTTTTTTCTTTCTAAAGTCTTTAATTTTTTTTTAAGTCTGTTATTATTTTAAAGTATTTTTTAATTTTTAAAGACTTTTGAAATTCTTTTTAGAGTATTTTTTTACTATTTTTAAAGTCTGTTTTGGTGTTTCTAAGTCTCAGGTTAGAAAGTCTCTTTTTTGCTATTTTTAAAGCCATTTTTAGTCTTTTTAAATTTTTAACTATTTTTTATTTTTCAAGTATTTTTTATTACCTTTAAGGTCTTTTCTTTTTAAAGTATTTTTGGGGGGGGGGGGTTTTAAACCTTTTTAATTTTAAAAGGTTGTTTGTTTTTTTTTTTAATTTTAAAAGTCTTAAATTATTTTGAAGACTTTTTAAAGTATTGGTTTGGTTTTTAAAAGTTTTTTTTTTCTCTTTTAAAGTCTTTTTTTGTTTGTTTTAAAACTGAAGTATTTTTTGTTGGTTTTTTGTTAGTTTGTTTTTAAAAGAAATGTCAAAGGTGTGCCAAACACATCTGGATCAGCGACCACAGCAGGGAAGGAAGAGAGAAAGGGGGAAAGGGAGAGGAGAAGGAGGAAGGCGGAGCAGAGACCAACTCTGTACATCTCCAGGAAAGAAAGGAACCAGCAACACTTTGGAGTTTGGAAACCACAAGCCAAAAAAAGAACAACCCCCCATAAACCCCAAACCTAAACCCAAACCAACCTGCACTCATCAGGACTGGAGTGACTGAACCGGACTGCTTTACACAGGAGCCTACCACAGGGCATAGCACCTGCAAGGATGTGTGCCTGCGCCCGCCAGGGCCCAAAGCGAGACCCACGCCCAAGAGATGCCAAAGCAAGACCCATGCCCAACAGATACCAAAAACTCCTTAAAGAGTAAGAAACTAACCCACCCCTTCCCAACCCAAAGCTACCCTAAAAGAAATGAACACCTCCAGGTGAAGAATTGCCAAAATAAACCAAACCAACCAAAACAAAAGCCCAACCCCAAGCTTCCCTAAAACAAGGCACATCCTCTTGAGTTCTTAAGGGTGTTGAAAAGAAAAGACACCAACAGTGAATCCCAACGGAAAGGGAACCTCTTGCACCCTACCTTCCACCCAGAGACAAGGTGAAATATTGTGCTACTCTCAGAGTGAGTTTGCCACAAGACACACAGCTTAGTTATACTCTAATAATCTGTTTTCTCTCTTCTTTTTTTTTCTTTCTCAAGCTAAAATGCAGTTTCCTCTTGATTTCTTTTTAAACCTCTTTATATATTCACTAATATTTTTAACTCTTTAAATATATATTTGTTAAAGTTTCTTCTTTTTATTATTTTGGTGCTAAGGGAGGGGGGAAAAAATCTGCTTTATAGCTTTGTTTTGTGTTATTTCTTTCCCCCCTCCAATAAATTAATACATTTTTATAGCTTTTCACTGTCCTCTCCTACCCAGGCAAGGAGGGGACTGGGCAGGGGCACAGCCTGGTGCCCCCTGACCTTCCCCAAAACAGTGCATTCCCTTCCCAAATTTGCAGCCAACATAAACAAAATCTCTTCCCAAGCCCAAAGCAAAGTTCCCACCAGGAGGACCTTCCAGCACCATGGGGATCTCCCCTGCCCCCGGTGGCCAGTGGCCCCCCAAACCTGGTGTGACACTGCAGTGGGACCCCTGTGCCTGGCCCTGCCCACCCCCAGCCAATGATGACAGAGGAAAAAAAGAAGAAAAAAAAAAAAAGTACCAAGGAAAATGGAGAAAAGGAGAAAATAAACCCAAATGCAGTTGCCCACCTGGCCCTGCCACCGGCATGGCCATTGGCCACAAGTGGCCACTGCCAGGGCCACCACATTGGGCAGGGCTTGTGCTACATTCACAGCCACCTGTGGCTCCAGGGCCAGCAGGGCACAGGCGTGGTGGCCATCGGACAGGTAGGTAAAGAGGACACCCCCGCCCCCCCATCCTGAAGCCCCAGCAGCTGGTGGGGGCTGTCTCGTGTTGCTTTGTTTCTTCTGGTGTTGGAGTTGAGTACTATTTTTTGCTTCTCAAAGGGAGTCCTGCCGGAGCCGAGTCCGTGAGCACAATCCTGAGGTATCTTCTTCTTTGTGCAAACCCCGAGGGGATGTCCAGGAGGGGACGGTTGTACAAAGGGGACAAGGAGGAGGGCAGTGGGGCAGGGTGGGGGTCGTGGATCGTTGTGCCCTTGTGCCCACGTAAGCCCTGAGGTTCGCGGGGCCCTGGTGCCCCTCACTCCAGCATGGCATCCAGTTGATCTGCCAGGTCATCAAACATGCTGCCAATGTCGTCCAGGATGCTCACGGTGCTCTTTGACTCCACGGCCGAGCTGGGAGAGGGGCAGGGATGGGTCAGAGCTGTGCATGGGATGGTGGCACCACACGGTCCCCTATGCCCTGTGCCACAGCCTGCATGACCCCCTTGGTCCTGCAGCGCTCAGCACCATGTTGCCAGTGTCACCTCCCTCCTGCCACCACGCAGCTCCATAATGCTCTGGATCAGTTTCCCCAAGGCAGTCCCCAGCACACCTGCATGCCTGTAGCCCCTTGCTCATGCTGCTCCAGCAGGGTCTCTCCCAGGATCACCTCCCCAGTCCAGGTCTAGCCAGAGGCTCACAGAATCACAGACTGGCTGGGGTTGGAAGGGACCTTGAAGATCATCTAGTTCGTAGTCCATGCCATGGGCAAGGACACTTCCCACTAGCCCAGGCTGCTCAGGGCCTCATCGACCCTGGCCTCATCCACCCCCAGGGAGGGGGCATCCCTGGCACATCATCCATGATGCTCCAATATCTCCCCAACATCACCCAACACAGCCTCACTCCCACCATGGTGACACAGCTCAACAATTGCCCCTGATGCTGGTGCCCTCCTGACCCACCCCAGGCATCGTGGTGGCACAGCACGTACCTGTACTATCCCCAGGGGCCACAGCCCACCCCATGCCCACTTACTCTGCCGCTTGATTGTCCTCCTGCTTGATCTTCTCCTCCACAGCCTGCAACGCAGCAGCCAGGGAGGCGCTGGTCTCCTCCAGCTTCTGCTGGGCCAACTCGGGGCCAGCGGTGTCAAGGGAGGGTCCGGCCATAGCTGAGCGTGGCGGCTTCACCGGCACCTGCTGGGGCTGGGCGCCGGGCGAGAGGGGCTTGGCGGGGCTGGAGCAGAGCGAGGGGGCGTGCTGGACGGCTTGGTGGCGGTGGTGGCACCCAGCTGCCGGGCAGGGGATGGGGCCGGCGTGGAACTGGCACTCACCGACTGCATGGCAGTGTGGGGCTTGGGGGGCTTGGGTGCCGTGGGGGGTGGCACGGGCTTGGGCGACACTGGGGGTGGCGTGCCATGGACCCGCTTCACCTCTGCAGAGAGAAGGGAGATAGGCAGAAGGGTAGCAGGGACAGCGGGACCTCCAGGGTCCAGCCAGAGCAGGTCACATCCTGGGGGTTGGTGGGGCACCTACCTGGGCTGCCAGGGCTTGGGATGGGCACCTTTTTGGGGGTGGATGCTGGTTGCCCAGGGACCTTCTGGGGCGGTGGCGTCAGCACGGGTTTGGGAGACACCGGTGGCTTGAAGAGCTTCTTGGGCTCGACAGGCGGCGGGGTGTAGTCGGGGCCATCGGGGCAGGCGGCAGGTGGTGGGGTGGGGGTGGCTCAGCCCCGCTCAGCTCGGAGCCTGGGCGCCGCTTGACGGTGCCAGTGCCGTTCTGATAGACAACGAGCGGGGCCGGCTCCAGCGCCGGCTCCTTGTCCTTGGCCTTGGGCCGGCGCTTGACGGTGTCAGACTCGGTGAGGACAAAGCGGACGCCGTCTTGTTGGCTCTGCCTGGCCCGGATCCGCCGCTTGAGCGTGGCGCTGGCCTCCACCTTGGCCAGGTCCCCATGGCGGTGGGTCGGGGACAGCCCTTCTCCCGAGTCCCCCCGGGCTGGGCCCAGGGGCCGCGGTCGCTGCTTGATGGTGAGGTTGCCCTCCTCAGCAAAGGGGATGCCATCAGGGGAGCCACCGCGCTCGACCCGCAGCCGCTCACCGGGGCCGTCGGTACCCGGCCCCGACCGCACGCTGTCGGCTCGCTCACGGCGAGCGGCGGCCACCAGCCCAGTGACGGGGCCACTGATGGTCCGGCGCCGGTTCACCACCTCCCCGTCCAGCCCTATGGCCTCTTTGTGCTTGACAGTGGCCAGGACAGTGGCCACACGGGCACGCTCGGGGCTGCCCGCAGGAGCGCCTGGCTGCAGGTAGTAGCCCTCGGGTACCTTGGTTGGCCCTGGCCCCACAGCCACATGTGGCTTCTGCAGTGCCAGTGCCCGAGCACCGCCGCCAATGGAGGACATCTCCAGCATGGCGGCAATGCTGCGCACACTGCCAGCACTGCCCGTGTCCACGCTGCCACCCAGGTCACTGGCACGTCGCTGCTCCTGACGACTCTCCTCAGCGGCAGGTGATCCTGTGGCCACCTCACTGTCACCCTCCTTGGGGAAGTCCTCGGCCATGCCAGCACTAGAGATGGCAGAGCTGGAGCGTTTGGGAGGGGGCGGTGGAGGGCCTTTCTTCTTAGGGCGGACAGCAAAGGACTGGCTGCGGTTGACGTTCTTGTCGCCGCCGGCAGGTGCCCGCACCGAGTGACTGCGACCCACGCGCCGCTGGACGGTGGCATAGGGCCCTGCGTCGGGCACCAGCAGCTCGTCCCGCTCCTGCTCGCTGTCGGAAGCAGCGTAGCGGTTCAGGCTGTGTGCCCGCTTCTTCGGTCTCCCTGGATCCTCCTCGCCCTCGCCTGCTGGCGGTAGGCACAGCACTGGCACCGAGACAGGCAGGACGGGAATCCCTGCGGGTGCTCCCTCGCCCTCAGCAGGCTGTGGCAGGACATAGGCGAAGCCACGGTGGGTGGGTGACTGGGGCAGGGGAGCGGGGCGAGGCGGGACGCTCACCCGGTGGCAGCAGCTGTGGGGTGGGCTTCACCTTGGCAGTGGCATGGGGCACCAATGGGCCCTGTGGCGGGGGGCCGTGGCTTGCCAGGGGTTGGTGGCGGTGTCAGCTGCCCAGCTGCAGGTGGGAAGGGCTGCCGTGGTTTGCCAGGCACTGGTGGCACGCTGGCACGCTTCACAGGGTGGCCATGCCGAGGTGGGCGCCCCTCCTTGGGTGGTGCAGGCGTGCCCTCACCAGCTCCCTCTGCCAGGTACTCCTGGCTCTTGGAGATGGCAGTGGCTGAAGGTGCCCGTGGGCCATCACCCAGCAGCTCCTGTGAGCTGCTCATCATCCTGGCACGGCCACCCAGCCCCGGTGGTGAGCGGTAGCCAGGGGCCACAGAGTTTGCCACCTTCTCGGGGGGCTCCTCGGGGGCTTCGCCTGTCATGGCCACCTGCAGCTCGCTGCTGAGCTCACTGTCCTGGAAGGTGGTCATCTTGGGTGACTGGCACTCAGGTGGCTCTGGCGGCGGGGACTCAATGGTCAACACATCCGGGCCTGCTGCCCCTTTCCTCTTCAGTGTGCCCGGCTCATACTTGCCCAGCTCTGCACGCTGCAGCTCTGCCAGCTTCTTCACTGCCAGCATCAGCTTCTTCTGGTGGCCTGGGGATCATGGGATGGTGGCATGGGACATCAGCACTGCCACTGGGGGCTGGGGCCACCACAGCCAGAGCCTGGCACAGGACCTTACCCAGTTTGGTGATGCCAATCTCCTGCAGGTCCTCCCAGGTGATGTCGGTGATGAAGTCGATGTTCTCGTAGCCATTCTCCACCAGTACCTTGTAGTACTGGGACAGGCCGATCATGGAGAGCCACAGCGCCAGGTTGGCCTGGGGAAGGGGCAGGGGGCACAGCTCAGTGCCAGCTGGCAGCAGGGCTTGGCTCTGGCACCTCAGTACCCATGCCATGTAGTGATGCCATCTTGCTGGGGACAACCTCAGATGAATCCCCTTGTCCCGACACTGTTCCAGTGCTCCATAAACATCTGGGGTCATGCTCAACCCGACTCCCATGGGAAGCCCCTTGCTGTGCCAGCCAATGGGTCAGGAGGGATGTCAGGGGACACCATGTCATGTCCATCAGGTGACAGTTTGCACCAGCATGATGGTCTACAAGCTGCCAGGAGGGGACATGTTGGGACTGCTGGATGTGGAAATGATCTGTCCACAGTGTGCCAGCTCCCATCCCCACCCCCTTGTGCCACCCCCTCTGGAGGGGACAGGGCACAGGGGACAGGTTGCCACCCTGGACCTGGCTTCAGTGTCCCCAGCCCCACAAGGCTCTTACCGGCTTGTACTCGGGCAGCCACTCAGGGATGCTGAGATTGTTGATCTCAGAGGCAATCTTCTTCCTGTGCCCTGGCTTGGTGACACCGATGGCCGTCAGGTCCTGGGGCAGAGAAGGGAGTCAGTGCAACCCAGTGCTGGCTGTGCCTCCCTTACCATGGTATCAGCCAGCCTCAGTGTCCCTATAGGTTGTTGCCCCATGAAAGGACTGTCGGACACTGGCACAGGGTGCCCAGGGAGATGCTGGAGTCCCCATCCCTGAAGGGTTTTCAAAGCTGCATGGATGTAGTGCTCAGGGAGGTGGTTCAGTGGTGGTGGATCAGCAGCGGTGGTGGGCTGTGAACTGTGGGTGAGTGGTTGGACCTGAAGAACTCAAAGGTCTCTTCCCCCTCAACAGCTCCACGGTGCTGTGGCCTCACCTCAGGCGTCATGCGGCTGATGGTGGTGATGTCGTAGCCGGCGTTGAGGAAGTTGGGCGCATAGAGCTGCAGCTGGAACTTGCAGAGCCACTGGTACACGGCCTCTGAGCTCTGGGGTAAGAGGGATGGCAGCTTGGGGTGACCCTGAGGACAAGGAGCTATCCCTTGGGCTGTCCCCACATCCATCCATGTGCCAGCAGGAGGTCCCAGCTAGGAGCTGGCACTTCATGGGAGCATGGCCCCATGGTTTGGGGCACCCTGTGCACATACCTGTCCTCTGGGGAATGCAGGGAGCTGGTGATATGAAGCTGGGGAGTTGTTGGCTGTAGGGATGATTCATGCCACTGGCTCATCGCATGTCACCACATCCCATGGGCACTGCCATTATGGCTAGAACCCAGAACCATGCCAGACTTGGTGGCCATAGCATGGGGCTGAGGCTATGGCTGCAGAAGGGTGGCCCCGCTGCATGGCTGTGTCCATGCCACCCCAACACTATGCTCCACCATGGGGGTTCTCAACACCACCCCAGTGCTCCCACTCACCTTCCCCTCCGATGGTGGCTCCATCTTCTTCAGCTGGGGCTCAGTGGGGGTGAGTGGCATAGGGGGAGCTGGCCATGCTCTGTGATCGCGATGAACCTGCTGGAGGGGCAGCAATCAGCAGGGCACAGCCATGGCCCCCAGGCTGGCAGGGCCAGGGCAGGCATGGGAGAAGGATACCTGCCCCAGCACAGCAGATTGGAACACCCTTGGGTGCCCTGGACACCAGGAGTGATTCCCTGGGATGAGCAGGGGTAGTGCAGGGCACCATGCCCAGGCACAGCCACCAAGTCGTAGCCCCCTCGCTGAGGCCTGCAGAAGCTGGCCACACTGGCATGGGGCTCTACTGGGTCTCCAACACCATGGTCTACACAGCTCCTAGATGCCATGGCACTGCTGAGGCAGCCTGTGCTGCTGCCATGCTCACCCACCCAGAGCCTGGTAAGTTTCTAGACCTGGCAGGGTGCCACAATACCCTCCATCCAATGTGGCCCCAGATGGAGGGACCCAACCAGACCTCTCCCCTGGAGCAGGTTTCCTGACTGCCCCCGTGGCCAGGCAGCACCTGCCCAAAACCCTGTCCCCACTCCTCCAGCTGTGCCATCAACCCATGCCAGGGCTCACCCACCCACTGTGCCCAGCAGAGAGAGCCACAGCTGGGGTGGGAAGGCTGGCATGAGCTGCCTCATCCCTTGGGACTTTCACACAGAGCACTCAGGCAGGTGCCCATCCTCCAGCTGGTGCCTTTGCCAGTCGTGGCAGGGATGGGTGACAAGGGCTGCACAGAAATTTGTCTTATATTTCAGATCAGAACCAGCGAGAGCAGCCCCTGCCCCCCTGACTACTGCACCCTCCATCTGTGCACATCCAATGTGCCTGTGTGTCTTCCCCCACTGTGTGTCCGTGTGTGCATCTTCCTGGTGTGTGCGTCCTCCTGGCACCTGCAGCCTGCTTGTGTGGGCATCCTCCTCTCATGTGCCTCCCTCTGCCATGTGCATCTTCCTCACATCTGCAGCCCACTTGCGTGTGCATCTCCGAAGCATCTATTTGTCCCCCCCACAAGCCCATCAACGTGTGCAAACCCCTCCCCATCTATGCATCCCTCCTTTCATGTCTGCATCCCCCTCCTCCCTGGCTGTGCATGCCCCTCCTCATCTCTGCACCCCCTCCTCATGTTTCCATCCTCTCTGCCTCTGCATCTGCACAGCCCAGGCATCCTCTGCACCGTGAACATTCTCCTCCTGTGCACATCTCCAATCTGCCAACCCCCCTACCCAGCATATGCCACCCCCTCAGCATGGGCAACCCAAGTCCCTCACCCGCAGCCCCCTGGGTGGTACTGGTGGCAGTGGGGGGACCCCAGCTCAGGCTCCGGTGAGGCTGGCAGAGTGCCAGGGAAGGAAAGGGGCTGGGGAGGAGCGTTGGTGGGCCCCTCCTCAGCTCACCCATGCCAACCACCCCCCATCCCCATACCCCTCCGTGGGGTCCCCACTAACCGAGGCAGGAGAAGGCCTGGCAGCAGCTGAAAGGCGAGAGAGTCATTTTTTACCCCCACGTTTTCTTTCTGGCGCCGGGTGCCGTGGCAAAAATAAGGGAAAAAAAGGACAAAATCCCTGGATCCGCAGCTGGCCCCGTGGCAGTGCCAGGGCTGCTTGCTGGCTCCCGGCAGCCGGCTGGTGGCACCCACCTGCGGGGATGTCCTGCGCCTTGGCCGGCCCATCGCCCACGGAGGACTCTTGCGCAGAAGCCTTCTGGGAGAGAACCGTTGCCAGCAGCTGAAAAACACCCCAGGAATGGGGCGGGGGAGAGAGAGCAGCAGGAATGAGGCGGGTGGCTGGTGGGTGCCAGGGTGCCCAGGGTGCTGCGGTGGGTGCCGTTCTGCCAAGGCAGGCAGCAGAGTCGGTTTGCAGCAGGCAGAGCGGGAGCAGCACAGATGGTGTTTTGCCGGCAGCAGGAGCCCACGGCACCGCGGCACCCCAGATCCAGCCTGGCGCATGCCTGGCATGGGCTGCCAGGCTAACCTGCAAAGTAGAGCCCCTCCCCACCCATAAAACAAAGCCCCCCCATGGCCATCAGCACAGTGTTTGGCTCATGGGGAGCCCAGTGCCCATCCTGCACTGGCATAGGGCAGACAGGTTGCCAGGGAAGGTGGGCTCACAGGTGCTTCAGCCTGGGCACAAGACTGTAGGTAGGGCATAAAGAGCAGAGGGTTTCAGGGAACAGTGGGCAGGGTGCAGGGCAGAGAGAGCAGAGGGGTGCAGAGTGAAGGGGGCTGTGTGCTGGCAGACAGCAGCAGGCAGCATGCTGGTGACAGCGTGCAATGCAGTGGCAGTGCGCAGTGCAGTGGCACCCTGCAAGCAGCAGCAGGGACGTTGGCACACAACCTTGGTTGGACCATAGGCACGCTCATGGGCAGCTTGTGCCCTGCTCTGCAGCCTGACAGGACGCTGTGTCATGGGCTGAGCCTGAAGGGGACATTCTGGTGGCCACTGTGACAGCCACCATGGTGGCACACTGGGTGCTGGGAAGACCTCACAACACCTGGCCCACTATTACTCCTAGCAGAACCCTGTGCCAGGGCAGGACCCAAGTGTCACCAGAGGGTGGCATGGCTACCTCAGGGCTCATCTTACCTTGACACCTTCAGAGCCAGCATGCAGAGCATGTGCTCCGCTGCCCGCGCTCTGCCCACTCCCTGAGCTGCGGGCTGAGGCCACGCTGCCCGTGCTGCCCAGGCTGCTGCGGTCACCACCTGTGCAGAGAGAGGAGATGCCATTATGACACCCAGCCCCCTGGCCAAGGCTGGTGGATGCCTTGGTGCAGCCACAGCCCAACAGAGCCACCACTCCAATGTGTGACTCCAAGGCACAGGAGGGTGCCAGTAGCGTGTGCCAGCAGTGTGTGCCAGCCCTACCTGCAAAAGGTTTCCGCAGCACCCAGATCTCCTCGGCGGGCGCTGGCACAGCCGATCCACCCTGCGGCGGCGAGAGGTGGGATGGGCTCGTGTCGGCCCCACGGGACCCTTGGTGGCAGAGCAGAGAGCAGCCATCAGGCATGGGGGCTCTGCATTGGGGTGGCACAGGGCAAGGTGACCCACAGCCCCCAGGGCCTGTCAGTGCTGCACACATGGAGAGCCCCAATGCAAAGGTGTGAGGTCCCCAGTAACAGCCGTGCCCAGGGATGCCAGCACTGTCCCAGAGGCCCCAGGAAGCTGGCACAGGGTGACAGTGAGCAGGCCTGGCACCCCATGCTGCCACCTACCAGTCAGGGATGGACCCATGGCAGAATGTCCCAGTGTCCTGGCTCAGCACTAGCAGGGGACGGGGACCTTGTTGTCCCTGTGTGGAGCAGGATGGGGACACAACCCAGTGTGGGGGAGCAAAAGGAGCTGGGCAAGCTCAGGCAGTGGGCACCAGGGTCCCCAACCCACTGTGCCACATCCAAGGCAGTGCAGGTCATGCCTATCAGCTGCCTGCAGCCATCTTGGGCGGGACACAGGGCGATGTGGTGCCAGGCACCAGCTGCCGAACCCCAGGCTCCCCAGGATGCCCCATGGGTGACACAGCAGTGGGTGAGAGGGCCTAGCCCTATCAGTGGGGTACAGCTTGAGGGTCACCCCTGAAGCACTGCTCCTTCACCAGCTCACAATGCTGCCCACCATGTCCTGCTCCTGCCCAGCACTGAGCACAGGGCTCAGAACAGCACCAGATGAGGTGGACAACAGATCTGTGAGACCTGGCACTGCCATGGCATTAACACAGCACTGCCAGCAGCCACCATGCAGCCTGGCTTAGCACCAGCCATGGGACACTATCACCTGGATGGGGCATTGCCGCCCTGCTGCTGCCCAGACTGGTTTCATCCTGTTAATAGCTGGATCGTAGCAGGGGGTGGATGAAGCCAAGTGATGAGTTCCACCACAGGAACGGCCATGCCACCATCGTGCTGGGATGTCCCTGTGCCCTACGTGCCATGGTCACACGAAAAGGAGCCCATGCTGCTCGGGCTGCTGAGTGACCCAGCGAGGAGAAACAGCTCCAGGGAGAAGCTTTGCTCCCTCATGCCCATCACCAGTGTGGCCATCCCAATGCTTTCCCAACACACCCACTGCCGTATCATCACCAGGGCACATGCAAAGACCTCCAGTCCCAGAGAGCTGGTGGCAGCCCCTGCGGGCATGGCACAGACTGCACCCCTGCCAACTCCCTGCCAAATATCTGCTCTCCGGGAGCTCCCAACACATAGACCTGCAGCATTTGTCACATGCCTGTGCTATGGGAACAGTCCATAGGGTTTAGTTGGGCACTGCCAGCCCCAAGAGCATCCCCCAGGAAAGCATGTCTGGCATCCCAGCCCCTTCCTGAGCCCTGACCGAGTTAGAGCAGCTCGATGGGCATCAAACCATCAAGTGCTGCCCAGCCCTGCCCCATGGCACAGAACCTGAAGGGTATTTTCTGGGGTTTCCCAGGCAGTCAGATAGAGCAGGAAGGAGAGTAGCGACTGTGGGCAGAGCACAGAGGGCCAGCAGCATGGTGTTGCCCCACAGCCAGGGACAGCAGGGTAGTGAGGATGCGATATTGGTTACCCAGAGGTGGTTGATGCCCCATCCTTGGAACCGTTCCAGGTCATTTTTTTGGGGTGCTGAGTAACCTGGCTAGTTGCAGTTGTCAAAGAGGTGTTCAAAAAATGAGTATATGTGGAACTTTGGGACATGGTCTGGTGATCATGGAGGTGTTGGGTAGAAGGCAGGACTTGATGATCACAGAGGTCTTTTCCAACCTTAATGATTCTATGATTCCATGTCTCTGCTCACTGGACTAGATGACCCTTAAAGGTCCCTCCCAATACAAACCAGTCCCCTTCCTGGAGGTGTTAAAGGCCAGATTGGATGAGCTCTTGAGCAACCTCGGGTAGTGGGAGATGTCCCTGTCTATGGCAAAAAGTTGGAACCAGATCTTCTGTAAGGTCTCTTCCAACCCAAACCATTCAAGGATGCTATGATTTTGTGATTGCAGGATTTTGCACTAGATGACCTTGACAGGTCCCTTCCCACCCAAGCCAGTCCATGATTCCATGATGTGCTGGTTGCAGAGCCATTGGCCACACAGCTCTAGAGTGGTGCAAGGGAGGGGGCTGATGGCATGCAACATGTGCATGCCCCTGCCCACCTCGTGTGCCCAGAGAGGTGGGAGATGCCCCCATGCCTGGAACCATTCCAGGCCAGGCTGTCTGGGGCTGCGAGCAGCCTGCTGTAGTTGCAGATGTCCCTGCTGACTGCAGGGAGGCTGGACTGGATGACTCTTAAAGGTCCTGTCCCCTCCAAACCAGTCCATGATTACAGGGGGGTTGGAGCAGGTGTGCTTCAAAGGTCCCTTCCAACCCAGCCCAGCCCATGACTCTGTGGGTCCATGCACACACACGCATGCATAGCCTGCAGCCAGACCATGGCAAAGGCGAGGGGGTGGGGGGAAGGGGTGGGGGGAGGAAGAAAAGACTCAGTAAAGGCAAAGAAAAGAAAATGCCTGGGGGCACGAAGCGAGCGGTGAACTACCTTGTCCGTAACGCGGCTCGTTGGCACTGCTAGGGGAGAGCCTGTGATAGCCAAAGGAACTGAAAAGAGTCTGATGGGAATGTGGTGGTGGAGGTGGAGGTGGAGGCAGGGAATGGAACGGATGGGACGAGGCGTCACCGTTTAGCACAGCAGCCCCGAAAGCTGGGAGCGGGGTCTTTTGGTAGTGGTGGGGGATTGTTACAGTCTCCCACGAACCTGATAAATAAAACAAGAGACAAAATGAAAAGGGTCCAAATGATAGAGACAACGCTCAGCGCCACCAAAAAAGAGAGGAAAGGGAAGAGGAAAAGGGGGGTGGAGGGGCTAAGGAGAGGGAGGAGGGAGAGGAGAAAGAGGAGGCAGCAGGAGGGGGGAGAGGAGGGTGAGGGGAGGGTAAGCGGAGGTTCGGAGAGGAGAGGTTCGGAGAGGAGAGGTTCGGTTCAGAGAGGTTCGGAGGGGAGGGGAGAGATGTTCGGAGAGGAGAGGTTTGGAGAGGAGAGGTTCGGAGAGGTTCGGAGAGGTTTGGTTCGGAGAGGTTCGGAGAGGTTCGGTTCGGAGAGGTTCGGAGAGGTTCGGTTTGGAGAGGTTCGGAGAGGAGAGGAGAGGAAGGGGGGAAGGGGGAGGGGAAAGGGGGAAGAGGGAGGGGAAGGGGGGGAAGGAGGAGGGGGAGAGGGAAGGGAGGGGAAGGGGAGAGGGAGGGGAGGGGAAGGGGGGAAGAGGGAGGGGAGGGGAGGGGAGGGGAGGGGAGGGGAAGGGGGAGAGGAGAGGAGAGGTTCGGAGAGGAGAGGAGAGGTTCGGAGAGGAGAGGTTCGGAGAGGAGAGGTTCGGTTCGGTTCGGAGAGGAGAGGTTCGGAGAGGTGAGGAGAGGAGAGGAGAGGTGAGGAGAGGAGAGGAGAGGAGAGGAGAGGAGAGGAGAGAGGAGAGGAGAGGAGAGGGAGAGAGGAGAGGAGAGGAGAGGAGAGGAGAGGAGAGGAGAGAGAGGAGAGGAGAGGAGAGGAGAGGAGAGGGAGAGGAGAGGAGAGGAGAGGAGAGAGGAGAGGAGAGGAGAGGAGAGGAGAGGAGAGGAGAGGAGAGGAGAGGAGAGGAGAGGAGAGGAGAGGAGAGGAGAGGAGAGGAAGGGGGAAGGGGGAGGGGAAGGGGGAAGGGGGAGGGGAAGGGAGGGAAGGAGGAAGGGAGGGGGAGGGGAGGGGAAGGGGGGAAGGGGGGAAGGGGGAGGGGGAGGGAGAGGGCAGAGGAAAGGGAAGGGGGAGGAGAAGGGAAAGGGGAGGGGAGGGGAAGGGGAAGGGGAGGGGAGGGGAAGGGGAAGGAAGAGGGGGAGGGGAGGGAGAGGAGAGAAAGAAAAGAGAAAAAAAGAAAAGAGAAGAAACTAAAAAAGCAAAGAGAATAAAAAGAATGGGGAAGCAGCAAACAAACAAAAAAAAGCAATCAAAGGAAGGTGGAGAAGCCAGAGCCGAGACCCAACCGATGCAGAGCGGAGGAGCAGCAGTTGAGCTCAGCACAGCCTGGGACAGTGTACAACCCATGGGCACATCCCACAGACACACCATGGCACAAACACCGGGACAGCCCCATGCTGGAGGCAGCAGCAGCTTGTGAGGCTCCCACAGCCAGGCTGCTGTGGTCCTGCTCCCCATCAAGGCACCCCAAGGGGCTGCAGGCACAGCTGAGCTGGGAGCTGCAGTGCCAGCACCCCCCATGCCCAGCTGGCCAAGCCCTGGTGCAGCATCTGCCTCCAGCCCATGCTGCCACTCTGCTTCCCAGGGCCCAGGGCTTCAGATGATGGGATGGCTACCAAACCCCACACCCTGGCAAGCGCCACTACAGTCCCACAGATCTCAGCCCTGTGCTATCAGCACACAACCCACACGTGGAGGGCAGCTCTACCCCTGCCCATGTGGCACATGGCACCTCCAAAGCTTCCACAGCCAGTGTGGTGGTGCCCAGCAGCCAGCAGGCCCTCATGGGATCCCCTAGGATCTTGCCCAAGTGCTGCCATTCCCTGCCTGTGCCCCAGCAACACGTGGGACTAGGCAGCATGTGGCTGCCAAGGAGGAAAGAGATTGATCATTGTGAGCATCAACACAGCTCCTGGTACTGGACACAGCCATGGACAACCCTGGGGGACCATGCACCCCACTGAGAGCCCACAAGGGTGGGAATGGTGACAGGGACAGGCACTGTAGGACAGGGGAGCAGCATCTGATTCCTGAGACAGCCCCTGACAGGGAGAGGGTCCCTGTGGGGCAACTCCAGGTCCCTGGTATGGGTACCCAGCCCCCTTGCTCAGATCCTGAGCACCAGATGCTGTGGCCCCACCACTGCTCCATACTCCTCAGACCCCAGTGACACCCCCAGCTGTCCGTCCCCATGCACCGACCTCCCAGCACCATAAATGCCTCCCCCAGCCCCAGGGATGCCCTGTGAGCACCCTGGGGCTGCTGCCACTGATCCCCATGGGTACCAGGTGGGCAACAACCTCACATGCACAATGGGAACAGGGACCTCACACACTTGATGGAGACACCAACCCCACGTTTGATGAGGACACCAGCCCCACATGGACAACGGAGATTCCAGCCCCACACACACCATGGGGACAGCTGCTCCACATAGAAAATGGAGACAGGGTGACCACCCCTGCATGCTTGATGGGGACACCATCCCTGCACACTCCATGGGGACAGCAGCCCCACATGGAAAAAGGGGAACACCAACCTGAATACTTGATGGGTCTCACGCACAAGGACACCCTCCCTGTGCATTCCATGGGCACATACCCCAAACACTCAAGAGCACCCACCATCCCCATGCCCATGGGGAGGACATCAACCGTGCATGATGGGGGCATCACCCCCATTTGGCTTCATCCCATTGACACCCTAGACTTAAATGGGGGTGCCCTGTGGGGTGCAGGTTTGGGAGCAGCCTCATAGGAGGAGGTGGAGGTGCAGGGGTCCAGGATTATTTGCCTGTTCGTTTGTTTATGGCCTCCACCAAGCTGGAGGGGAAGTAGCCCACACGGTCATTGCCAGTCCGGTTGTCATGGATGCAGCCCTTCCAGCGCCCGTCTGCATGCTGCTCCAGCACCTGTGGGCAGGAACCAGGGTCAGGGCCTGGCAGTGCCAGCGGGGTGCACCTGGTGCCCATGTGTCCCCTGGCAGTGGCACTCACAGTGATGATGTCCCCAGCTCTCACGTTGAGGCTGGTCAGGTCATAGTTGTTGCAGTAATCCTTGACAGCCCGGACCTGCAGCGCGGCCGAGGCGTCTGCGGGGACAGAGCGGGAGTGTCACCGCTCATCCACCCCACAGGGGATAGCACTTCCCAGCCTGGCATCCCCACCCCAGCTTCCCCATGATCCCCTTGCTCCCCTACCCCGCAGCATCTGCTTGATCTCCTTGCTGGCTTGGCTGGTGGTGAACTGGTTGACGATGTCCAGAGCTGTCTGGTTGTAGGTGTTCCTGACATGGGCGTTGATCCCGCTCTGCAATGGTGTGGAGAGGGCTTGGGAAGAGGCTGCCCCACAACCCTCACCACCCCAGGACTCCCAAGACCACCCCACACTCAGCAGCTGAAGGGCACAGCTCATTGCCTTGGTGGGCACCAACCTTGGGACCCTCACTCCATTTCCTGGGAGAGGGGCACATGCTGCTCCATAGCCCCCAGCCATGGGGTCCCTTCCTTCCCATAGTCCCACCCTGGTCTGGGGGTATCTAGAGGGGTGTCGGGGGGCTCTTACATCCAGCAGCAGCCGCACCACATCGGTCTTGCCACAGAGAGCTGCCTCGTGCAGTGCTGTGCCCGCCTTGGTTTGTCGGTTGATGTCAATGCCAGCCTGCAGCAGGAGCCTGCATGCAGCAGCGGAATCATCAGGGATGGGAGGCTGGGGGTTCCTGGCACTGCCCACTCCCCTGCCCGTGGTACCCACCGGATGATGTCAATGTGGCCGTTCTTGGCAGCGAGGTGCAGGGGGCTGGTGCCATTTGGGTCGGTGGTGTCACCCGTCTTGGGCTCCAGCAGTGCCGCACACATGTTGCTGTTCAGGAGCAGTTGGACCACCTGGCTCAGCAAACACAGAGCAGGGCTGCAAGGGTGCCTCTGCCAGGGCTGTGCCCCCACCTCTCCTCCCTGCTCTTGCCCCTCCTCCCTCAGCTGGAGCTTCCCAGCAGTGCTGGCATTGCAGGTCTCCAATGCCAACCCTCCCAGCAGCTAACCCATGCCCACCCTGGGCTGTTCCAGGAACCTTGCTGTGCCCCCAACCCCTTCCCAATCTCACTCTTGGGTCAGGATGGGGATTTCCTGGCACTGTGAGGGCTTACCCCGACCCGGCCGAACTCGCATGCCAGGTCCAGAGGGGTCTTCCCCGAATTGTCCATGATGCAGGGGTTGGACTGGTGCTGCAGGAGCATCTCCGACTGCAGAAGAGGGAAAGACCAGCTTGGCGAGGGCAGGGGCAGGGAGGGTGGCACAGCACCCTCCAGCCACTGCTGCCACCAGCCCCACCATACCACATCATAGTGCCCGTGCTGCGCTGCTAGGTGCAGGGGGATTTGCCCCTCATCTGATGGGATGTTCACAGAGGAACCTGCTTTCAGCACCATCTTCATGGGCTCCTCTTGCCTTGCCAAGCTGCATAGTGCAGGGGCCGCATTCCTGCAGGTGGACAGGATGGGGACATCATGACCACTCAGGCACACCAATGCACCCAGCCAAGGCCTATAGAGGGGTGTCCACAGCCAGGACTCCGGGACTCACCTTTGTTGTCCTTGATGTCCACCGCAGCCTGTGCCTCCAGCAGCAGTGAGATGAGCTCTGTGTTGCCGTTGAGCGCTGCATGATGCAGAGCTGAGAACCTGGGGAGCAGCCATGGTGTCAGGGGTCCCATGTCCCTGTCCTCTCCAACAGCTCATGCCCAGCAGCATGGCCTCAAGCCTCTACTCACTACAGCACCTCAGGGCACCCGCTCTGCCTCCTGCAGCCCCCCAAATGCCAGTGTCCCCAAGATCCCAGGGTCACAGCAGCTATACATCCCTGCCACATGGGCACAGGATCAGCCACAGCATGCAACAAGGGTCAGAGGGTGGGATGTGCCAGGGTGGGGGCATGGGATTGCTCCCCAGCCCACCACTTTATTTGGCTTTCCTTGGGGGGGCTACAACCACAGGATAGACCCTCCCCTGCAGCCTGTGTTGGAGGAGGTAGGGCTGGGGATACCCCTAATGCCACAGGCCCTGAGATGCTTCTTCTTGGTGGTGGTGCACCCTCAAGCTTCCCAGCCTGCCTCATGCAACCAGTTCCATCCCATCCCTTTGATCATGTTTGTGGGATGGAGATGGCCCCAAAGGACCCCCAGCTTGCACCAGGGCAGGCGTAGATTGGACACTAGAAGAAACTTCACTGAAAGGGTTCTCAAACCCTGGAACAGGCTGGCCAGGGAGGTGGTTGAATTCTTATCCCTGTAGGTGTTGCAGAGAGGCAGAGATGTGGTACTGAAGGCCATGCCTTAGTACCAGCCTTGCTAGAGTTAGAGAATGGGTGGACTGGACGATCTGAAAGGGCTTTTCCAACCCAAACTGTTCTGTGGTTCTGTAAGCTGGGTGCAAGGGCTGACCTGGGGATGCTGGTGGGGGTTGGACTGGATGATCTCGAGAGGTCTCTTCCAACCCCTACCATGCTGGGATTCTGTGAAATGCTCCCTGGGGATGCTGGGACTCCCTGGGGCTGGAGGTGATGGGATGAGCAAGTACTTGGTGGGGGTTCCACTGAGGGTGGGGTGTGCCAGGGTGCTGTTCTTCCCAGTGACCCACTTCTCCCAGCCTAGCTCCAGCAATACGACCAGAGGCACCAGCACAGGGGGCCCCAAGCTGCCAGATGGAAGCCCCCAACCCCACACCCCACTCTGGGATGGGCCAAGCCAGGAGGCTCATGACTAGAAAGCAGACCAGGAGCTGACCTACTTGCTGCTCCCAGCAGTGGCAGCCTCCACACGGCTGTGCTTGTGCCTGTCACCTGCTGCTCCAGGCTGCAGTCACACACAGCATCCCTGTCCCATCCCCTGGGCCACCTCGGTGTCACCAGAGCATGGGAATGGGATGCAGACCTTAGGTGGAACCTCCCACAGCTGCCCCCTGCCCAAGAGAAGGAAGGTGGGGTGGCGATTCCATCTATCCCCCACCACTGGGACACTCAGCTGATGGGGAACACATGTCCCAGCTGGGGAGCATGATCTGGCCACCACATTCCCCTGTCCCCCAACACTGGGACACACACAGCCAGGCTGGGGGAATGTCCCAGCTGGGAAGCAGGCTGCAGCCGCCACGCTGTCCATGGAGCTGGCAGCGGGGAGCAGCGATGTGAGCAGACAGCTCAGCACAGAAGGCTGATCCCCAATGTCTGCCTGGGAAATGTCAGCGTTTTCTACTCCAGCGCCCTGCTCAGATCGACTCAAGATGGTGCCAATTGCACCTTGCCCCCACTGGGCTGCCTCAGGGGCTTCCCCTGGCACGGCACAGCCAGGCACAAAGGCCAGGCACTGGGCAGGGCACCATTCCCCGGACAAGTGCAGGGACTCCAGCGTGGCATCCACTAACCAGGCCAGGAATCAGTAAGCAGAGCAGAGATGGGGAAACTGAGGCAAAACCCCAGGGTTGGCTGAGCTGGCACAATGGTGGGTGGTAGAGCAGAGCACACATGGCGTGCCCCACATGTATGCAGCGTGAATCCTCTCCAGGAGCAGCTGTGGAGGTTGCTCCCCTGCTGCAGAGCTGCTCCTGCACTCCCCAAAACATCCAGGAGCTGCAAGCAGGATAGAGAATCCCATCATGGTGAGAGCTGGAAGGGACCTCTGAAGATCATCCAGTCCAACCCCTGCTCAAGCACCCACAGCAGCTTGCCCAGGATCACAAGGTGCAGCTGAGGTTGGAAGCTCTCCAGAGGAGGGGACTCCACAACCTCTCTAGGCAGTTGGCTCCAGGGCTCCAACAGCAGGTACAAAGATGCCAACGCAGCTCCAGTCTGTAACTATGCTCTCATCTCTTGGTCTTGACACTCAGTTCAACACTTCCTCAAGAGAAGCTAAGCCACAGTAGAGCTCTGCTTCACAAGTTTCCTCTAGAAGCCAGAGGGTCACCTCTCATTTCCTGATACATTTCATAGAATTATGGACAGGTTTGGGTTGGAAGGGACCTCAAAGACCACCCAGTTCCAACCTCCTGCCATGGGCGGGGACACCTTCCACCAGCCCAAGCTGCTCAAAGCCTCATCCTGTCACTTTCAGGGATGAGGCATCCACAACCTCCCTGGGCAACCTGTTCCAGTGTCTCTCCAGCATCTCCCCAGCGTCACTCTAAAGAATTTCTCCCTAATGTCCAATCTAAATCTCCTCTGCTTTAGTTTCAAACCATTCCCCCAAAGTCCTATCACCACAAGCACTCATCAAAAGTCCCTCCCCATCTCCCCTGTAGCCCCTACAGGTATTGGAAAGCTGCTCTAAGATCTCCCTGGAGCCTTCTCTTCTCCAGCCTGAACAGCCCCAACTCTCTCAGCCTGTTCCCATAGGGGAGGTTCTCTAGCCTCTGATCACCTCTCCCAGAGGAGAGGGTTCCAGGTCCTTCTTCTGTTGGGGGCCTCAGAGCTGGACACAGTGTGCCAGGTGAGCTCTCACCAGAGCAGAATCACCTCCCTTGACCTGCTAGCCATGCTGCTTTTGATGTAGCCCATTTTGAGCACCCCTTACACCTTTGCACATGCCCCCTTTTTTGTGCACACACTGACATAGGGCTCCCACTCACCCGTCGGTGTCTTGGAAGTTGACATTGACTTTCTTTGCTGATCCGAGGAGTTCTGGAAGTGAGGGAAGGGGACAGCAGATTAAGAGTGGCACCAGAAGCAGCCACGACACAGACCTGGAGTGTGCCAGGGAGATGACAAAGCTGCAGATCCAGCTCTCCCTTCCTACCAAGGACTGGGCTCCTTGCAGCTCTGCAGCTGGGGCACAGCATGGTGCCATGCAGAGCTGCCTGAAGGAGGAGGGCTTAGGCTGAAGGGGCCCTGCTGATGGTGGCAGGGCCCAAGGACCTCTCTTGGCACCAGGATCCCCATCTACCCAAGCTGTGGTGGGTTTTCCTGGGGTTCTCTTCCAGCTCTTTTGTCTTGTTGGGACTCCAGTATTGCCCCAGTGCCACACCAAGCTGCCAGACCAGGCTGTTTCAGCAGAGCGGGAGCCCCAGCATGTTCCTGAAGCCCCTCGCCTGATGCTGTCATGCTCCCACCCCACATTTGCCACCGTGGGAAAATAAACCTCCTCAGGGCAATCCAATTAGCACCAGGAGGAAGGATGGAGCCAGCTCTACCGAAGATTTACCTGAAAAATGCCACTCAGGCTTTGCAGGGAGCCTGTGCTTCCTCACAGCGGGGAGCCTGAGCAGCAGGAAGAGGAGGGTGGCAGCATCATGGCAGAGCCCTGTCTTGGGGACTCATGCAGCTGCCCCTGTGCCCACCACAATGAGATGGCACCATCACAGTACTGAGCCTCAGTGTCAGGGGAAGAGGTGGCAGTCCTCACCCTCACAACTTAGCTGGAAGTGTCAGGGGGACAAGAATGTTTGGGACAAGCACACTGGGGGCAAACATGTTAGGGACAAGCTGGTTGGAAGGAGCTACTTCAGGCAGGGAAGGGAGCTCCAGGACCAGAAGGATGCACAAGGAGGGGGACCAGGACCCCCAGTGTCTCCAAGGCACAGGGGGGACAGGACCACCACAGGGTCCCCTGGCCATGGGGAGGGACAGAACCGCTGTAAGATCCCCAGGGTGCAGGGAGAGACATGGCACCAGGGGGACTCCTGGGCATGGGGAGGGAGATGGCCACTGTGGGGTCTCCAGGGCAAGAGGAGGGCCAAGACACCACAGGGTCCTCCCATCTAGCCCCAGCTGACCTCTCTTCCAGCAAACAAACTGCCACCAGCCCTCACCCCACGTGTCAGGCAGCCTCCCCTGCCCTGGCACCCTGTGCTCTTCATTGAACACATTAACAAACCACCCCAGCAACAAAACCCAGGCAACAACCCCCACATCCCACCCCAGAGAAAGTCTGGATGTTACTGGTGGGCAGACCCCCCATCCCCAGGACTGACCGCAGCAAATGGTGCCAGGCAGGTCCCCACCATCCCTGAGCTGTCAGCAAGGTCCCCAACAAAGGTGCCATTCAGTGGTGGTGGAGAGGAGCCCAAGGCTGCTTCCGCTGCTACCCAGTGCCAAGAAGCAGCTCCCAGAAGGGGGTCGAGCCACCCCCCAAGGATACCAATGCCCGGTGGACAAAAGGAACGAACGGGCGCAGGAGCGGCACCATGCCCAGCACTGGCACCGATCTCTGGCCCCCAAACAGGCCCCACTCCGGCTAACAGACAGACAGATGGATGTCAGCAGGTCTTCAGTGCTTGGCCTTTCCCACGGGTTGCTGTTGGGATGGGACAATGCCTGGGGATCGGCATCAAGAAGCGCTGTCAGCGTCACTGCTGCACCCCTCAATGCCGATCCCCAAGGGCACAAACTGGCATCAGCAAATCTCTCCTCCCTGCACCTGCAGGAGAGGCTGAGGCTGCCAAAATCACTTTAGCACTTCCATCACTACCCGTGCCAAGTGCTTAGTCAGTGACTTCCAGCCACACAGAGGTTTTGACTTTCCTTAAAGCACTGCCAGTGGCCACCAGCCTGCTCAGTGCCCAGGTAGGGCTGCAGTGAGCTCAGTCCTCCAGTATGGCTTCAAAGTTCTGCTGGGAACAGGTTTTTTGGGTCTGATGGGATCCCACAGCGCACTCTGGGGAGCAGTTGGGTGTTCTCATGGCTTCCTGGGGGCAACATGGTGAGGTGTGAGTGGTAGTATGCATGGTGGCATAGTGGTTGGCACCCCCATGGGGTGAGGCCAGTGCCCCAGATGGTATAAACTGCTGTGGCACCAGCAGAGCTTCAACCCCATGTCTGTACCAGCACCAGAGTCATCAAGAGGTGGTGGCTTTGCACGGGCAGTGGGTAGGGCAGAGAAGGCAGCAGTTGCTTAATACAATACAATACAATACAATACAATACAATACACCAGGTTGGAAGAGACCTTCAAGATCATCGCGTCCAACCCATCAAACAATCCAACCCACCCAACAACTAGACCATACAACCAAGCACCCCATCAAGTCTTCTCCTGAACACCTCCTGTGAAGGTGACTCCACCACCTCCACGGGTAGCCGATTCCAATGGGCAATCACTCTCTCCGTGTAGAACTTCTTCCTAACATCCAGCCTAAACCTGCCCTGGCGCAGCCTGAGACTGTGTCCTCTTGTTCTGGTGGTGGCTGCCTGGGAGAAGAGGCCAACCTCTGCCTGGCTACAACCTCCCTTCAGGTAGTTGTAGAGAGCAATAAGGTCACCCCTCAGTCTCCTCTTCTCCAGGCTAAGCAACCCCAGCTCCCTCAGCCTTTCCTCATAGGGCTTGTGTTCCAACTGCTATGCCAACCAGCACCAGCAAAGCTTCTGAGGGTCTGCAAGCAAAACCCTAGTGCCATGGCCCCAGTAATTAATCCCCTCCTGTAATGGCAGCCTGGCATGGGGTGCAACAGAGCTATCTGTTCCAAGGGTGCAGCACCACAGCTGGAGCCTGGAGACCAACTGGGCCCTTGGCATAGCCCTGCTAGGTGTTCATGGACAGAGAGAGAGGGATGAGCACCCCAATATACCACTGGATCCAGAGCCATCTTAGTCCCACTGCTGCCATGTGGGACTTGCAGCCTGTCTGGGAGAGCTTGGTAAAGTCTGGGAAGCACCAGGAAAAGTCTCCCACTAACAAGGGAGTGAGGGAAGGGAGCCAGGAGTGCTGCCAATTAACAATACCAGCCACAAAAGGAGACTGGCACAGCAGGAAGGAGAGCAGGGGTCCTGCGCTACCATGCTGCCAGCAGGCATCAAGCATATGACCAGGACAGCTGGTCAGTATTCAAGGACCACCTCCTCTGTGTCCAGGAGCTATGTATACCTATAAGGAGAAAAGCAGGAAGGAATGCTAGGAGGCCTGCCTGGATGAACAAGGAGCTGCTGGACACACTATCACGTAAAAAGAAACTCTACAGGAAGTGGAAGGAAGGACAGATAGAACAGGGGGTATATAAGGAAGCTGCCCGAGCAGCAAGAGGCCTGGTTAGGAAAGCCAAAGCAGAGTTTGAACTGAATCTAGCCAGGGGGGTTAAAGGGAACACTAAGAATTTCTATAGGTATATTAATGGCAAGAAGAAGACCAGGGAAGGTGTGGGCCCCCTCAGAAAGGAAAGTGGTGAATTGGTCACAAGTGATGTGGAAAAGGCTGAGGTACTCAATCACTTCTTTACCTCAGTCTTCACTGCAAGGGCCTCCAGCCACACTCCTGGTGTCATGGCAGACGATGCCAGGGACGGGGAGGAAGAACTGCCCATCATAAGTGAAGCTCAGGTTCGTGATCACCTGAAGAACCTGAAAGTGTTCAAGTCCATGGGACCCGACGGGATACACCCACGGGTGCTGAGAGAACTGGCAGATGAGGTTGCCAAGCCCCTCTCTATTATATTCCAGAAGTCATGGCAGACTGGGAAGTCCCCACAGACTGGAAAAGGGGAAACATTACTCCCATTTTCAAAAAGGGCAAGAAGGAGGAACCGGGGAACTACAGGCCAGTCAGTCTCACCTCTGTGCCCGGAAAGATCATGGAGCAGATCCTCCTGGAGGCACTAATGACTCAGAAGAATAGTGAAGAGGTGATTGGGAATAGTCAGCATGGCTTTGCCAAGGGCAAATCCTGCCTGACAAACCTGGTGGCCTTCTATGATCAGGTGACAGCATTAATAGATGAGCGGCGAGCAACTGATGTCGTTTACCTGGACTTGAGCAAAGCCTTCGACACTGTCCCACACCACCTCCTGGTCTCCAAGCTGGCGACACATGGGTTTGATGGATGGACCACTAGATGGATAAAGAATTGGCTTGATGGCCGCACCCAAAGAGTGGCTGTCAACGGGTCCATGTCCCAGTGGAGGCCAGTGACAAGTGGAGTCCCTCAGGGATCAGTCCTGGGACCTGTCTTGTTCAACATCTTTGTGGGTGCCATGGACAGTGGCATCGAGTGCACCCTCAGCAAGTTTGCTGATGACACCAAGCTGTGTGGTGCAGTGGACACCCTGGAGGGAAGGGATGCCATCCAGAGGGACCTGGACAGGCTGGAGAGGTGGGCACAAGCCAACCTCATGAGCTTCAACAAGACCAAGTGCAGGGTCCTGCATCTGGGTCGAGGCAATCCCAGGCACAAATACAGGCTGGGCAGTGACTGGCTGGAGAGCAGCCCCGAGGAGAGAGACTTGGGGGTGCTGGTGGACGAGAAGCTCGACATGAGCTCTCAATGTGCGCTTGCAGCCCGGAAAGCCAATCAGATCCTGGGCTGCATCAGGAGAAGTGTGACCAGCAGGTCAAGGGAGGTGCTTCTCCCCCTCTACTCAGCTCTGGTGAGACCCCACCTGGAGTACTGCGTCCAGTTCTGGAGCCCCTATTACAGGAGAGATGTGGACGTGCTGGAGCGTGTCCAGAGAAGGGCCACGAGGATGATCAGAGGGCTGGAGCACCTCTCCTATGAGGACAGACTGAAGGAGTTGGGGCTGTTCAGTCTGGAGAAGAGAAGGCTCCGAGGTGACCTCATTGTGGCTTTCCAGTATCTGAAGGGGGCCTACAGGAAGGCTGGGGAGGGACTTCTCAGGATCTCAGGTAGTGATAGGACTAGGGGGAATGGAATGAAGCTGGAAATGGGGAGATTCAGGCTGGATGTGAGGAAGAAGTTCTTTACCATGAGAGTGGTGAAGCCCTGGAATGGGTTGTCCAGGGAGGTGGTTGAGGCCCAGTCCCTGGAGGTGTTTAAGACCAGGCTGGACGAGGCTCTGGCCAGCGTGATCTAGTGTAGGGTGTCCCTGCCCATGGCAGGGGGTTGGAACTAGATGATCCTTGTGGTCCCTTCCAACCCTGACTGATTCTATGATTCTATGATTCTATGATTCTATATCCCTGCTCCCTGTTGGGATCACTGGAGGGGTGAAGGAGAGCACTGAGCACCATCAAGCACCTAACAGTACCCAATGAGAACCATCCTGCCTGTGCAGACGTAGATGCCAGGGCCAACAGGCAGTCATTGCAGCACAGCAATGGTGGTACCCCTGGCACTGGGGCACTTGCTCAGACCACTTGAACCTCATCATTGCCCTCAGGACAGCCTAGTACCATGAAATGGGTTGGGTTGGAAAGGACTTTAAATTTCATCCAGTTCCAACCCCCTGCCATGGTCAAGGTCACTTCCCACCAGCCCAGGTTGCTCAAGGCCTTATCCAGCCTGGTCTTAGACACTTCCAGGGATGAGGTGTCCTCCCTGGGCAACCTGTTCCAATGTCTCACCACTCTCCCTGGAAAGAATTTCTTCCTCATCTCCAGTCTCAATCTGCCCTCTTCCAGCTCAAAGCCATTGTCTCTCATCCTGTCACTCCCAGCCCTTGCTCAAAGTCCCTCCCCAGCTCTCCAGGAGCCCCTTCTGCTGCTCTAAGGTCTCCCCGGAGCCTTCTCTTCTCCAGGCTGAACAGCCCCAACTCCCTCAGCCTGTCCCCATAGCAGAGGTGCTCCAGCCCTCTCATCATCCTTGTGGCCTCCTCTGGATAATCTCCAATAGCTCCATGTCCTTCTTGTGTCAGGGGCTCCAGAGCTGGATGCAGTGCTCCAGGTGGGCTCTCACCAGAGCAAAGGGTCAGAATCTCCTCCCCTTTGTGCTCTCCATGGGATGCTCAGGTGAGGGTTGTGCCACATGGGAGCACCACAGCCCCGCTCACAGGGTTCCCTGTGGCTCCTGGAGCACCCTACACCCACTAAAATCCAAAGTGGCCTGATGGTACTGAGCTGGGTCAAGCAGGATCACATGACCAGACCCAGGAAAAGGAGGACCTGCTGTGCAGTGGGATCCAGTGAGCCCCAGCACCACCAGGGCTGGATCCAGCTCCTGCCTGCTGCAGACACCAACCAGAAACCACATCTGCCATGGGTGAATGCCGTTGCAGAGAGCTGGGCACAGCCACTGCCCCCAGAAAAGCTTTCTCTGAAACTCGAGGGGCTGAGTGCACGCTTGAGTTCAGCACAGCACAGCAGCTCCTCGCCCGCTGCCTCAGCCCCTGCCACGCACCAGCCCCAGGCGGACACTGCCACGCAGGCGATGCACGAGCTGGCTGCACGTGCAGGAGCAGGAATGGATGCGGAAGCTGCTCTACATGACCCCAGGGGCTGGCCATGTATCACCCTGACCCCCCTGTAATGTGCCTGCCTGCTGCTCTGGGCATCCTAGGGAGCCCCATTTGGAGACATCCCATGCCCAGCTCTGGCTCTGGGCATCCAGAGCATGCTGTAGGGAGACTCCAGTGCCCAACCATGGCTCCAGGCATCCCAATGCACTCTGAATGGAGATCTCGGTGCCTAGAAACTGCTCTGGGCACCCTAGTGCACCCCATGGGGAGACCCCCATGCCCAGACACTGCTCTGGGCACCTGGTACATGTCACAAGGAGACCTCCATGCTCAACCATGGCTCTGGGCATCCTAGTACACATTATGGGGTGACCCTTGTGCCCAACCATGACTCTGACACATACTAGTGCATATCCAAAGGAGACTCCCTTGTCCAATCACAGCTCCAGGCATCCCAGCACCACGAGATCCCCATGCTCAGCTGCTCCAGCCCTTCCCTTGCACTCATGCCCAAGGCCACAGCCCCACATGGTGGGACCCCTCTTCAGTGCTTCCATAGCCCCTGGCTGGGAGCTTCTCTCCCCACACCAGTACCGGGACCAAGTGCCAGACCCCAGCATCTGCAGCCTGTGCAGCGCCAGCAGTGATCGATACCCGTCTGGGGCACGGGGCTCCTGGCCAAGCCCCCGCTGACAAAGCACATCCTCACCCAGCTCCCCCCAGGCAGTGCTGTGCCAACTCAAAGGGAGCAGATGGCTCCAGCCTCCACAATAGCAACATATACTTAATGAAGAGAAAACCATCTCTGACCCACCCCCTGCCACAAGCTTGGTGGTGGTGAATGAGCCAGGGCAACACCACCCACCCCCAAATACTCCTCCCGAACCCTTCCATCACCCCACAGTTCTCCAGCCCCACCATCCTTGCTGCTTCCCCCATCCCCATCCCATATAGGCAGCAGGATCCCTGTATGTGCCCCTCCTCCCCCCAAAGCTTGGTGGCAATATGAATGAGCCAGGGCAACCCTAACCCCACCCCCACATCCTCCTCCTCATCTCTTCCATCATCCCACTGTGGTGGTTCCTCTCCTCTCCAGCCCCACCATTCCTATCACATGTGACCCCCCCACTGGGACACCCCCTGCAGCAAGTAGGATGGCACCACGAGGAAGACATTGAAGGCTTTTAGAGGAGTAAGGAGGGGAGGATCCTGCAGTGGCATCACCGTGAGCTGCCGGATAAAGGAAGCGTCCAAAATAGCTGCTCTTAATTATATCCTCGCTGACGAGCTCCACACAAATGATAGTCTTGTTCATTACAGTGAAGATGTTGGGGGGTGGGATGTCCACACTTTGGGGGTCTTCAGAGTGGCATGAGGATGGGCAGAGTGCATGGCCATGCACTCTGCCCACCCACATGCCACCCTGGAGACCCCAAGGAGCCTGGGTCAAGTGCTAATGCCCAGGTGCTGTCTGGATGCTAACAAAGCTGTTGCCATCCTTGCATCAGTTGGGAATGGATAAATAATGGACTGGGAAGAGGATGGGCTCTACTGCGAAGTCCATGGGATGCTGGTTGCACCGAGAAGGCATTGCCTTGGGTAAAGAGCTGGTTGGGATGGGATGGAGATGTTGAAGACCAGTGTCCACCACAGGCAGTTACTTCAGTGCTCAGTATCGCTGGATACTCACAATCCATCACAGCTGGGCACACATCACAGCTGGATATCGCAGTGCCCAGCACAGCTGGACACACACTGTTCATCACAGTTGGACGCCCAATGTTAGCCACATCTGGATACCCACTGTCCACTATATCTGGATACCCCAGTGCCCATCACAGATGGATACTTGCTGTCCACCACATCTAGACACTCCAACAGCCATCATAGCTGAATATACACATTCCAATACATCTGGATGTCCTGGTGCCCATCAGAGCTGAATATCCACTGCCCATCACATCTGGATACTCCAGCACCCATCACAGTTGGACACTCCATCAACCCACCACAGCTGGATACTCCATTGCTCAACACAGATGGACACACACTGCTCACTGCTGCTGGACATGCCAGTGCCCATCTCAGCTGGATAACAACTACCCATCACATCTGGACACCCGTTCTCATCACAGTTGGACTCCCACAGCTGGATACTCCATTACTCAACACAGTTGGTGGACACACGCTGCTCACCACATCTGGACACACATTCCCATCACATCTGGACACCTCCTCACTCATCATCACATCTGGACACCCACAGCTGGCTGCCCCACTGCCCATCACCAGCCACTCCCCCAATCCCAAGGCTGTTTGGGGGTGCTGGCCCTGAGCCCAGCGCACCAGCTGGTGCTGTGGATACTCCAAACACGTGCCCCTCATGCCCAGAGTCTCCCCAGGGCAAAGCAGAAAAACCTGCACTCCAGGCTGGCTGAGCAGGCTGAGGCAGCCTGAGTCACGGTGCTGCAGCAGCGTGAGGTTGTCCCCTGGGGCCAGCATCAAGACACTTAAATGCAGCTTTCAGGAGGCAACAGGGACTCTGTGATTTCTTCCTTTGAAAAACATAAGGAAACTTTTCCAGCCCAAACGAGGATGAGGGGCTGACCCCACAGGCTGCAGGGGATTATAGGAAACATAGAATGGTAGGAGTTGGAAGGGACCTCTGGGGATCATCCAGTCCAACCTCCTGCTGAAGCAGGGCACCCACAACAGCTTGCCCAGAATCACAGTTGCCAAGTGGGTTGGAAGCTTTCCAGAGGAGACTCCACAACCTCTCTGGGCAGTTTCCTCCAGGCCTTCGGCACCCTCACACCAAAGAAGTTTCTCCTCATTTTCAGGTGAAACCTTCTGGATTCCAGTTTGTGCCCATTTGCCCTTGTCACAGGACACCATTGAAAAGAGACTGGCCCTTTCTTCTTGGCACCCTTCAGATACTTAGGTTCTTAATGTTGGTATGGGGCACATGGGTGCACCTCATGCAGAGCTAACCTAGTAAGTAAAGCCTGGGGCAGGAGCTGGCCAAGAAACCCAGCACCCCATGGTGCTCACCAGCAGCCTCCACCAGGGTCCCTACTCTCTGTATGCTTGCCTGACCTTTGCCACATGGTGCCCACCTGAGCACCAAGCAGATTCCCTCAGTGAAGCCCCACCCCCCAGCACTGCAGGGTCTCCCCCAGTCCTGGTCTGGGCTCACAGCCCCCCAGATCTGTAGAGGTGAAGACCCCAGAGCCTTCTGCCAAAGCTGCTGACCCCTGAGGAATGCCACACTGCAGTGCCATGTGAAGGCTGCCAGTGACTCAATCTCTGCAACCAGGGATGCAGGGAAGCTGGCAGCAGGAATAGGCATGGGCTCTAGCCCCACAGGTGGGATCAGCGTGCCATGATGTTATGGTCACTGCCAGGATGGATGAGCAGTACAGGGATGTGCAGCCAAGTGATGCCAATGGCCTCACACTGCTCCTGAAAACATCACTGCAGGGGAAGGGCAGGGCTGACAGGACCCACCCCATGGTGGGCACAGGGAGCGGGCTGGCAGATGCATCACAGGATCACCTGCCCCATCCCCATGAGGAGCCAGGGCTTGAGGAGAGGCATCCCCAGGATCAGCAGCCCAAAGAGGAGCTGCTGCGGAGCTCACAGCTCGGGAAAGTGCCACAAACAGCCCATCTGCAATGCAGGAGCTGGGCAGCCACTGCTTTGTCTGCTCCATCAGCCATTCACCAGAACCCACAGCTGCCTCAGTGAGAGACAGCATGGAGCTGAGCTCCCAGCAGCCACATCTGGAACAGATCAGCCAGTTGCTGCCATTGCCACCACTGCCAAGAGTCATCCCAGCCCCACACCAGGCCAGGCATCAGCAGCATATGGAGATAGCCACTGGCATATGGATGCACAGGGAGGATGCACATGGGCACACAATCCACATGGGCACATAGATGCAGAGGCACACAACACATGGCTGCTCAGGGGTACATGCATGCACACGGGCACATGGATGCACACAAGGGCATGTGGATGGAGAGGGGCACACACAGGTATGCTGACAGAGCAGCTAGCCACCAGCACACACAGTGCTTGAAGAAGATATGCCCATGGCAGCCTCTTGGGCACCACCTGCAACCTACTCCATCTCCAGCTGAAAGAGACCATGGCAAGGCATGGAGATGGGGTCTCATCATCCCACTGTACCGCAGGGTCACCCCAGGCCCGCAACCACCTCGATCCGCTTGGCTCTCACCACACCTCCTTGGGTGAGGCCCAAGGAGACCCTGACAGAGCCAATACTCCCACCAGCCCCTCTCCCACCCCATCCCACCATGATGCTGCCCTGGCTGGCTGACTCATGTTGGGCACCAGCATCCATCAATCACCAGAGTAGGCCCAGAAGTGTGGGGCTGTCTGGCTGTGACAAGGCATACACTGCATCCTTCAGTTCCCATTCCTCGGGCTGATTGTTCCTGTCGCTGCAGAGCCCAGCGTTAAACACCTCATTTTCTACTCCCATCTTCAGTTGGGAAAATACTATTAACATTTCATTAGGGCTTAAACATCCCTCTCAGCTTGGCACCAAGAGCTGCGTCACTGTCAGGATCACTCCTGTGCCAGGCAGCATTGCTCCTGCTCTGAGGAGAGGGGACCAGAATGGTTTGTCCCACGTGTCCAGGTTGTGGGACAGGATGGTAACCCGAGGTGGGCATCAGTGCTGCATAAACCTCAGTGATCAGCCCATCCTCAGCTCATCCTCGTGGCACACCTGGTGCAGGCAGGGCGCAAAGTAGTGATGGCACAGCAGACTGGTGCAAGCCCAGATGGGTTTTACCTCTCAACACCTTTCCCTCACCCAGCAGGAACAGTATCAGCTCCTAAATACCAGCACCCCTTGGAAAGGTGAAATGGATATAAACTACAGCACAGGAGATTCCACCTCAGCATGAGGGTCACAGAGCCCTGGAGCAGGCTCCCCAAAGAATGTTTCCTCCTCTGGAGACATTCAAGACCCATCTGGATGCATTCCTGTGCAATCTGTGCTGGATTCTATGGTCCTGCTCTGGCAGGGGGTTGGTCTCATTGATCTCCCGAGGTCCCTTCCAACCCCTAACATCCTGTGAGCACGTGAAAGGCACTTTTTGCTGCTAGCTGGTGAGGCACAGTGAGTGGGGGGCAGGGGCTGATCACAGCCTTTCCCAGCACCTGGAAAGGGGATGGGATGGTTAATGGGAGCAAAGAGCAGGGGAAAGGAGCCAGACATCAGCTTGACTACTGGAAACCACTGGCTACTAGAAACCACCATGGGCTGGCAGTGAAGAGGCAGCTGCAGAAGAAGGCTCAGTGCTTAGCACCCAGCCCTGCTGCACCACTGGCACCCTCAGGTGCAGCCTGGCCCTGCTGCATCTCCATCTGCTCCCTGGGAGCATCACCCCATCACAGTGCACGGGTAACAAAGGAGCACTCTAAAACCTGGCAGCAAGATCCTCATGCAGGAAAAGGCTGGAGCTGATGGCACCAAGAGAGCCTTGGGCACTACGTGCCAGCCACTGCTGGCAAAGGGCTATTTGATGTCAAACCAGGTCAGTTTGGGACTACCATGAGAAAAACGAGGCCAGCCAGTGGTGCTGGGAGCAGAGCTGGGAGCAGGGATGCCAGCCCATAGCCCTACTGTTCCTCAGTGGTGCCAACAGCTCTGGGTCCTCTGCAGCGCCTTCAGTGGGCAGGGACCACATGGCTGGGGTAGCAGGGAGCAAAGGAGGGTTTTGCACCAACTCCAGTGAAGTTTTGAAAGAGGCAAGAAAACATAAAGAAAGGGGATATCACCCCGGGCTGAGCAATAATCCCCCTCTGGAAGGAAACTTGGCACACGCCAGCCTGTGCCAGCCTGCCAAGTCCTGCTGGGAGCAAGCTTCACATGCGGGCAAGAAACTCCAGTAAGAAGTTCAGAAGGGACCTGCTGAGACACCGTTCGTTAAGCATGGCAGTGGTGGGAGCTACTCAGCCCTGACCACCACCACCGACAACCCTCAGGCCCCATGCCTGGGATACACCGACATCGTTCCATGCCAACACCGCCCCGTGCCAGCATCACCCCAGCACATCCCCTTGGCATTGAGCCATTAAACCATGCCAAGAGAATCGAGGGACCTGCAGGAGCAGTGCCTGAACATGGAATGGGGGATGTGTGGGGACTCAAAACCCCTTTGCAGCCCCCCCAGACCCTTCCTCCCTCTCCAGCCACCCTGCCTGGCACTGACAGCACAAGAGGCTGATAGCACTCTGGGGTTCCATCATCCTAGTGAGCACCATCTGCTCCCTGGGATTCCCTGGCATCAAGGAGGGTGCTGCCCCAGCTCCCATGACCATAGCACAGCAACAGGAACCATGAGAGGTGGCTGCCATCCGGGGAAGTTTCCTGCATTAGCAGACGGCCGGGGCAAAGTGGGCAGCTCTGGCAGCTGCCAGCCACGCGTGCCCTGGGCACTGCACCACAATTGGATTTGCAGCTGCCCTGCCTTTTACTGCATGGAAATTGAATTGTGAAATGTCAGAGACATTTCCTAACTGCGCCATATTAGCTCTGTTTTATTAAATACTGTTATCAGAGGAGATTATTAATGCAATCAAGTGTAGGCACAAAAAACAACCGCCCCAGAATGAACTGGGCGCTGCACGGGAGAGCACATTGCAAGGCAGGGAGCCCGTGGTCCCCCCAGGGGATGGTTCCTGCACCCTGCTACCCCTGCATCCCACTGTCCCTGCATCCTGCTACCCCTGCATCCTTCTACCTCTGCTTCCAGCTGTCCCTGATTCCTGCTGTCCCTGCACCCTGCTGTCCCTGCATCCAGCTGCCCCTGTATCCAGCTGCCCCTGCATCCTGCTCCCCCTGCATCCTGCTACCCCTGCATCCCACTGGCCCTGCATCCTGCTACCTCTGCTTCCAGCTGTCCCAGCATTCCATTGTCCCTGCACCCAGCTGTCCCTGCATCCCACTGTCCCTGCACTCAGCTGTCCCTGCATCCTGCTACCCCTGCATCCCGCTGGCCCTGCATCCTGCTACCTCTGCTTCCAGCTGTCCCAGCATTCCATTGTCCCTGCACCCAGCTGTCCCTGCATCCCTGCATCCCACTGTCCCTGCACCCAGCTGTCCCTGCATCCTGCTACCCCTGCATCCTGCTACCCCTGCATCCCGCTGGCCCTGCATCCTGCTACCTCTGCTTCCAGCTGTCCCAGCATTCCATTGTCCCTGCACCCAGCTGTCCCTGCATCCCTGCATCCCACTGTCCCTGCACCCAGCTGTCCCTGCATCCTGCTACCCCTGCATCCTGCTACCTCTGCTTCCAGCTGTCTCTGCATCCAGCTGTCCCTGCATCCCACTGTCCCTGCATTCAGCTGCCCCTGCGTCTTGCTCCCCCTGCATCCTGCTCCCCCTCCATCCTGCTACCCCTGCTTCCAGCTGTCCCTGCATCCTGTTACCCCTGCATCCCACCGTCCCTGCATCCTGCTACTCTTGCTTCCAGCTGTCCCAGCATCCCGCTGTCCCTGCATCCAGCTGCCCCTGCACCCAGCTGCCCCTGCACCCTGAAACCATTGCATCCTGCTACCCTTGCTTCCAGCTGTCCCTGCATCCTGCTGTCCCTGCATCCCGCTGCCCCTGCATCCAGCTGCCCCTGCACCCTGAAACTATTGCATCCTGCTACTCTTGCTTCCAGCTGTCCCTGCATCCCGCTGCCCCTGCATCCAGCTGCCCCTGCATCCAGCTGCCCCTGCACCCTGAAACCATTGCATCCTGCTACCCTTGCTTCCAGCTGTCCACTGCCTCCCACTGTCCCCACACCCTGGAGCACCACCGAAGCAGTGATCCTGCCTGGCTGCTGTGGCTCCACTCACATCCCAGGATGTGGCCAGGGCAGTGCCAATGGTGCCACTGGGGCTGGGGTACCTCACCATGCAGAGCAGGACCCACTCCCTGAACATGGCAGCAGGGCCAGGGCTGGCAGGGATAAGCCCCAAAATGCCAGAGCTGCTGCCAGCAACACACAGGACGCAGAGCACTATGCAAGTGGCAACCCAGGGCAAGGGCACCCCTTGAGCTGCTCATACCTTGGTGTCCACACCTCCTGGGCCACAGGTTGGGGTGGGTTACCTTGGCATGGCAGGGTGCAGAGGGTGCAGGGCTCCATGTCCAGCTCCTGAGCACAGCCAGGCAGCATGAGTCACCCAGCCCCAGGCACCCTGGAGCGAGGTATCCAGAGCTCCAGTGGCACATGAGGGCACAAGTCCAAGCAACAACCTGGGATACCAGGATGGCACTGTGGACCAGGCACAGGGTGGGCAGCACAGCTCCATGGGACACAGCCCCAGCTCCCATCCACATGGCCGGGCTCTGTCACACTGCGTGCTCACCTACCACTGCGGTGCCACATGCTGGGACATCTCCTTTGCCCCATGAAGCCATCATGCATGGAAGCACTTTGCAAAGCCCTTCAGCCTGATGGGAGGAGAAACTGGGGCAGAAGAGCCTGGCCCTTGGGTTGAGGTCCCTCCCGTGGCACCACCCTCCTGTGGTGCCATGGGAGCTGTCTCCAAAGGAGGCAAGCCAGTGGTGGCACCAACCTCACTGAGAAGGAGCCTGCTCATTCCAACACACTACATCCAAGGAATTGTGGTTCCTCTGAGTGGCACGCTGCAATCCTGGCACCCACTGCCTGGGATGAGGATGGCACGGCAGGTGTGGGTGCTGTGGGGGAGAGGGGAAACCGTCATGTCACTACAATTCTTCAAGGTAGCACTGGGGAAGAAGGAGACAGGGGTGGAAGGAGTTTGCTCCCAAATTCTTGCATCTGATTTGCGTAACTTTCAGACAACCTCATCAATTATGGATGCCCGGGAAGCGGGCACGTTGTGCGCTGCGGCCGGCTCAGGCCCCACAAACTCCCTACTCCACAGGCTAAATTGGGCCCCACATTGCCATGGCAACCCCGTGGTAATTCACGCAGGGATTTTTTTCCCAATCTCATTTCTGAAAGCCCACATGAATAGGATATTATCCAAATAACACAGCTAAGGTGCCAACCTTCCTGGCACTGTGCAGCACGGGGACAGCCGGAGGCACGTGTGGGATCAGCATGTGGAGGGGACATGGGGACAGTCCCTGCTCAGTGCTCTCCCATCATCTCATGCCACGGGGCTCCTCCAGCCCTCCTGTCACCACTGGAGGCCCTTGTGTACCCCAAACCACGAGCATGGCACCCACTGCCAGGCAGAAGAGAAGGATCCTATGGGGAAATGGTACCAGAGCAGCCTGGCACCAGCACCAGGAGGTCTGGCAGAGCTGGAGACAAGCAACCCAGCTGGGACATAGGGCAAACATCCAGGTCCAATCTCCCCAGTGCCAGGGGAATCTCCCCAGTGCCAGGCTTGGCCTCACTGGGTGTCCTTTGTCCCTCACTTGCAAGACTGGCATAGGGAGCACTGCTGGGCCCCATGGCCATTCCACCTGGCAGTGCCCAGGAGCTGCAGGGCTCTGCAGTGGGAGATGCAGCAGAGCAGGGCTGGGAAGGAGGGATGTGGAAGGATGTGGTGATGGTGGCACTCCAGCACCACTGGCCGTTGCCACAGCAACCCCAGCTGTGCACCCAGGCCAGAGGGGATGCGAGAGGGGTGCGGGGGAATGGCCTGGAGGTCTCGTCCCTCTCCCCATGCCCTCTGAGATGTTATTGAAATGGAAGACCCTGGATCAGGTTGGGATGAAGGAGATCTATTCTGGAGCCGCTTCCCTCCTTGCAAAGGCCCTCAGCAGAGACAGCAACATGGCACTGGGAACATGGGGGACATCATGCTGGCCTGGCATGATGTCAGGCACCCGGACATGAGGCACACTGTGAAAGCCCTGCACAAGACTGGGGAGATGGTGGATGCCACACCAGCCCTGCACTACAGTGGAGACATGGGGGATGCTACACCAGCCATGCTGGGCACCAGGCATGGGGGGATTTTGTGCCAACCCTACACAGCACCAAAATGCAACATGGTACATCATGCCAATTCAACATGGTACAAGGGACACTGCACTGGCTGTGCGCAGCACTGGGGACGTTGTGGATGCTACACCAACCATGCTGAGCACCAGGACATGCTGGGCATCAGGACATGCCATGCTGGCCCTGCTCAGCCAGGAACACTCATGCATCACCAAGGATGGGGGACACCACAACAGTGCTGCACAGCTTGCAGGGACACAGGGGTGCCCACTTTTGGGGAACACTGGGCCCTGAACAGAGGGATTGCACGGTGCTGCGGCAGAGAGTCCACACGAGTCTTCCCCATGGTCTCTGCCCATGCCCAGGGACAGTCCCCAGCCCTCTGGGTCTGCTCCCCATGCACCAGGCCTGAAATCTCAGGCTGCATCAGCACCATGAATAATTCAGTCCCGGGTGGAACGCCTCAGCAGAGCAGCTATATCCTACAGGAGGGCAGAACACACAGCTCCACAGGCAGAGCCATACGGGTATAGAGCCCCACAGCCTTCCACCCGGGCACACGCAGCTGGCAGCAGCCACACAGAGCCGTGCAAAGCTCGCTGCAGCAAGGCACCCAGGGAGATACCCCAGGAGCTTCATCCAAACACCCCCACAGGCAGGAACACGGGCACTGCCACATCCAAACACACATATGCCAGGGTACACACCACCACGCAAACACCACCACGCACCCAAACACAGCCACCACACACGCATACCCGCCACGCACGTACACGCCGGTGGGTGCAGGCTCCCGCTGCACACCCAGGGGCCAGGCACACACGCTCCACGCAGATGTCCCCCAGCTCTGCCCACCCGCAGCCCCGTGCCCTCCCCTGTACCCATGCCCATGCCCAGGCCAAGCCCGCTCCACACCAGCCTGCACTGGTCCGGCTCCCCGGGGCTGCTCCCGACCACAGGGCAAGGGCAGCCCCGTTGCACCGGGGCACTGCACCAGGACCGGCGGGGTGATCCTGTGCAGCACCGAGCACCCCAGCTGTGCCCAGGGATACACTGGGGCCGACGGTCTGACCCTATCAGGCTGCTCCCCGTCGCCGAGAAGCCACCTGGGGTCCCCGGCACGTCTCCAGCCCCCAGCCGCATCGCACCGCAGGAGGAAAGGGCCGGGGGATGCTCCGGGTCCGGGCAGGGCTGCATCCCAATCGGGCCCCGGGAGCAAGGAGAGGGATGCAGGTCCCGAAACTGCCGCGCCCGTTACAGCGATGCTGGCCCCCGTGTTCTGCCCCTCCAAGCCCTCCCTCCCATCTCATCCCGCCGTTACCGGCAACCTCCAGCCCGGCCCGGCCCGGCCCCGCCGCCGCCACACTCACTGGCTTTGCCGGGCTTGGGCCTCTGCAGCAGCTTCTGTACGGCTGCGATGTCCTCCGCCTTCACCGCCTGCACCAGCTCCTGGTCCTTGCCCATAGCTCCACGGTGCCGGGGCTACCGGCTGCGGGCTCACGGCCCGAGCATCCTCCGTGGCGCGGCGAAGGATGGGCGGGAGGCTCGGTACGGCACCGTGCGGCTCTGTACTGCTCGGTACAACACGGTATAGCTCGGTACGGCACGGCTCGGCGCGGCACGGCTCGGCGCGGGCCCCCCGCCCAGCCCGCTCCAGAGACGGGGGCGGCGGCGGCGGCGGCAGCGGCGGCGAGCGCCCGGGGCGGGGCGCGGCGGGGCTGGGCTGGGGGGAAGCCGCACCGGGAGGACAGCGGAGGGAGGAGGAGGAGAAGGAGGAGGAGGGAGAGGTGGCCGCCCCGATGGTTGCGGGCGGGGCACGGGGATCTCCCTCCCCGGTGCAGTGGAAGGTGCCGATGCCCCCAGGGGACGCCCCGGAGGGCGCTGCCGCCGTGATGTGTGTAATGAGCTGGAGGGTCTCAGCGGAACGGAGAACTGCCGGGAAAAGCGGAGGGGAAGGCTGATCGTAGCCTCTTCTTCCTCGAGGAGGATCTTGAGGCGGCAGTGATCCCACCCCCCTGGAGAGAGGAGATGGGGCTGGGGCATCCAGTCCCCCATCTACATCACTCAGACCCCCACTCGGGGCACCCAAACCCCACCCGGAACTCCTAGATCCATAGTTGAGGAATACAGACACCATCCAAGTCACTCAGACCCCTATGCAGTGCACCCAAAACCTCATCCAAGGCACCCTGACCCCCACCCACAGCACCTAGACACCCAGTCAGGGCACCCAGACCCCTAGCTGAGGAACTCAGACCTCCATCCAGATCACTCATGGTGCTCAGACCCCACTTAGGACACCCAGAACCTCTCTTGGGGCCCCAAGACCTCCATTCAGGGCACCCAGACCCCCACCCAGGGCAGCCAGTGCTCCCCAGACCAGCTTCAAAGTCCCTTTCATCAGTTCTGGTCCCACCACTCTGCCTGGTCTTTGCAGTCCACAACCCCTTCCCCATGATGGCTGATAACAGGAACCAGGAGGCAGCAACTTTTCAGTTTCTTTAAATAAACTCCTTACTGACGCCAAATTTTCCAATTCTGTAGCACAATGGCAGCTGATGTTTGCCCCCTTCCACTTTTTCATGGCTTAAAGGAGCAAAATACTAAAGGTGTGGAGGTACCTGGCTGGGCTGAGTATGGGATATGGGGCAAGGTGTTACTGGGCTAAATGGTGCAACCATCATCTGCCCAACATCACCCCAAATTTCTGCTACTGATAGAAGTCTTGTGCCAGCTTCAGCAAACCAACCGTGGGGCAGCCCCTAACACCCTCCAGAGCCCCCATCTCCAGGCTGAGGCAAACCCACCCCACCCCAGGCCGGCAGGATCTATCTCGTCTCCCCACCCCCACTTTCCAATCCAGGACATTTGGGTTGCCAGCATGAGACGCCACCTAATCTGCTCTTTAATCCAGCAGCATGGCTCTGTGCAGCTGCCTGGGGGGGGCTGAGCTGCTGCGGGGCTCCCTGGGCTGGGGGCTGGGGCTCCACAGGCACAGGTCAGGGCCTTCCTTCACATCTGCCACCACTTGAGAACAAATAAAGCTCCTCAACAAAGCTCCCTTTGTGCCCCACTGCTCTCTCCTGCTGGGCTCCTTCACCCAGTGCCAGCACTTGGGGACCCAGCAGGGCCCCAATGGCCACAGTGGGCAGCAGGACTGTTGTGATTGTGCCAGGCCGTGGGGCAGCAGGGCTGTGTGGGGCTGAGCGGTGTGCACAGCCACTGTCCCTCCTCCCGTCTTGCAGAAGGAGCTCCAAGCCTTGCATTTCTGTGGCTCGCTGCGGGGTCTTGCCAAGTCGGGTTGGTCTTTGCAAAGCAGAAGAATGTGCAGTGAAATGTCCCTGTCACTGCCCTGTGCATGCTGAGAAGAAACCGGTGCCTTCAATGGGCGGAGCTGCAGGCACTGGGCATGGAGTGGGTTAGTTTCACCTCCCCTTGCCACAGGGACGGGCACTGAGGAGGAGTGGGCACGTGGAAACCTTTTCTTGCAGGAGCTGGAGGCACCGTGGGCAGCAGGAATGGGGCTTGCCCCACACAGGGGTGCCTCTCCTGTCCTCCCACCATGACTGCCTTTCTGATGGGTACAGGCAAAGGACCATGCACAGCTGTGGAGGCAGGGTGGGGTGGAAACACACAGGCCCCCAGCTGCTGGGTTAATGGAGAGGATGGAAGAGATGAAAGCAGCATTTGGAGGGTAGCTCAGCTGGGCTCCCTTCCACCTACCAGGGACATGTGGTGGCCACTGCTGTAAGCAGACACAAGGCTGGGAATGGGTGGTAGCTGAAGCATGGCAAGGTCCCCCCACATCCCGCAGTGCGCCACCCCATCCCGGTGCCAGCCCTTGCCCAGTGGCATACAGCACACAGCACCCATGCCACACTGGATCTCATCTTCCACCTAGGGCACGGTCACCCTTGAGGGCAGCATAAGGCACACAAACACCCCCCACAGGCACCACATGACATGGGCTACCCTCTCCCTGCAGAGGGAAAGGCTCATGCTCTCCCTGCTCTCTCCCATCATGGTTACCAAACCCTCCAGCTCCAGCAGGGCAGGAGCAAGCGCCCCAGAAGCTGCTACAGGACAGACCCCTCCAGGTCCCCCTCACCTCGTAGGGCAGAGCCTTGGCCTCCTCCAGCACCCAGCAGTACTATGAAAATACTTTATTGAGGAGGTGGGGAGTGCAGGACCCCTGTCCAGTACAAACCAGCAGCAATGTGGTGACACACACAGATGCGCGATGGTGGCACTTGACGGCCACCTTAGAGGGACAGCAGGAGTTGGGGGACCGTGGCCCCTGTGTTGCCTTGGGACGGCCGTTGAGGCGGATGATAGCCTGGTAGTCCTGCACCAGGTCCTGCAGCTGGTCCAGGTAGGGGCTGACATTCTCCTCCATCCACTCCTCCACTGTGTCAGGGAAGTAGACCTTCTCCAGTTGATCACGCAGGTCATGGATGAAGCTCTCCCAGTCCTCATGGAGCCTAATGGGGAGAAAGCAGGCGGTCCAGCTCCTTCCTGTGAGCCTGGGACCTCTCCCAGCCCTTCACAGGCACTCAGGGGGTTTGGACTCCCAGCACCACGTACTTCAGCACCTTGCTGCCGAAGCTCTCCATGTTGCGGGGGTTTCCAAACTGGTGCTTCCGATGATAGGGGCTGAACCAGCCCTTGATGGCACTGGAGAGGCACAAGGGGAGTGGGAGGCATGGGGGCCAGCCAGGAATGGGGATCTGCATGCTGGGCAAGTCCCCTTCCCATGGAAAAACTTTCATTTTGAACCAGTCAACCCTGCTGCCCCCCACCGTTACCTGTCCTCCTCCAGGGCTTTAAGGATGCTCTCCTTCAGATGGTCATTAACCTGCTGGACCATATGGTAGATCTCTGCACCGGGGAACATTCCCCTGCCCTCACTGGGGAATGGGAGAAGGAAGTGAGAGTCCAACATGTGGGGTGCACCAGCCATGCCAGAGCTCTGTGCTGGGTGAACCCCAGCACCCCACCCATCCTTGCCCCAGGTGGGTCTGAGGCATTTGGGTAACCAACTCCCTGCTCCCTCCCTGTGCATCCCTTCTGATGCAGCTGGAATGGCAGTGCCATGGATGCCCCCTGCATGGCCAGGGCTGTGCCACGCACCACATGCTCTGTTCCAAATGCATGCTCTGGAAGCCCAGTGCGTCCAGGACCTTCCTCTTTGTCTCTTCAGTGAAGCCCCTGAGGAGGACAAGGAGAGAGGCAGAACTCGGGCCTCCCTACCGGCAGGAGCTTGCCCCTGGCTTCACCACACCCCCAAAACCAGGGGAGATGAAGGTCTCCTTCCCTTGTCTCCCACCCCTCTCCCAGTATTCCCAGGGTGGGGACACAGGACCAAGCTGATCCAGTATGGCAGCAGAATGTTGGCTTACCATTCACCAGAGTTTGCAGGGAGATGGCCAGGGAAGGGATGCCAACGGGCAGCAGCTCACAGAGCACCGAGTAGTGATCGTACCTGCAGAGCAGGGCCAGCCATGCCATCATCGGCCAGGCTGCGTGGGCACTGGAGAGGGCAGGGCTCCCACCACCCCTCACCTCTGCCAGCCAGTGAGGACAATGCCCTGGAAGCGAAGTGGGGCCAGCAGTGGCAAGGCCTCCATCACCTTCAGCCAGCTCAGGTGGTTTTTCAGGTGGTAGCTCAGCGGAGGCCAGGTCTGTGCTGGTCCTGTGGTACCCTTGAAGGCACTGGCAAACCACACTGCCTTGAAGCCACTCTCTGCATACTTGGTGAGGAATGGCCCTGCAGGACAGGCACAAGCCACCAGTGCTATTGTCCCCATGGGGATGGGGGGCATTGAGGAGATGTTTCCCTGCCAGCCTCAGAAGCCTGGCACATCACCTTACCAATCTGCTCAGCATCAAAGTCAGGCGCATAGAACCACACCACGGGTGAGACCAGCTTTGCTATCCCAGACTCTGTGGGGTGAGCAAGGGGTGGGGATGGTGGCACTGGTGCCAGCAGCAGAAGAATGCCTAGGGCTCCTCATGACCACCCCCAATAAGATCTGAGTCCCCTCAAGACCAGTCTTGGGCACTTGCTAGGCACTGGGCATGGCACCTGCCAGGGTGGCCACATGGATGAGTGCTGTTGAGATGCCCAGCTTAGATGCCACTGCTGTCCCCATCCTCTCACCCTGCAGAGCTCCCACACTGATCTTCCTCAGCATGTCGTCCCACATGAGCGCCTGCAGCCCCCAGTACTGCGTGGAGATGAAGCCCAGCACCTCCTTGATGTGATTCAGGTACATGGTCCCTGTGTCACCCTTGTTGCGGCTCATCCAGTTTTTGGAGTCCATCCCCTCCCCAAGATGGAAGACCTGGATTTGGGGTAAGGAGGAAGCTCAGCACCCCTGGGAGCATCCCTAATGCCTAGGGTGAGGGCTGGGGTCCCTGCACAGCCACCACCCACCTCATCTGCTCCAATGTGGATCCAGGTGGAATGCCTGTGCTTCTCAATCACCTGTGACAAGATGCTCTTGAGCAGAGCCAGAGTGTCAGGGACGTGGGGGTTGAAGCTGTTGGGGAAGCGTTCGACCTCCCGCAGGTGCTGGTACTTCTGGTGCTTGAGGATGAACTGCATGAGATGAATCATCAGGGGGACTTCCAGAACGAAGCCCACATGATGCGGGATGAGGAGCAGGATCGGGATCTCCTACCTCCACATGGCCAAAGGTCTGCACCAGGGGAACCACCTCCAGCTTGTGGAGCTCAGCCAGCTGTTGGATTCGCTCAATGTCCTCCTCACTGGGAGGGCAGGGACAAGCTCACCAGGGGATGCCAGGTGGAACAGAGGGCAGAGCATGAGGACACTCCCTCCTTCTCCTCTGGCACCCTGCCTGCATGGCCCCAGCCACCCCACGCCTGTGTGGATTTTACTATGGGGACAAAATATTGACCTGGTGGGGCAGGGCGTTGCCCTGCCAGTGGCACAGCTTAGCTCTCCTACCAGGCATGGGTCCAGGTGGGTCACACCCAGCCCCTGGCACTGCAGGGCCTGCTGGGCTCACAGCCAGCTCACTACACAGCCCTGGCTCACCTGTAAGCAAAGGGGGACTTGAGGATCTCCAGGTCTCCCTTGAAGGGGAACATGTCCTCGTACTCGATGAGGATGCCATTGGCTCCCAGCTGGGACAGGAGGGGAAGACCTGTGGCAAGGGCAGGGTGGGTTCAGCTAGCAGGGACAACATAGTCCCCAGAGGCTGGTGGGGACAATTAACAGGTTGATCCTTGATATGTCCTCTTGGTGCATCCCTCCCTGGCATGTCCTCCCTAACCCTGGGCATCCTCACCTGCTCCAAATAGGAGACCCTGGGTGCAGCTCCCTTGAGGTCCAGGTGGACCAGCCTCATCTCAGTGGCACTGAAGTCCCTGGTGATCTGCTGGCCAGGTTCTCTCCTCAGGGCCATTACCTTTGCTGCAGAGAGCTCCAGAGCCTGGCTCTGGGGGTCGGTGTCCTGGCTGGTGTCTCCCATGTCCCCCAGAACCTGCTGTCCTTGCTGATGTGCTTGTGCAGCTCCAGGGTAAGGCTGCAGGGAGTGGAGCAGCGCTGGGGGTACTGCAGGGCACCAGCTGCTCCCCAGCACTCGTGTCCCCTGCACAGGCACAACCAAGGGTATCCCCACACACCCCAACCCATCTGAGGCCCCTGTCCATACCTGGAGTCCTAGTGTAACCTCACCTGTCACGGAAGAGGAACTTGATGCCAGCCAAGGCTATGAGGAGCAGCACAACGAGGCGCAGCAGGTTCAGCCTGTGGCTCCTCTGGAAGGCCATCTCTGGGGGCATACACAGGGGGCTGGCTGTGTGGCAGCACTCTGAAGTGACCCTGAGTACAGGTGATCCCATACAGCTCCACAAACCATGCCCTGCTCCCCTGAGCAGAGCAGCAGGAGACCCAGAGAAAGAGGGCATAGAGGAGACCCCTCCTGACACCCTTACCCCACTGGGGACATGGACAGACATTCCCCATGTCCCCTCCTACCTCATGTGCCCCAGCGTGAGATCTGGTGGCCAGACCTGACTCTGTCTCTGCCTGCACGGACTCTGCCGGAGCCAGAGCAAACAAGGCGGTGGCCACAGGGCACGTCCGCAGCAGGGGAACCCCTCGAGTTGCTGTGTCACAGGGTGGTTGGGTGGGGTGGCATCACAGGGCAGGCACAGTGCTGGTCAGGCACAGGAGGCAATGTCCCTGTGGGAAGAGGAGAGGTGGTTGGGGACCACTTGGGGTTGCTAAAATCCATTTGAAGTCTTGTATTCCTAAACCAATTTGGAGAACTCCTGAGGTGGAGATTTACCAATGTAGATGAAAGTGACCCCAAACTAAAGGCCATCTCTATGGAGCATAAGTTGGCAGCGCCTCTTCCCTGGTCCCCACCACAGCCACAGCTTGGGGGATTACACCCCCTGTTTGGGTGCAGGTTTGCTGGGTGAGCAGCCTCAACATCAACACCCACAGCAGATCCCATGCAGCCAGCATGAGCATGAGATGCTTCACCAGGCCAGACACTTGCTGGGCACAGCACTGGTGGCACTGTCACAACTGGAGGCACTTCCACTACCAGAGTGACCATTCCTGTGAGCTCCAGGGAGCCACCAACCTCTGCAGTCCCAACACGACCTCCTGGGAAAACACCATGGTGAGGAGAACACCAAGGACCCCCCATGATCCTCTCTCCTGCAGCACTCTTAGATCTCCTTCTCACTCACAGCCCTGCTCCTGGGTGACCTGTGGTGACATCAGATCCCACACCAGGAGCTTGAAACCACCCTGCTGTGGGCAGCACAACTCCCATGGTCCAATAGGCAGTACTGGAAGGAAGGAAGCTGCACACCAGAAGTGCCACCATCACTTCTGCCCCTTTTTCTCCTTTTTAGGCATTTATAGTGGGGCAGGGATGGGGCAACACATCAACACCCCAGACTCCCAGACTGGCAGCCTTTGTGAGCCCTGGCCCAGCTGCCACCAGCCCTTTCGGTGAGTTGGCACCAAAACACACCAAACACACCAAAGTTCAGGGTTAAATTCAGCTTTGAGAGCTGAAAAGCAGCTCTTGATGGCTGTAGGGCACACAAGCAGCTCAGCAGATGGCAGCCAGAGCAGTGGCACCAGGGCAGAGACACCCCATGCCCCCAGCTCTGAATTAGCCCTTTCTCCAGACACGGCCCTAATCCCTCTCAACAGCTCCTCCTGCACCCTACCAAGGGGCATGGAGCAGGCACAGGGCTAATGTGGGATGCGATGTCACCAGAGTACAAGGTCTCAACCAAGCCACATCATGGGGCAGGGCTCCCCAGCTCTGCTCCATGCTCATCCCTGCTCTATCCCATTCCCTGCTCCATCCTCATTCCTGCTCCAGCCATATCTCTGCTGCATCCCAATTCCTGATGCATCCCCATTCCCGCATCATCCTCATCCCTGCTCCATCACCACTCCTGTATCATTCCCATCCCTAGTCCATCCCCACTCCTACTCCATCCCTATCCCTGCTCCATTACTCTGCTTCATTCCCATCCCTGTTCCATCCTTGTCCCTGCTCCCTCTGCATCACCCAGCACCCACTGGTACCCAGTGCCCCAGTGCCCATGGGCTGGAGGTAGGGCAGGAGCCTTCTTTGGGGACAGGTCATGCCCATGCTGTTCCCTGTGTTCATGTCCCTGCCTGGACAAGATTCCCAGCACTCTCACCAAGGGTGAGAGCACCCACTGCCTGCCATCCCTGCTGTGTTTCCACCCTGCCCATTCCTGGGTGCTCCTGCCAGAGGTGGCACAGCCCAGCAGCTACGTATATGCCAGGCTGGGGACAGCTGCCAGCCCAGGGCTCACCTCTGCTGGGTGAGGACAGGGTGCTCCATGGGCACCCAGCAAGGCCATAAATATATCAAGTTCTAATCAGGCTGCCATGGGCACACAACACCTGCTCGGAGAGGGGTAAATATTTGGACAGACACTGCCAGCCTGCCAGGGCCTGGCACTTTAATATCTGTTATCTTCTTTAAATAGAAAACAGGCTTCCAGAGCATCCCTGGCACAGCCCAGATGAGCACAAGCTGGTGATGGGTACAGCACCAAGGGATGACAGGGAGCAGCCACAACTCTGTGCCAGTGGGAGATCCCCTCACAGTGAGGGCTCAGCTGATGGATGCTGCCCCTTGAACCTGGCATCTCACTGCCAGCACTGGCTCTGTTTATTAATGTGGCATCTTCCTCTGTCAGCCCTTCGGAGATGGCACTGGCCTGGTCCCCTGGAGGCTCAGAAGAGCCCACAGCTTCTCACAACCAGCTAGCCTGGCTCAGCAGCTGTGGTGCAAGAAGGCAGTCTGGTCTTTGCCCTCCTCCCTGGCACCACACACCCTACATGCGGTCTGCTGTCAGCTTCCTGAAACTAGTCCAATTCCCCAGAGGGCACTGGGCACACCAGGCAAACTGAGACCTAAGTCTGGAGCAAGCAGGATGACGAGGAGGGCAAGATCCGCGTGTCCCTGGGGTGGCAGGTGCCACAGCAGGCCACGTGCCAGGAGTGAGGGCTTTGGGTGCCACCATGGTGTTTGGATGCCACCCAGCTGTGCCCACCACCCTGCCCCAGCATTCCCCAGCCATTGCCATGTCAAATTCTCCCATTGGCATGAACATGGAAACAGTGATGCTGCTCCGTGCACACTCTGGGGCACACTCACACCCTTCCAGAGCTGTCTTTGCTCAGCCTAGCCAAGGCTGTGCCCACCCCTTGAACCCAGCATGTGTCACCCCCAGGGAGAGCTGCCCCTTGGTGCTGCAGCCCCATGGCTGAGGGACATGCGTGGGGCAGCTATGGACACCCCCCCCCCCCACACACACACACCCACCGTGAGGCTGCAGACCCTCGCCCCAGGACACAGACAACCCCACACCCCTCCTGGGGATGTTTTAGCACACATAGGGCACACCCTAAGCAAGGGGCTTTCCATACCCCACTCTTCCCACTGTGCTGCTGGGCATTACTGGCATCCCACAAGCCTGGAGCACCCCATGTTTCCCTGCACTCCCGGGTACCCCTCGAGCATCCCTGGCACCGTCCAGATCCTGGTGGGCAGCCCTGTAGCACCGGTGCACACTGCGACGCCAGGCCTCCCTGGGACACTGGGCACCCCTGCATCCCCCTGTGCATCCCTGCGGCAATGAGAATCTTTTCGGGCATCACAGCGGCATCTGGCATCCCCGCGGCCCTGGTGCCCACGGCAGCACCGGGCATCACACCAGACATCCCTGAAGCCCAAATTCCCCCCGCGCGGCCCCGAGCATCTATAGCTCCCCCGGCTCTTACCGGCAGGTGCGGGGCCGCCGCGGGCATCGCCGGGAGCGGGCGCGGGCACGGAGCGCAGCCGCCGCCGCCGCTCTTAAAGGGCCCGGGCGGTGTCGGTACTGCGAGCACTGCAGGGCCAGGGCCAAGCGGGAAGCGCGGGAGATGCTCCGGTTCCCGGCAACCACCGGGCGCCTGGGTGGAACCTGTCCCGTCGGCCTGGCCGTGCCCGCTGTGTGTCTGGTGGTACCTGGTGTGTCCTTGATGTGTGACCCATATACCTGGTGTGTGCCCAGTGCCCACTGTGTCTTCGGTGTCCCTCGTGTGTGCTTGGTGTGCGGCTGGCGCCTGATGCCTGGTACCTGCCCGGTGTGTCCCTGGTGTGTGCCCCAGTGTGCCCGGATTGTGCCCAGTGCCCACTGTGTGCTTGGTGTCCCTGGTGTGTTCGGTGTGTGGCTGGTGCCTGGCATGTGCCTGGTACTCCCAGTGCGCCTGATGCCTGGTGTGTGCTTGCTGCCTAATGTGTGCCCAGTGTGTCCCTGGTGTGTGCCCCAGTATGCCTGGATTGTGCCCAGTGGCCTGTATATCCCCAGTGTCCCCAGTGCGTGCTCCTAGCGTTCGCCCATTGTGTGCCTGGTACCCATTGCCTGCTGTGTCCCCAATGCCCACATGTCCCTGGTGTCTCCAGTGTCCCTGGTATGTGCCAAGTGCATGCTCAGAGTGCCAGGTGCCCATTGTGTCCCTGGTGTGCCCAGTGCTTGATGTGTCCTTCATGTGTGTTCTGTGTGCCTGGTGTCTGCCCAGTGTCCATGCATCCCTGGTGCCCCCGATTTATGCCCCATGTCTAGTGTGTTCACAGTATCACCAAGGTTGGAAGAGACCTCAAAGATCATCAAGTCCAGCCTGTCACCACAGACCTCATGACTAGACCATGGCACCAAGTGCCACGTCCAATCCCCTCTTGAACACCTCCAGGGATGGTGACTCCACCACCTCCCTGGGCAGCACATTCCAACGACGAACGACTCTCTCAGTGAAGAACTTTCTCCTCACCTCCAGCCTGAACTTCCCCTGGCACAGCTTGAGACTGTGTCCTCTTGTTCTGGTGCTGGCTGCTTCAGAGAAGAGACCAACTCCCTCCTGGCTACAACCACCTTTCAGGTAGTTGTAGAGAGCAATGAGGTCGCTCCTGAGCCTCCTCTTCTCCAGACTAAGCAACCCCAGCTCCCTCAGCCTCTCCTCATAGGGCTTGTGCTCAAGGCCTCTCCCCAGCCTCGTTGCCCTTTTCTGGACATGTTCAAGTGCCTCAATGTCCTTCTTAAACTGAGGGGCCCAGAACTGGACACAGTGCTCAAGTTGCGGCCTAACCAGTGCAGAGTACAGGGGCACAATGACTTCCCTGCTCCTGCTGGCCACACTATTCTTGATGCAGGCCAGGAGGCCATTGGCCTTCTTGGCCACCTGGGCACACTGCTGGCTCATGTTTAGGCAGCTGTCAGTCAGGTCCCTTTCTGCTTGGCAGCTCTCCAGCCACTCCGACCCCAGCCTGTAGCTCTGCATGGGGTTGCTGTGGCCAAAGTGCAGCACCCGGCACTTGGACTTGTTGAATGCCACCATGCTGGACTCTGCCCATCTGTCCAGTCGGTCAAGGTCCCTCTGCAGAGCCTTTCTGCCCTCTAACAGATCCACATCTGCTCCCAACTTGGTGTCATGGGTGTTCCCAGTGCCCGGTATGTCCCCAGTGCTCTGCTGGTGCTCGATGCCCCATGTGTGCCCGGTGTGTGCCCGGTATGTCCCCAGCGTGCCCTTGGTGCGTCCAATGTGCCCCTCACACCCTCGGCTTGCCTGGTGCCCGGTATGTTCTCAGTGCACCCCCCTCCAGTGCCTGATGCCCGCTGTGTGCCCGATATATCCCAAGTACCATCCCCGCCAGTGCCTGATGCCTGGTATACGTCCAGTGCCCGCTGTGTGCTCGGTATCCGGAGTGTCCCCAGTTCCCGTCGGTGCCTGGTGCTCGGTGTGTGCCCAGTGTCTCTGGTGTCCCCAGTGCCCGGTGTGTCCCCGGTGCCCCTCGCACGGTGCCCCTCGCCCTCCTTTCCGCACCCCTCGCTGCGCTCCCTGGCGGCCCCGCTGGGACCCGGCTCCCCCTGCTCCGTCTCCACTGGTCTCGCCTCCCCTCTCGTCGCACGCACATGGTACCGCCCGCCCTGCGCACTCCTCGTGCGCCACTGTCGGCCCCGCCCGGGGAGGTCGCGCCCTGCGGCGGCCGCTTCGGGCACACCGGCGGCGCCGGTAGCGGGAGAGAGCGGCGGGAGAGAGCGTGCTGCTACGAGCAAGGAACACCGGCGTGGGACCGGAACCGGAAGAACAGGAGGCCTGAGCGGGCCCCGGCGGGACCATGAACGCAGCGCAGGGCACGGTGGGCAGCGACCCGGTCATCCTGGCCACGGCCGGCTACGACCACACGGTGCGGTTCTGGCAGGCGCACAGCGGTATCTGCACCCGCACCGTGCAGCACCAGGATTCCGTATCCCTCACCGCCAGGCCGGGGGACTACCGGGGCCGGGAGGGACGGAAGAGGCCTAAAGGGGAGGCAAGAAAAGCCTGAGCAGGCCGAAGGGAGATGGAGGGAAGTCAGGATGGAGGTGGGAAAAGAGGAGGCCTAGGGGATCAGGGGAGGCCTGTGATCACCCCACAGATACCGTGAGCTCGGTGTCACACCGCACGTTTGGGAGCACTCGGTGCCACCGGTCGAGCCTCGTCTGCTGCTTCCTCTTACCGACCTTAACGGGACCCGCAGCAGGTGAACGCTCTGGAGATCACGCCGGACCGCAGCATGATTGCTGCTGCAGGTGAGACACCCCCCCCCACCCCCCCCCAGCTCCCCACCGTGCCAGGCACGGTTGGCCCTGGGCACGGGGAACGTTGGTCACTCTCTCGTGACCCCGGTGGCTGCTGCAGGCTACCAGCACATCCGCATGTACGACCTCAACTCCAACAACCCCAACCCTGTCATCAACTACGACGGTGTGAGCAAGAACATCACCTCTGTGGGCTTCCACGAGGACGGGCGCTGGATGTACACGGGCGGGGAGGACTGCATGGCCAGGATCTGGGACCTGAGGTGGGCAAAGGCAGCTGGATGAACCCCTCCAGCAGCACCCCAGAGGCGGTGGAGCTGGGTTTGATGGGTGGACCACTAGATGGATAAAGAACTGGCTTGATGGCCGCACCCAAAGGGTGGCTGTCAACAGGTCCATGTCCCAGTGGAGGCCAGTGACAAGCAGAGTCCCTCAGGGATCAGTCCTGGGACCAGGCTTGTTCAACATCTTTGTGGGTGACATGGACAGTGGCATTGAGTGCACCCTCAGCAAGTTTGCTGATGACACCAAGCTGTGTGGTGCAGCAGACACGCTGGAGGGAAGGGATGCCATCCAGAGGGACCTGGACAGGCTGGAGAGGTGGGCACAAGCCAACCTCATGAGCTTCAACAAGACCAAGTGCAGGTCCTGCAGCTGGGTGGAGGCAATCCCAGGCACAAATCCAGGCTGGGCAGTGACTGGCTGGAGAGCAGCCCTGAGGAGAGAGACTTGGGGGTGCTGGGGGAGGAGAAGCTCAACAGGAGCTCTCAATGTGCACTTGCAGCCCGGAAAGCCAATCAGATGGGCTCCATCAGGAGAAGTGTGGCCAGCAGGTCAAGGGAGGTGCTTCTCCCCCTCTACTCAGCCCTGGTGAGACCCCACCTGGAGTACTGCCTCTAGTTCTGGAGCCCCTAATACAAGAGGGATCTGGAGGTGCTGGAAGGTGTCCAGAGAAGGGCCACGAGGATGATCAGAGGGCTGGAGCACCTCTCCTATGAGGACAGACTGAAAGAGTTGGGGCTGCTCAGTCTGGATAATAGAAAAGAAGGCTCTGAGGAGACCTAATTGTGGCCTTCCAGTATCTGAAGGGGTCCTACAGGAAGGCTGGGGAGGGACTTCTCAGGATCTCAGGTAGTGATAGCACTAGGGAGAATGGAATGAAGCTGGAGGTGGGGAAATTCAGGCTGGACGTGAGGAGGAAGTTCTTCGCTATGAGAGTGGGAAGGCCTGGAATGGGTTGTCCCGGGAGGTGGTTGAGGTCCCATCCCTGGAGGTGTTTAAGAGCAGGCTGGACGAGGCTCTGGCCAGCCTGATCTAGTGTAGGGTGTCCCTGCCCATGGCAGGGGGGTTGGAACTAGATGATCTTTGTGGTCCCTTCCAACCCTGACTGATACTATGATACTATACTATGATACTATGATTGCAAGTGCTCCTTCTTCACTCGTTCTCACAGGTCTCGTAACCTCCAGTGTCAGCGGATTTTCCAGGTGAATGCTCCTATTAACTGTGTCTGCCTCCACCCCAACCAGGTGAGCACCAGCCTCCTGCATGGCCTCCCTTCTCCTCCATTATCCGAGCTTTTCCATGATCTCCCAGCTTGTGCTTTGCTGTGGCTCCTCCAAGTAAACCTGAGGGGCTGCAGAAGACTCCCTTAGCAAAAGATCTGGGGATGGTGGCCTTACTGGTGGCACAGACCCACAAGCTCTTGGTGGCATTGCTGGATACACCCAGGCTGCCCCACACCAAGCTGCTGGTGCTGTGAGCTTTGGGTTGGTGTTGGAACACCCCTACATGGTTATGCTTGCTTGGCCTGTAGGAGGGGACAGTCACAGAATCAAAGAATAGTTTTGGTTGGAAAAGATCTTCTGGATCATCCAGTCCAACCATTCTCTAACTCTACCAAGCCTGGTGCTAAACTGTGGCCCCCAGTGTCAGATCTCTGAAGCTTTGAAACACCTCCAGAGATGAGGATTCAACCACCACCCTGGGCAGCCTGTTCCAGTCTTTGAGAACCCTTTCAGTCAAGATTTTTCTGAAACCCTAATGATTTTCTCCCCTGGTGCATCTTGAGGAGCCTTTGGGGTTATCTGTATCCCAAGGGTTGTGATGGGAGTGGAACTGGTTGTGTGGGGCAGGCTGAGAAGGTTGAGGTTACACCACCACCAAGAAAAAGCATGTCAGAGCCTATGGCCCCTGTCACCTTCAGGACTTTGGTCAGATTTGCTGGAGATTCAGCATTTGGCTCAGAAGCTGCTTTTGAGGGGTGAGGCTGAGGAGCAGAGGTATGAGGATGAGAATCAGGGGGATGAGGCTGAGGAGCGGAGTGATTCATAGGTTCATAGAATGGTTTGGGTTAGAAGGGACCTTAAAGATCATCCAATTCCAACCCCTCTGCCATGGGCAGGGACACCTCCCACCAGCCCAGGTTCTTCAAGGCCTCATCCAATCTGGCCATGGACACCTCCAGGGAGGAGGGCATCCACAGCCTCCTTGGGCAACCTGTTCCAGTGTCTCACCACCCTCCCTGGAAAGAATCTCTTCCTAATATCCAGTCTCAGTCTTCTCTCTTCTGATAAAGCTGGTGTTCAATTCTCAGCCCATCAGTCCAGCTCACTCAAGCCTTCAACTGAAGGCAACCTCAAGGGTTGAGACAATAATGCCATTGCTAAACTAGAGACGTCAGTCTAAGGGATGTCCTCTGGCAGAGGTGGTGCTAAACCTTTCTTTCACCTGCAACCTTTCCAGGACTCAAGTCACTCTGCAGTTGCTCTGCAGCCATGCTGATCCAGTTATCCCAGAGGGATTTCTCCTGACTTGTGTAAATTCATGATGGCTTTAGCAATTGCACTTAACCCTTGTGGTGGAGCCTCCATCTCTGGAGACATTTCAAACACATCTGGGTGTGTTCCTGTGTGACCTTCTCTAGGTCACCCTGCCTTGGCAGGGGGTTGGACTCAATGATCTCCAGAGGTCCTTTCCAAGGACGCTCTCCCATGCTCTGATTCTGTTAAGAGGTGTGTGTGGGGGGGAGGATTGAGGTGTCCAGAAGATGCTTCTGCACTGTGCAGGAAGCTAAATATATCAAGTGATGATCATCTTCCTCAGAAACAGCCTTTGCTCACAGGTACAGGATTAGCTCTGCCTGATGACCTGATCTCCTCTAGGGACCCTGATAAAGTCATCGACAGCGCAAGACTGTCGATAAAAGCCCTGGTTCTCGTGGAGAGCTGCCAGCTTTGTCCTCTGCTCTAAGCATGAGATTGCAGCCAGAACTCCTGCCCTTCATCTGGCTTTTGTCCTTCCCCTGAGAAAGGGAGACAGAAAAACCCATTTAGACTCCTGGTTTTCAGGTATCTGTGCACTCCTGAGTGCTTCAGTTGTTCACTGGCCAAGCTGCTTCTTAATGCCAGCTTCTCAGATGTGCTGAAAACCGCTTGGCTTATGTGGGTAGTGTTTGGAGCTGGAGCTGTGCAGTGATGCTGGAAACCAGGCAGCTGCTGGCTGCTCTGGGCTTTACCAAATGAGCAAATTCTTCTGTGAATATAAACAGGCTTCGGACAGAGCCCAGTGTGAGATCGGTTTTGGGGCCCTCACTCCAGGAAGGATATTGAGGGCCCGGAGCAGGTCCAAAGAAGGGCAACAAAGCTGGTGAAAGGTCTGGAGAATGGGGCTGGGGAGGGGCAGCTGAGGGAGCTGAATAAGAGCAGGCTGAAGGGAGACTACCTGGCTCTCTACAATTCCCTGAAAGGAGATTGGAGCCATGTGAGGGTTGGTCTCCCTAATGTCAGATATAGAACAGGAGGAAATTGCTTGAAATTATGCCTGGGGAGGGTTAGGTTGGAGATTAGGGAAAATTTTCCTGCAAGAGTGGTCAGGGATTGGAACAGGCTGCCCAGGGAGGTGGTAGAGTCCCCATCCCTGGAGGTGTTCAAGAAATGTGTGGCCATGGCACTTTGGGACATGGTTTGATGGCCATGGTGGTTAATGGGTTAATGGATGGTCTCGATGACCTTAGAGGGCTTTTCCAATCCGAACCCTTCTATTATCAGGACTCTCTGCATGGGGCTGCTCCTGCTGTAGGCCCAAACCAGCACAGTGCTGTGGAGATTGAGGCTTAAAACCACAGCAAGGCTCCAAGGGGTGCTCCATAGGCACTATCTTGAGGTGCTGCTTGGAGGTTCTCTTTAGAGAGATGCAGCTGCTCTTTCCTTGCAGGCAGAGCTCATTGTGGGTGATCAAAGTGGAGCCATTCACATCTGGGACCTGAAGACGGACCACAATGAGCAGCTGATCCCGGAGCCCGAGGTGTCAGTGAACTCGGTCCACATCGACCCCGATGCCAGCTACATGGCAGCTGTCAACAGCTCGGTGAGCTCTGATGGCTTCCAGCATGCCCATGGGCTTTGTGGTGCTGGGCTGTGCCTGTGGGCTCTGCAGCCACCAGCTTTGCTGTGCTGTGGGTGGATGTGGAAAGTCCAGGCTGCTTTTGAGTGCTTCACCACCACCAGCCCCAGCCACAGGTGCCCCTTCCTCTTGCTGCAGGGAAATTGCTACGTATGGAACCTGACGGGTGGCATTGGAGAGGAGGTGACCCAGCTGATCCCCAAGACCAAGATCCCAGCACACAACCGCTACGCCCTGCAGTGCAAGTTCAGCCCTGACTCCACGTGAGTGCCTGCCAGCCCCTCGCCTCCTTGCCAGGGGACACACTGGCACTGGTGCCCAGATGTTGCTCCAGCTGTTGGCTCAAGCTGCCTCCACACTGCCCTGTAGGAGCCCAAGGGAGGATAAGTCTATCCCTTAACCCACCACTCAACCATGGCCTTCAGCACCGTGTCTCCAGGACTTTGAAACCACTCCAGCAATGGGGACTCCACCACTGTCCTGGGCAGCCTGGGCCAGGCCTGGACGACCCTTTTGGGGATGGAATTGTTTCCCATGTCCAACCTGAACCTCCTTTGGGACAACTTGAGGCCATTTCCTCTTCTCCAGTCATTTGTTCCTTAGGAGAAGAGCCCACCTCCCACCTGGCTCCAGCCTCCTTTTGGGGAGCTGTAGAGATCAATGAGGTCTCCCCTCAGCTTCTCCAGACCCTTCTTCAGCTTTGTTGCCCTTCTCTCAACCCGCTCCAGCTCTTCAATGTCCTTCTTGGAGTGAGGGTCCCAAAACTGAACCCAGGCTTGGAGGCATCAAGGCATAGGACATGCTGGCACGGGGGTGCTGTCAGTGACATCCCACCCTCATGCTCTGTGCTCTCAGCAGACTTTGCAGCCGTGAGCTGCTCTTAACAGCTGGGATTGAATTGATCTCAGGGAGCAAAGTGCTCTTCATGTGCTCTTTCAGCAAGGCTCTTCAGTTTGAATGTCCCAGAGCAGACGGTCCAGGTGGAGATCAATGTGATTACAATGAACACAGCTCTCCACTTCCTTACTGTTCCACATTTAACGAGAGGCCCTTGGGCACGCAGCATGACTAATAAGGTTGCCCTCATGTCTCTTCCTTGCAGACTCTTGGCTACGTGTTCTGCAGATCAGACCTGCAAGATCTGGAGGACTTCAAACTTCTCTCTGATGACAGAGCTGAGCATTAAGAGCAATAACCCAGGGGAAACATCTCGGGGCTGGATGTGGGACTGCGCCTTCTCAGGGGACTCCCAATACATTGTCACAGGTGAGGCTCCGCTGCTTTCCTGCCCTTGGCCCACCACTTGATGTGGACAGCAGCAGCATGGGACTTCCTAGTTTCTCTGAGACATTTCCAAACCCTCCTGCACCACTGGATATGACAGCAGAGCACCCAGCCTCACACCCACAACACAATTCACTAGTTCCTCAGGCATTTTGCCTGAGCTGCGGTGGAGAGATGATCTTCATGTGCAGCTTGTTTCACCCATGAGCAATGCCGCTTCACTGCTTGCAGCCCAGCAGTCCCTTCAGAACATCCAGACTGTCATTTTCACACTAACTTCTCTCTAAAATAATTAAAACCTTACCTAACACAGAGCTGCTGCTCTGCATAGCTCCTCAGCAACCCACAGCTCTAACAGCTGTTGATGGAAGCAGGAGAAAGTCTTTGTGTCATCAGGAAAGGTGTAAAGAGGAATGAATAGTGCTCTGCTCCTCTGGAGACGACTGGGAAGGAAGGAGTCTTACTGATATTTACAAATACCTGAAGGGTGGGGGGCAAGGGGTCAGGCTCTTTTCAGTGGTGCTCTGTGACAGGACAAGGGGCAGTGGACACAAACTGGAACCCAGGAAGTTCCACCTCAAGATGAGGAGAAACTTCTTTGGTGTGAGGGTGAGAGAGCTCTGGAGCAGGCTGCCCAGAGAGGTTGTGGAGTCTCCTTGTCTGGAGAACTTCCAAACCCACCTGGATGTGTTCCTGTATGACCTGCTCTAGGCGATCCTGCTTTAGCAAAGGGGATGGACTTGGGTGATCTCCGGGGGTTCCATCCAAGCCTTACCATTTCATGATTCTTTTCACTGTGTTCCAGCCTCCTCTGATAACCTGGCCAGACTTTGGTGTGTGGAGACAGGAGAGATCAAGAGGGAGTACAGCGGCCACCAGAAAGCAGTTGTGTGCCTCGCTTTCAACGACAGCGTGCTGGGATAACACGGGTGGGAAGGAGAGGACCTCTGCTTGTTGTCCCTTGTCTCACAGCAGCAAACACCTGCTCTGGAGCCCGAGACACACACTTGCAGCCACTCCCTCTGACAGAGAGGGCTTGAGTTCTGGCAGGAGCAGCTGCTTTGCCTGGGGTGACACCAGGCTTCAGCTCCGGGCAGAACTGAAACGTGTGCCCTCTAAGGGAGGACAGAAGAGAAGGGGAGAGGGGGCATGAGCCCATTGGAAGGAGCTGGGTGGGGTTCAGCTGGAGGAATCCCTGTGGCATGGCTACTGACAGCTTTGTGGTGTTATACCCCTGAAGTGGGGACAAAAAGTAAATCAGCCTTTCTGAATGGTGGGGAGAGGCTGAGCAAGGAGAGGAAAGGCAGCTGCTGTCTTGGTTTGCAATCCCTTTATTCAAAGTGTATGTCACTTGGAGGGCTGCAGTCCTACAAAGCCACCCACCCCTATCGGGTTTCACAGCTATGTATGGAAGGGGGCAGAGAGCTGTGAAATATGAGCTGCTCCACACGATTCCTCTAGGCCTGGATCTCCTACTACCTACGGATAAGGTGCAGCCCTAGAGCAGAGCTGCAAATAAAGTGTCTGGACCGACAGTGCCTAGCAGGGTCCTGGTGTTTTCCTCAAGTCTCCTGGTTTGGGGATAGTGTAGCTGTGTTACCTTCCTTGTAGAAACCAGAGGCTTTCCAGGAATCCAGTTCAAGTATGTAAGGCAGCAGAGGACACCCATGGTGGCAGGACTTACTCAGGGAGGTAATAGAAGCAGATAGAGACACAAATGTTGCTTGGAAAACAGATGTCAATGCACAGGTAGATCAGGCGTTGCTTCCCTGGACCTGGCAAATGAGCAAGGATGGCAGCAGGATGAGAGGAAAGCTCTGCAGTGCCTGGAGAGCCTCAGGGAATGACCTTGCTCATTGAAGCTGGAGTGGGAGAGAGCAGAGTGACCTCAGCAGCCCTCTGAAGGTGACATTTTAAGGCAACAGTGTGGTGGGGAGCTGCTCCGTGTTGGGGTTGTGCTGCACTGCATGGGGAAGGGAGCTCACAGGCTTTCCCAGGTGGCATCATGAGGCACTGCAAGGTGGGTGCAGTGGGTTGTGGGTACAAGCCAGACTTGGGGATGGCTGAGCAGTGGTTTGATAGTGAATTAGAGTCACCTGTCCCCTGGTCCTGGGACATGCAGCAGAGCCTGCTCTCTATAGCTACCTGAAAGGAGGTTGGAGTGAGACTGGTGTTAGCCTCTTGTCCCAAGTAACTAACGACAGGACAAGAGGAAATGGCCTCAAGCTGCACCAGGGGAGGTTTAGGTTGGATATCAGGAAAAATTTCTTTCCTTCAAAAGTGGTCAGGCATCGGAACAGGCTGCCCAGGGAGGTGGTGGAGCCAGCATCCCTGGAAGTATTGAAAAAACAGGTAGATGTGGCTCTTTGGGACGTGGTCTGCTGGTCATGGTGTTGGGTAGAAAGTTGGACTTGATGATCTCAGAGTGCTTTTCTGACCTTGGTGATTATCGGATTCTATTTCCTTTTGCAAAGGGACACGTCCAACTTACCCTCCCCTCTCCTGACCCAGAAGATGGATGTCTGCTCACACAGGGTCTGCACAGCCTCCCCAGGTGTTTGGGGTCCACCTTGACCCCTGCCAGAATGCCCAAGAACTCCCGGTAGTACTCGGTCTTGTTGCTCTCTGGCAGCAGCTGGTAAGCCTGAAAGAAATGTCCCTGTTAGTTCCTCTCAAGGCTCTTTGCTCCTCTTGGCACTGCTCTTCGGCAGTGTTCTCACCTTCAAGGCACCCAAGGAGCACTTCCCACCCCAGCACAGTAGCTGCCCCATCGCACCAGGTTGCTGGGATGCTCATGCTGCACCCCAGCCATGGTGACCTACAGCAGTCCCGTCCCCTGCACACAGCACTGAAGAGGTGATGCAGGTCAGTGTCCTTCAGCCTCATGGTGGCTGGGACAGGACAAGGCTTCGCTGAGGTTCTTCAGGCCCTGTTTGATGGCCATATGGGCTGCTGGCAGCCCTGGCACCACCAAGTCATTTACTTCCATGATGGAACGTCGGAGCAGGGCAGATGCTTTCTCCTTGCACCCCTTTCTCCTCTTGTGGGTGCTGTGTTCTTGCACCTCTCTGGCTTAAACCCTGCTCACCCTTTCCCAGCTGGGTGGGAGCAGCAAAAGAGGGACAAGGAACCTTCAGGAGCCCCTGAGGAAATGGAGAACAGATGGCAGGGGAACAAAAACACAGGGCCTTGCCTTCCTGAAACAGAATCTGTCCCATGCATCCATTAACATTTTGTTCAGAGGGTCCTGGAGAGGTGATTTCCTTCAGCCTTTTCCCTTGGGAACTGCTATCAAACCCTCTTTGTTTTTTGTTTCTTGGATTTTTTGAGCAGGTAACAGAATCCACTGAGTGTGGGTCCCATGTGAGCTCTCCTATTCACCTCTGTGGGGGACAGCCCCCTACCCTGACCTGCAGCTCTACTGGTTCTCACAGAAGAAAGGATCTCAGCTGCTTTGAGCTCAGCAGAGCTCTGCTCTTCCATGACACCAGCCCCCAGCAGTGAACACATTTCCTCAGCTCCTACCCCCGAGCTGGGAGATCTGCTGCCCTCATTTAGCCACACTTGGGATGCTGGTGTTCAGTCACCAAGTCCACACAGGAAAGGGTCTTCAGCAAGCCCCCATGCAAATCCCAGATCATCACCCCCATCCTCTCAGCCACCCAAGGGAATGGCCACAGCAGCCGCTCACTCTCTGCTCAGACATGCTGAGTGATGTTTGCAGGGTCTGGAGGTCCCAGGAGTCCATCCTCCTCAGGTAGCATGCATGCTGCTCCACGGGCTTGTAGCACACATAGCCCTGCAAAGCAGAGCATGGCCTGTGAGAACAAACCCCCCAGTATGGATATTCCTCATCCTGCCTTGCATTACCAAGTGCTGGGTCCTGCACTTGGGAGATAACAAGCCCATGAACCCTCCAGGCTTGGGGCAAAGTGTCTGGAAAATGCCCAGCAGAAAAGGACCTGGGAGTGCTGGTTGAGAAGAGCTAAAGATGAGCCAGCAGTGTGCTCAGGTGGCCAAGAAAGCCACCAGCATCCTGGCCTGGATTGGCAATGGTGTGGCCAGCAGGAGCAGGGAAGTGGTCCAGTACTTGGCACTGATAAGGCCACACCTCAAATCCTGGGTTCAGTTTGGGCCACTCCAAGAAGGACATTGAGGAGCTGGAGCAGGTTGAGAGAAAAGCAACAAACCTGGGGAAGGGTTTGGAGAACAGGGCTGGGGAGGAGCAGCTGAGGGACCTGGGGGTGTTCAGCCTGGAGAAAAGGAGGCTGAGGAGAGATCTCATTGCTCTTTACAACTCCCTGAAAGGAGGCTGGAGCCATGGGGGGGGGTTGGTCTCTTCTCCCAAGGAACAGGCAACAGGATGAAGAAGTGGCCTCAAGCTGCCCTGAGGGAGGTTTAGGTTGGACATGAGGAACAGTTTCTTTGCTGCAAGAGTGCTCAGGGACTGGCACAGGCTGCCCAGGGAAGTGGTGGATCCCCTTCCCTGGAGGTGTTCAAGAAACCTGTGGCCATGGCACTTTGGGACATGTTTTAGTGGCCATGGGGGGGTTGGGTTGATGGTTGGACTGGATGATCTTAGAGGCCTTTTCTAACCAAAACAATTCTATGTTTCCACGATTCTATGATCTTCCTTTACTAGAAGTATATAGAGAGGTGCCAAACAGCAGCTGGTGAAGTTTTCCATGGTCTACACTTCCTTCTCCCACCCCAGCAGCTCTTCTCTCAGCAGCCTGGGATCCTCTGCTCATTTCCGTGCTAAAGAGGCAAGTAACTGTCACAGCACACTCACATTTCTGCTGTCATAGAGCACCACAGTGCTGTGATTACTCTGGGAGGTTATGTAGTAAGTCACAGTGCTCCTGGCCTTGTCCACCAAGGCTGTCTGGTTCCTCAGTGGGTCCTGCTGGCCCTGGAGTGTTAACCGGATGAGCTGAGAGCCAGCCTGGGCACAGAAAGGGAGGAAAGCTGTTCAGTACTTGCATGCGGCTGGTGAAGGCTCTGAAGAACAGGTCTGGTGAGAGAACCAGGGTTGTTTAGTCTGGAGAAAAGGGGGCTGAGTGGAGACCTTCTGGCTCTCTGCAACTCTCTGCAAGGTGGTTGGAGCCAGGTGGGGTTGGTCTCTTCTCCCATGGCACACATGATAGGACAAGAGGAAATGGCCTCAAGTTGTACCAGGAGAGGTTTAAGTGGGACTTGAACAACAATTTCTTCCCCTTCAGGGTTGTCAAGGCCTGGCCCAGGCTGCCCAGGGCAGTGGTGGAGTCCTCACCCCTGGAGAGGTTTCAGAGCTGTGTAGATGTGGTGCTGAGGGCCATGGTTTGGTGGTGACCGGTCAGAGCTGGGTTCAGGGGTGGACTCAATGAGCTCAAAGGTCTCTTCCAACCAAAACCTTTCTGTGATTCTCCGATCTCCCCACCCAGACCCTTCACTGTTTCATCTGAATGATGCAGCAACAGAGAAGCAATCTCTGACCCAGTGGAGGGGAGCACATGTGGTAGGACAAGGGGTAGTGGTTCAGACTAAGAGAAAGATTCAGACTGGAGAGAAGGAAGAGATTTTTCACACTGAGAGTGGCGAGACCCTGGTACAGATTGCCCAGAGGTTGGATGATGCCCCATCCCTAGAACCATTGCATATCAGGTGGTTTGGGGCTCTGAGTAACCTGCTCTAGTTGCAGATGTGCCTGGTAACTGTAGCGGGGCTTTAAAGGCTCCTTCGTGCCAAATGAGTTTGGGATTCGATGATCTCTTACCTGGCCAGAGCTGGGGGAGAAGCTGAGAATCCCTAGGACGCTGATGCCAACAACTGCAAAAAACAAGGCAGTGGACAAGATGATCCAGAAGGTCCTGGAGGGAGCTGTGAGGTGAGCTGCAGCCCTCCTGTCCTGGGAGCCAAGGCAAGAGGAGGGAAAAACAGGAGTTAGACCCAACCCTTCTGCTGGTTATTCTTTACTATCAAGTGCAATTCCTTCTCATGACACAAATCATTGTGCAGACTAGTGGGATTTGAGGGCAGAACCACCAAAACACTGCAGCATCCCTGGAATAACAGCACTTAAATCCCACACCGATGGAGTTTCAGATCCAACATCCCAGTAACCAGCACTCCCGCAGCCAAGTACTTTTCTCCTGCACCCAGAGAAGCACATCAAAGCCACCAAGGAAGGGCTGGAACAGGAACAGGGGCTGTTGCTGCTTGCTCTCAGGCAGGAAATTATTTTGCTTTGCAGCAGAGGTCCCCAGGAGAGCCAACAGCATTTGAGACAGGCTTTGGACAGCGGCTTTGCCCCTTCCTATATTCCTTTGCCTGTTAGGTCACACTTTATTTGCTAGGACAGTCTGAAAGAGTTGGGGCTGTTCAGCCTAGAGAAGAGAAGGTTTTGGGGAGACCTTAAAGCAGCCTTCCAGTACCTGAAGGGGGCTATGGGAGAGCTGGGGAGGGACTTTTGACAAGGGCTGGGACTGGCAGGACAAGGGGGAATGGTTTGAAAGTTGAGCAGGAGAGACTGGACATAAGGAAGAAATTGTTTCCAGTGAGGGTTGGGAGACATGGGAACAGGCTGCCCAGGGAGACTATGGATGCCCCCTCCCTAGAGGTGTTCAAGGCCAGGTTGGACAGGACCTCGAGCAGCCTGCTCTAGTGGGATGTGTCCCTGCCCACGGTGGGGGAATTGGAACTGAATGATCTTTAAGGTCCCTTCCAACCCAAACCAGTCTATGAATCATGTCAAGTTGTTCTCCATGCAGACCAAGCTGTTACTTGAAGCAAAAGAAGCTTGGCAGTCCTCGAGTGGCTCTGTTAAAATGTAATTCTTACATTGAAACAATGAAATTTAACTCAATGGCACATCAAATAATTTTTACCAAGCAGAAGGAAGGTGCTTGCAGTCAGCTCAACTGTACAGTCCACATGTAAAGGAGTAAAAGTTTCTCCATCCTCTGAACACAGAGAAATTTTATGCCTGTGGTTAGATCTGCTACAGCCACACCAGGAAGGGTCTTCCCAAGCCTCCAGGTTGAGGATCTTTTGTGTAATACACAATTCCCAGATATATTCCACCAGAGAAGCAGCCAGTCTAGCAAATTGAAAACCACCCATCGCTGAGATCTTATCAATTCAAACAGGCAGAGCTCAAGTCCTACAGAAAACACAAGCCTAGCAAGATTCCCTCAGGTGGGAAAGGTGCAAATAAAGCAATCCAGTGAGTCTTGTCCCTCAGCAGGTCACAGCTCATGCTGCTGAGCTTCTCTGCGGCTTACAAGTAAGGTATTGTATTGTATTGTATTGTATTGTATTGTATTGTATTGTATTGTATTGTATTGTATTGACTCTGGTGCCTCTGACCCACCTGCCCTGCCCTGCTGTGCTACATGATGGGTTTATGCCATAGAGTCACAGAACTGTTTGCTCTGGAGAAAACCTCCAAGATCATGCAGTCCAACCTTCAACCCAACATCACCATGGCCATTTAAACCTCATCCCCAAGTGCTGTGGCCAGAGGTTTCTTGAACACCTCCAGGGATGGTGACTCCATCACCTCCCTGGGCAGCCTGTTCCCATCCCTGGCCAATGCTGAAAATCCATCTGAGAGTCAGGAACAGATCTGTGGGATGATGAGGTTAGAGGTGAACATAACCTTACCAGGATCCACAGGGACATCAGGAGCTCAGCCCCTCAAAAGAGGATTCAGACAAGCACAGAACAGGGATCTGCAATAGCTGGAGGCCCGGATACTCACTGCAGAGGCATTGCTGGTGCTGCTCCCACCCTCCATCCTCCCCTTCAGACCAGGACCTGGTTGCTGTGGCTCTGGCTCTGCCTTCTGACAGCGCTCCCACTGTGCATGATCCCAGCTCCAGCACGCCTGGGACACCTAAGTGTGCATCCCTGACACATAAACCCCTGTCCCTCACAGCCAAAGGGCTTCCCAGCCAGCAGCTCCTCAGGTCAGACCCACAGGAGGGTGAAACCTTAGAGCTGCCACCTGGGGAGAGGAGAATTGGGGCGGGGGTGGTGGGTGGTGTGAGGCCCCAGGCTGCTGAGAGATGCTGTCAGGGCACAAAACCATTCTTCCTGCTCACCTTGTGAGATGGATGAGGGGGTTGGCTGGGTGACAATGGTGGGCTTTGTCCCAGCCCTCCCCGCTGGCAGTCCCCAAGAGCGGGACTGGGTGAGTCTCATTAGGAGATACAATGAACAGAGCAAAGTAGCAGCCTGCCCTTGTCAGCAGTGATTTCTGCATTTCAGCATGGGCTGTGTGCTGCTGGAGCTCAGTGGGCTGGAGCCAACTGTGAAGCCTGCAGAGCTGCCCCATGAGCCTTGACTGCACAGGCAATCACAGAATCACACAATGTTAGGGGCTGGATGAATCCTCAAAGGATCACCCAGTCCAATTCCCCTGCCAGAGCAGGAGCACCCAGGGCAGGTCACACAGGAATGCATCCAGATGGGTTTTGAATATCTCCAGAGAAGGAGACTTACAACCTCCCTGGGCAGCCTGTTCCAGTGTTCTATCACCCTCACAGTGACAAAAATTTTCTCTCATGTTTCCGTGGAACTTCCTATGCCTCAACTTCCACCATTGCCCCTTGTGCTGGCATTGGGCATCACTCAGCAGAGCCTGGCTCCATCCTCTTGGCACTCACCCTGCATGTCTTTGTAAACATTAATGAGGTCACCTCCCAGGCTCCTCCTGTCCAAGCTACAGAGCCTCAGCTCCCTCAGTCTCTCCTCATGAGGAAGATGTTCCACTGCCACTTTTGTGGCTCTGCACTAGATTCTTTCAAGCAGTTCCCTGAAGCCCCTGAACTGAGTGGCCCAGAACTGGACAATATTCCAGATGTGGCCTCACCAGGGCAGAGTAGAGGGAGAAGAGACCCTTCTAATCCACCCCAGGAAGCCTTTGGCCTTCTCAGCCACAAGGGCACATTGCTGGCTCCTGGGCATCCTATTTTCCACCAGGACCCCCAGGTGCTTTTCCCCTCCACTGCTCTCCAACAGATCAGCCCCCAGCCTATCCTGGTCCATGGGGGTGTTCTCTCTCAGATGCAAGACTCTACCCTTGGCCGTGTTGGATTTCGGTCAATTTCTCCCTGGCCAGCTCTGGCTGAATGGCAGCACAGCCCTCCTGTGCCAGCCACTCCTCCCAGTTTGGTGCCATCAGCTAACTGACCGACAGTGCCCTCTGTGCCCTCGTCCAGGTGGTTGCTGAATATGTTGAACAGCTCTGATCCCTCTGCTGATCCCTGAGGGACTCCACTAGACACAGGCCTCCAACTAGACTCTGTCCCATTGACCACAACTCTCTGACTTCTTTCCTTCAAGCAGTTCCCATCCACCTCACTCCCCGATTATCCAGACCACACTGCCTCAGTTCAGCTGTGAGGATGCTGTGGCAGACAGCGTCAAATGCTTTCCTGAGATCAACATAAACCACATCCACTGCTCTACCATCACCCATCCACCTGGTTATTCCTTTCCAGGAATGGAGGGGCAGCTGACCAGTCTATAGTTACCTGGGTCCTCCTTCTTACCCTTTTGGAAGCCTGGGGTGATATTTTCCCTCCTCCAGACCCCAGACACCTCTCCTGTCCACCATGACTTACCAAAGATGATGGAGAGTGGTCTGGCAATGGCCTCTGCTAGCTCCCTCAGCACCTGCAGGTGCACCCCATCAGGACCTATGGATTTATGAATGTCCAGATGGCCTAACTGTTCCTTAACCCAGTCCTCATCATCCCCTCTCACTCTTTTCTTATATTTTCTTTTATTTTTGTTTTGTTTTGTTTAAGGGAGCTTAATTGCTTTGCCTGAAATCAAGTTGCAGATTTGTATTCAGCCTCAGACACAAACCCTGACAGAGTGGGATGCTTTGGTACCAGAATGTGGAGCTCTTGGAAAACCAATTCCTCATTGCAAGTGTTTCAGAAACTAATTTCATTTGTCAAATGAGGGCAAAAATGTCACTGTGGTAAGCTGCTATCTATCCATCCATCCATCCATCCATCCATCCATCCATCCATCCATCCATCCATTCATCTATCCATCCCTCTCATCTCCACTATATCCCAGCCCTAACTGCTTGGTACGTTTTAACTTTCCTTTTCTGATAACAACACCTGAATGAGGTTGTGTCCAGTCATGACATGATGAGCTCATGATCCTGTGGGCCTTCTTACTCAGACCCTGCCAGCTGTCCTCTTCCTTGTCTCAGAGCAGCTGATGCCATGCCAGTGAGAAGGGAGCAAGGGGGCAATATGTGAAGTCACGACTTGCCCTCATCACTTGCTCTGGAGCTCTGGAAGGTTCCACAGTGAGGAGACTGTGCTGGAACACAGCATTTGAGCAGTGTCCAGCCAGTGATGATGCTCTTGAGGAAAGACAGAGACTTCTGGCTGCATGGATTCTGTATGGGGCAACCAACTCAGCTCAGGGAGGTTCTGTTTTGGTGAAACCCCAGAGAGAATCACCGGAGAGAGGCTCTGGGGAGTAAATTCCCTTTGTCTTGGGGTGGCCGGAAGCAGCTTTATTAAGGCAAAGCTCTTTCATGGAACTCCTGAATCTAGAGGAGGAAGGCAAAGAGAAAGTAAGAGAAGGGATTTGTGGAACGAACAGTCTGAAAGCCTGACAATATTTCTAGACAGCACTAAGCCATTTTGGAGACAAACAGCCAAAATCATGAACTGGAGCCTTCTGTGGGTTTGCAGCATGTATCAGCAGCACACACCTCTAAGTCCTGACCAGAACAAAAGGCATCTGAGCTGAGGGATCAATGCAAACACTGATTTTGTGTTGGAAATAAGTCAGCGTGAGAGCTGTGGGCTGGTGGGAACCCAATGACACAAAACACTCTTGTAAAGCACCACCTCAGTGTCAGAAGATGTTCAGTTTCACCAAGTGGTAGTGAACAGAGACTAAAAACCTGCTGAGATGCCTCTGGTTGTCTTTCAAAAGCACCTCTAGATACCAAAGGCAGGGAGCTCCATGAAGGACATTTTGAAGCATGAGTCATTGATAACAGAAGGTCTGGTGCTGGCCTCTGAAGCTGCTGTCCAAGGACGGTTCCATGGAACTGTGCCTACCATGGCTCTGACCAGCAGCATGTGCAGCTGGCATCCACTGTCTGTGTTCTTCCCCCTTTGCAATACCTCTTGGCACCAGTTTGTGCCAGGAACAGAATGGGAGTGTGGCCTTGCTGCAGTTTCCTCTGCAGACCACAGGTTGAGGCTGTTAGAGGAGTGCCTGCTGAGCCAGGCACTGTTCCGTGGGCACTTCAGACATGGGTCCAGCAGGAAACTGCCTGCAACATGTGATGGATGCCTTGAGGGGAGCATTGTTGCACAGGGGTCCAACCAAAACAGGGTGTGAGAGATGTGGCACCAACCTCTGGCACGTTCTCCTGCGTGGGGCAGCCACCAGCTGGCAGCACAAGGGCTGGGGTAGCTGCAGCTGTTTGTGGGGGCACACCCTTCCCCTCCCCTCCCTTTATTTCTCCAGCAGAGCTCCCCTTTTCGGGGAGGGGGGATGTGTACACGTTTAACAATGAAAGGAATAAGCTCCTGGCAGCACAGTTTGCTTTATTTTGTGCCTTTTGGGGTGTGAATCAAAGGGAGTGGGGGGATTCTGGGTGGTCTGATTATGCCACTTGGGGCAGGGGGATGATGCAGCAGAAGAGCAGACGAGCTAGGGCTGGGGGCACCCCCCCCAAAATGCTGAACATTCTCGGAGAGGATCAGAAAACATTAAAAAATGTAAGTACTGGTGTGAGGCGATCCGGAGAAGAACGTCTCATTTTCATCTAGAGAGTGAGGAACTGGACTGATATGTAAAAAAGCTTTTGAAAGGACCCCCTGTATCTCCTTTTTAAAAGGCTTAGATAATTGGAAAAAAAAAAAAAAAAAAAAAGCAAGCCACACAGGGGCTTCGGCTATAAGCAGAGCCTGTGTCTGTACAAATTGAAAACAGGGGCTTGTGTGCGTTGTGGTTTTTAATGTAAATAGAAAACATTCTGAGCAGGGCCGGGCCGAGCCGAGCTGCTGCCCACGTCCAGGGCAGTGCTCAGTGCTGCCCCCGCGTGTGTGCTGGTCGGCACTGCAGCCGTGCAGCGGCGTGTGCCGCCCCGTGGGAGCTCAGTGCTGCAGTAATCTGCGCTGAATGCTTGAAACGCTCGCAAATTCCTAAGGGAAGGGGAGAGAGTGACACGAGCGTTGCTATGGATACGGCGCATGCGCCGCAGCGGATCCGGTCGCGCGCCCGCGCTGGTCGCTGTGCCGTGCTTTCGTGGCTTGTATGCAGGCGCCGGGGTGTGCAGCTTTGGCACAGAAATGGTTACGAAGAGGCCTCCATTCGGCGTCCGATCCCGTTCTATGCCCCACGCTGCCTGCGAGCCGCCATCCTTTGGCGGGGGAAGGGTCTCGGCGCATTCGGAGAGCTTGCAGTCCGGTTTCCGGTGTCGCTGCCGGCCCGGGACCCCCAGCCGTCTTCCTTCCGGCGTGTGAAGGTGATCTGGGGGCATCCGCACGGCTTTTTTTTTTGGGGGGGAGGAGGGTGCAGAGGAGGTCTGTGGGCACCGAAAAGGGTCGCTCGCAGTAGCTGTGTGCAAGTGTGCCATGGTCTCAGAAGGCTGTGCAGCTGTTAAACCTTTTCTTTTGTTGAGGCACATCTTTCTGAATTCTTTGATCTTTTTATTTTTTTTCATGCAGGGTCATGTGAAACTGTCTGATTTGGGGCTAAGCACAGGTGTAAAGAAGGCTGAGAGAGCTGAGCTCTACAGGACCCTCGCACACAACCCACCAAGTGACTTCTGTGAGTACAAGCTGTCCTTGTTCAACACGGAAATAGCTGAGAGCTGAAGCCGGACCACACCATAATTCCCTCAGCTTCTTCTTCAGCCACTCCTCATGAGGCTTGCTATCCAGACCCTTCCCCAGCTTTGTTGCCCTTCATGAGGCTTGTTATCCAGACCCTTCCCCAGCTTTGTTGCCCCTCTCTGGGCACGCTCTATCGCCTCCATGTCCTGGGGAACACCACTTGTGCCCGGCCGGCCACCGGCTGGGTTTAACTGGGTTCCCCCGCTCTCGGGGCCCAGTCATCCATCCCATTCTGTTATCCAGCAATCCTTTTGAAAGCAATAGATCTGAAAAAGAAGGAGCAGAGAAGGCAAGTTGAAGCTGCCAACGTTGCAGTACCCTCAGTTCTTGTGGTACCCTCTGTGAGATCCTTAGCCATTTGACTTAAAAGCCCACAATTCCTGTAGGATTCCCACTTCCTACTTAATAATATCAAGCAGTTTGTGGTTTGGTTGTTTTGGTTTTTTTTTCTCTTTTCTCTTGCTGTGCTGCAAAGATTTGGATAGGAATTTCTAGGTAGTAATTAGAGCCAGAGCAAGCCTGTAATTGCCCTGGGAATGCAGTGAAAACCTTTTGGGAATTGGTTCTGCTGTGTTACTCCTAAAGCTATGAACACACTCACACACACACACACACACACACACACAGAGACACAGAAAGTTGTTAACAGAGTTTCTTTGTGCTTTCCAGGTCTGGTGCGTTCAGACTCGCAGGATCTTCCTGGGCCATCCAATTACAGTTTCTGTTGACACTTCTCAGCTCTTGCCTCCAGGTTGCTGACAGAGGATGTTGGGTTTGTGGGTCCTGGCAGCGACAGTTTTCCAAAGAGGAGCTCTAAGGCCAGCTGCAAGGTTAGTTTTGGATTCTCCTGGGGTGCCTGTGCTTGAAACCCCCAGTCTGCAGCCCAGGCCCTGCAGAGTGGTGCTCGCAGGAGCTGTGTGCAAGTCTGCCATGGCCTCAGAAGGCTGTGCAGCTGTTAAACCTTTTCTTTTGTTGAGGCACAGTCTTTCTGAATTCTTTTCTTTGATGTTTTTATGTTTTTTTCCCCCCAGGGTCATGTGAAACTGTCTGATTTTGGGCTAAGCACGGGTGTAAAGAAGGCTGAGAGAGCTGGGCTGTTCCGGACCCTCGCACACAACCCACCAAGTGACTTCTGTGAGTACAAGCTGTCCTTGTTCAACACGGAAATAGCTGAGAGCTGAAGCCGGACCACCCCATAATTCCCTCAGCTTCCTCTTCAGCCACTCCTCATGAGGCTTGTTATCCAGACCCTTCCCCAGCTTTGTTGCCCTTCATGAGGCTTGTTATCCAGACCCTTCCCCAGCTTTGTTGCCCCTTCTCAGTGAGGCTTTGGGGTCTCTACGGAGTCCCTGTTGTGTCTTGGTTCTGCTGTGGGATTGGTAGTGACTCGGTGCTCCGGTTTTGGTGGCTGCAGGGCAGCAGGTCCCCACAGGCCTGTGCCTTGCTTTATGTTCCACAGCTCTCGGCCAGCCAGGAGCCCCAGGGGAAGGGAATTTCAGCATGTGGCTGGTTAGTGGAGGAGGCTTCCTGAAGAATGGCTTTGGGGTGTTGTTTAGGTGTTGTTTTTATGGTTGTCTG